>BTPG01000008.1:140548122-140833122 GCA_036245525.1 Semisulcospira habei
AAACTGATTACCGCCTAACTCACGACCGCCGGCCATTTCCCAAATTTGGGAGGCCGCGTCACATAATGACGATGTACCAGTTGCATAAGTTGAATCGACGATAATAATTCAAGGGTAGTGCCAGATTAGCTTGGCGCCTGGTGGCGCCAAGCTAATCTGGCACGATCCTTAAAATATCATGATCGATCCATCTCCTGCTGTATTGCGTTGGGGCTAAATGGATTAATCGTGCCTTTCGCTACTTTGAGAGGCGTCAAGAACAACGTGTGTTATCTGTTCGAGATTATATGGAGATAGCCATGGTAGTTCAAGGTTCGTGCCAGATTAGGTTGGCGTCTGCCAAAGCACCAACCTGATCTGGCACTTCTCTTGAGTTATCATCGACGGCCGTCATCGTGCTGCGGTAATTATAAAATGGCAAGCAAAAGAAATGCGACATCATTGGAAATATCAGAAACACTTCGAGTGTTTCCGATGATGCCAATGTCGCATTTCGTATGCTCGTCAAAATACTATGTTTCGTCTGCTGTGGACTACGTACTACTTCACGGAGATGGATTGTCTACGGCAGCTCACAGATTGAGCTTGACTGGATTAACCCATTCAACCCCACGGCCGCTTTTCCCAAATTTTGAAGGTGTCACTTACGTACACGTTTCAATAATTCAAGGGTGGTGCCAGAATACTTTGGCGCCTATTAGCGCCAAGGTATTCTGGCACCACCCGTAAACTATCATGCTCGATCCATGTCTTGCTGTGGTGTGTCGGGGCTAAATGAGTTAAGATAAGATATTAGATAAGATGGTTTATTGCCATATGTTTCCATGTACAAAACAATAAAAACATTGGAATTTGTCTTGATGTCAGTTACTAAGACTAAACACACACACACACACACACACACACACACACACACACACACACACACACACACACAGAGAGAGAGAGAGAGAGAGAGATCTGATACAGTTAAAAACTGACTGTACACAATCATTCTCACTCGCCACTCGCGCTCTCTCCAATTAGTCCGGTTGATCAGAGAGAGCGTGAACAGCAAGAGGGAAAAAACTGTTGCGGAATCTGCTGGTCTTGGTACTGATGGACCTGTACCTGCGCCCTGATGGTAAAATTTGAAAAAGCTCATTGCCGGGGTGGGTGGAATCACTGGAGATAAGACGTGCTCTACGTAAGAGACGCTGCTGGTACAGTGAGTCCAGGCTAGGAAGATCTCTGCCTATGATTTTTGAAGCGGTCTTGACCACCCTACTCAGTCTGATTTTCTCTTTGGCCGTGATGGAACCATACCAAACCGTGATCGAAAAGGTGAGCACGCTCTCAATCACAGCTCGGTAGAATTGCATCAACATGTGGGCACCGAGACCGAAACTTTTCAGACGTCGCAGGAAGAACAAGCGCTGCTGTGCTTTTTGGACGATAAGGCGAGTGTTTTCCTCCCACTTCAGGTCCCACTCCCACGCACAGTTTCTGAGTAAGTTAAAAGAGTCAAGCTAATCAGGCACCACCATTTTATTAGTCGGCTCTACTTTCATCTCCAGAAGCCGATACTTGGCCTGAACAGAGATATGTAGGGGAGTCCCTACACATCTCTGGCCTGAAGAAACTGTCCATCTGAATCAAACTGTAGTGAGCGTAATACTGACAAGGACTATGGGAATACTAACGCTGAGAAAACCTTCTTTACTGTAACACATATGACGGCTTACTGAAAAGTGAATAAGCCAGCAAGTAAAGGTCATCAGGCCTACGTCTCCTGCGGTCGGCCCACGCGCGGCTTTTCAAGGGATGACGTCGATCCGATGTCCATCTGGTAACAACACAATATCTTGAACCGCTCGGAGATTACTCTGAACTGAGGTAGTCGCTACAGCTCCAAAAACACATGGCCCCACGAGCTCCTTAGCATCCGCGTTATCGCTGAATTGTTTATATTACAACGGACGGCAGACGCAGCCGTCCCGTTTCTCGCTTTCCTTTTTGTCCCTTGTCTCCTTGACTGCGTGCGCAAAATAAGGTGAACTTGTGTAAAATCATTGAAAATTCGCATCAACTTCATAAATGAACTCTAGAATTTTTTAGTGTGTGTACGGGTTAGCGCATTTCTTGGGAAA
Organism: Semisulcospira habei; assembly: GCA_036245525.1. Lineage (NCBI taxonomy): Eukaryota > Metazoa > Mollusca > Gastropoda > Semisulcospiridae > Semisulcospira > Semisulcospira habei. The sequence goes on from BTPG01000008.1 coordinate 140,550,252, forward strand.
CAATAGGCGCACAGGCTTCTTTTCGTGTTTGTCCTTGCTAAACTACAACATTCTTAGAGAGAGAAAGAGAGATGAAATGAAACTTTATTAAGAGAGAGAAAAACAACAGCCTAGTGATAATAAAGTGTAAAAATGGTTATAACTAAATAGTGTATACACGGTATAAGTGAAGACACAGTCGTACTATCCGTGAACTGAAAAACTCGAAAAGCTTTTGCAGGCAGGGAGTCGCAGGAGCAAAAAAGGAGGGGAGGAAATACGGTCGCGGCGGGTTTGATATGTGCCAGATATCTCTCACGACAGCTTGATGATAACTGACTCGCACGCACACTTGCCGGAATTCAGGGACCTTTTTTCTCTGTCCGTTGAGTTATAGACTGAACAGACTATTATTTGAGCTCTGCGTTCAGTGTATGTAACGACAACTCCTAAGGAAAGAAGAGACGGAGAAGCCTCTCTTTGACAGGTGATTTCCGTAAATCACAAGTAGCTAAACGAAAAATGCGCGTCTCTTGGTGCAAACAGTGCATTGAAAAGCCCGGACAGACATACTGTATTGCTTTTCTTAAAAAACTCATTCAGCCCCGACATACCTCAGCAAGACATTGATCGAGCATAATAATTCAAGGGTGGTGCCAGAATAGCTTGGCGCCCATAGGCGCCAAGTTAGTCTGGCGCCACCCTTGAACTATCATGCTCGATCTGTAGGATTGTAATACCAGTTCTTCAGAGGGCAATTTCAAAATTTGGGGATTTCGGTCCTGGGGTAGAATGTTTTAATCCACTGTGTGCATAGAAACACACACAGATATTTGTGATTTCTGAACGTCTGTTGTTACTTATTCTGTTGTTGATGTTTAGTAGGCCGTTGATAAATCATTATTACTCTCAACTAAACAGCGTATATTATCAGTTAAGATTAGATTCCTAGTATATTCTAAATCCCCAGCGAGGGAAGGGGTGGTGGGGTGTTCACACTAATTGTGCTGACTCATTTCGGTGCTCAAAAGGTGTTAACCATCTTATGCATGCCGCCATCAGTACTGTACTCATTACCGGCGGCTGTATGCAGAATTAGAGGGGAGTAGTGGGGGCAAGCTACAACGGGAGGTGGAGGGTGGGATGGGGTGGTGGAAGAACCAATGAGACAGCCCGTTAATACCGTTGAACCTGTTCTGAACAGCCACTTTGTAGCAAGAAAAAGGTGGTCTTACAAGACAGGTGGTCTCTCAAGAGGAGTCTTATAGCGCAAAATTGTAACCTGTTACTACTGAAAGACCAGCATTCAAGAGGCTTCATCCATCTAAATGACGGGCTAAATGACCGCCTTATGAGAGATCACCTCTCACTAAAGACCATCATTTAGGTGTCTGTAGCCACCTAAATGATGGTCTTTAATGACAGTTGATCTCTCTTCAGGGCGGTCGCTCAAACCGGCGCTGCTGTAATAGACAGGGTATGTCCTAGCCTAGTATAGTACTAAGCTCATCAAACTTTGTAGGCGAGGGGTTTGGGGACTAGGGACGCCCCATGGTCTGACCAGCCGGCCATTTGTCTTATGTGGCCGCCCGGCGGTCTTCCCTGCCCCTGCAGGTCATCAGCTTATTCAATCCCCACCCCTCGGGGTTCCCAACGCATTATCCCTTCAGCTTCCACCGCTTGGCTGTAGAATCCTGAAGCGACCGTGATATCAAGTGCCCGCTTCACTGCCGGTGGATGCAAAATGATGCCTTTGCAAAGCAGGGCAAATTTGCCATACTGAACAATCCCACCAGTCCAAAGAACACGGATGTGAACTGGGTCAGCAAGAGGCAAAGAACCTCATGAGCCCACGCATTGCGTGGGTTCATGTGGTTCCTGGCCTCCTGCAGGCGGGTGGTTTGCTACAGTTTTCGGGCAGTACAGGGTTAACTTTGAACTTAGTTGGCACCAAGCTGATTTAGCACTATCCTTAAACTGTCGTGGCTGGTGCATCCGCTCTGGAAGCTAGTGCACAGGCATGCGCAGACGCTTAGTAAGTAGATAAAATCATTGTTGGGCACGAATTAGTTAATTCCCACCTGATTCTGGAAGTGGAAAAACTCGCAACAGGAGATAACTGAGATGACCGTGGTAGTTCAAGGTTAGTACGAACCTGCAAGAACATTTTGTGAAGAAACAAACAGAACAACAACACTGCCATCGTAGTCCCGCGCCGGTATACGCAATGTGATTTTCACTTCATAACCTAATGACCTTGTTTCACAATCATCCGTTACACCACGCCGAACACACGAAGCTAATCTGGCACTACCATTGAATTATCATGTTCGATCCATCTCCTGCAACAGGTGCATGGTCGTTAGATGACGCCTCCAAAATTTAGGAAATACGTGCACCGGGCTGAATGTGTTAGGCCGTTTAGAAACGATTACGATTCACAAAACTGACCGGCATGAAAGATACAGCCGGAAGGATAGACTTTGTCCCCCCCCCCCCCCTCCCAGCCCCCCGTCACCCCCCCTCACCCCCCCCCCCCCCCCCCCCCCCATCCCCAAATCCCTCGTCTGCTTACAGAAGTTGATGAGCTACAACGGCCTGTGAACTCTTCGCTTTCAGCGCCAACTGTGTGCTGGTGTGCGATTTTGGACCTTACGGCCATAGGCCATAAGGTCCAAAATCACAGACCAGCACACATAGGTCGGATGGTCCAAAATCACAGACAAGCACACGCGTTGAATTTAAGAGCCGTAATCAAGGTCACAACTTACAGATCCGCACACAATAAACATACGTTGATCGAACGCGGCAGCTCACGGACAGTGCCTGATTAACGGAGCTCGATGGAAAAGATGCAAAATCAAATAAGGCACTGAGCGTGAGCTGTCAAAACCGATCCGCGTCTTTCGCCGATATGTACCGCGTATGCTGATCAACAGACGACGAGGGTCTATGTCTTTTGCATTGGGTATTGCTCAGTGTCAAAACACAGAAAATGATAGTCAGCGGAGGTGTTCGGAAATACGAAGTTGATCAAAGTGCTCGTGTTTCGACGAAAACATTGGATTAAAAGCCGGGACAAACAACATGGGATATCCATGCGACATGCTTTTAATCTACTGTTTTCGACAAACACGTTTATTTTTTACGTGTAGAGAGAGAGAGAGAGAGAGAGAGAGAGAGAGAGAGAGAGAGAGAGAGAGAGAGAGAGACTGATTCACTGACTTTATTTTCCAAGGAAAGAGGTTTTAGGCGCGCAGGCCCATCATTACAAACCTCTCCTTGCTGTAACTAATGTACACAATCAAGACAACATACGAAACTACGTATTGAACGTGAAGAAGAAGAAACACACACACACACACACACACACACACACACACACACACACACACACACACACACACACACACACACACACACATGTATATCTATGGGTTATATACACATACACAGACACGCACGCACGCGCGTGCGTGTGTGTGCATGCGCAAGGCTCAATTGTAACATCGGCAGCTGTAAGCCACAGCAACCTGAGGTATATATAACTAACCGTTAAACGAGTAAAATGAAGTACGTAAAGGTCTCAAGAATAATTTGAAAAGAGCAATTCTAAATGCCTTATGACATTTAAGAGATTTTACTTTTGTGGGCAAGGAGTTCCATATGGATGAACTCGAAAAAGAAAAGTTAGTCTTAAACAGATCTATTCTAGGGCGAGTCACCACAAGATTGTTCCTCTGGTTTATGTAGCGAGTTTGCGAATGTCGGAACATTGTAATTAAATACTGTGGAGCTTTTTTTGCCATCGACGATTTTGTACATTAGCATCGCCTTATTGACGAAGAGCTGCTTTTGCAATGGCAACATGTTTAGTTAGACAAGCTTTTCGTCCGTGGTCAAATTTGAACATGGTAGTATTAGCTTTGCTGCACGGCGGTTGAGTGAGTTCAGTCTTTTGAAGTGATTTTCGCAGCAGCCATCCCATATAGGGGAGGAATAGTCAAAATGAGGCTTGATATAGGCATTATAAAACAGTTTTCTAGTTGGAAGATCTATAATGCGTTTTAAGCGTGACAGAAGAAATAGTTTTTTTTTTAGACACGGCTTGTCAACATGTGATTACCACTGAAAGTGATCGTCGATAACAACACCAAGTAGAGTATGTTCCGACACTTGCTTAATTGGATCATTGCCAATGGCAAGGTTTAGATGGGAAGGGTGAAGCTGGTGTTTTTGGCGTGTTGCGAGGAGCATTGTTTCCGTTTTGGAAAGATTCAGTACTATATCGTTTGAATCACATCAAGCCGTTACCTCATCTAGACTGCCCTGTAACGTATTTGATATTTGTTTGACGTCTTTCGCTGATGTATGCAAAGTGGTGTCATCCGCAAACATCTTCTTCTTCTTCTTCCTCGAACACATCCGCAAACATCTCACAAGTAGTGTTTGCGTCAGACAGCGGCAGGAGTAAGTCATTTATAAATATGTCAAATAGGAGAGGTCAGAGAGAGAGAGAGAGAGAGAGAGAGAGAGAGAGAGAGAGAGAGAGAGAGAGAGAGAGAGAGAGAGAGAGAGAGAGAGAGAGAGAGAGAGAGAGAGATTCACAACCATCTGGTAGCTTATATTGATCATTTTCCCAAAATAATTGCTCTACTCAGATAACCTTTTCATCACATCAGAGATCAAAGGCAGCCTGATTTTATAAATCAAAAGCCTAGAGAAATCGATTCTCACAGAGAGGAACTTTCCGACATGTCTGTAGCACTAAAGTAATAATACCGTAAGTTCTTACTGCCAAGCGCAACTAACCGTGGATGGATCGACCGTGCTCTCACTTCATGTATAGTGAACACTTCACGGCCCAGAATCCAATTCAACCGCAAGAGACATAGAACCTCATTTGCCCGCGTAGTTGCGGGTGCTAATGAGGACCTATGTCTCTTGCTGACACCACTTTGTAACCACGTTCATTGGGCGGGTTCTTTGGTGATGAGTTAAGAAACACAGGCTGGTCCACTGGCAGTGAAGGGGTTAATCCCCCCTTGTGCATGTGGCCACCCGTACTGTAAACAGCACCGGTGGCTACATGCACAAGGGAGTTAAACCGTACCGGCAGGCGGAGACAAACTTGTAAAATCGTACAATGTGTCAATGTTGAAATGCCCTACACACACACATACGCACGCACACACATACACACATAAACATACATACACATATCAGCATGTACTCGTGCACATGCGCACTTTTGTACATACACACACACACACGTACGCGCACAAATATCTAACATTTAAATAGGTAGCTTATTTTGTGTACTATCAAAAACAATTAAGAAAAGGAAAAATCATTTTGGAGGCTAAATGGGAAGCAGAAAAACGAGCGAAAAGTGAGAACATGAAGCGTATCATGTGAAGAAACAAAAACGAAGAAAAGATCTGCATTTCGTAGTCTTGGAAAGGTAATCATGTACTCCACTTTTAAACAGAGACAGGGACGTGGTTTGCTGAATAGAAGAAGAAAGTGAGTTCTATAAAAGAGCATCTGAATAAGACAGGCTAGATTTGAACAGGGCCATACGGGGCCTTTTTATAGAGAGGTGCTGTATTTCGTTTTAGTTGGCTATAAAAGCCTAGATGAGTAAGATGGGGCTTTGTCTTTTAGAATTGTGTGCATCAATACACATTTGTTTAGTGCGAGGTGCGTTACCAGAGGGAGAAGTCCTATGGTGTTCCATCTTGGCATCAGTGGACAAAGACGGATCAGGCAGGATTAGCTTAGCAGCGCGCTTGTATAGTGAGATTATCTTCTTGAAGTGATTCTCACTGCAGCCACCCCAGATTGTTGAGGCATAATCAATGTGTGGTGTAATGTAGTCATTACAAAATAGTTTGCGCGTCTTAAGGTCAATAATCGTTTTAAGTTTGAAATATTGAAACAACATTTGGGAAAAATATTCTCATATATAATAGGTGGTTTTGTTAAAGAGGGGAGGGGAGGGGAGAGAGAGAGAGAGAGAGAGAGAGAGAGAGAGAGAGAGAGAGAGAGAGAGAGAGAGAGAGAGAGAGAGAGAGAGAGAGAGAGAGAGAGAGAGAGAGAGAGAGAGAGATATCATACTTTATTACCCAAACAGTGAAACGGTTTTACAGAGAACAATCGTCAGTTGCAAACTTGACATTGCTGGTCGGGGGGGGGGGGGGGGGGGGGGGGGAGGGGGGTGCTACAAATTATTAAAAGGACATAAACGGGAGACGAGAGGTGAGGCGCGGGGGGGGGGGGGGGGGGGGGATGAGGATGAAGAGACAGACAGATAGGAGGAATGGGGGTGGGGGGGGGGGGGGGGCAGAGACATATATAGGGAAGCAGTAAATCGACACGCTAAATCAAAATCTTGTTCAATGGTAGGGGAGGTACCCAATGCGCAAAAGGCTGGCCGACTTTGGCCCGATGACCTTTTGCGCATTGGGTGACATTGGCATTTGGCAAAGACATTAGAGATAGAGATCAGCATCCGCACTGGAAAGAGAGCGGTTGAGGAAGCATCTCCACACGTAAGGATTCTTTTCTCGTCCCACTTTTTTAATTATATATGAGACCTGCCGCGATCCTACCGAGATGTTTTCGGAGACAAATCTGTGGTCTTTCCGAGAAATATTATCGATTTCTGGTGGTCTCTCCCTCAAAGATCCCTGAAGCCATGATATTTTGGGATTGCTTCATACCCATTTGTCAACTTAACACCCAGACGACTGACATAATTTGACGATGTAAAAAAGATGAGGACCCTCGGGTTGGAAGAAGCATAGATTCTCATGAGCCCCTTGCAATGCCGGGGCTCATGAGAATCTATGCCTCTTGCAGATTGACGAAGCTGGTAGAGGATTTGTACATTTCTGCCTATAACTCGGTTCTTGTCAACTGTCAGACGGCATACAGTGAAGGTATGTTGAAGAGGATAGGGTGGGGTGTGTATGGGTGGAGGGAGAGGGGGAGGGCGGAGGGGTGTCCGGGTAGCTCTCCTTCAGAACTACGCAGTGAGCAAAAGGACCTCGTGCAGGGCCTTCGGCGAGCAAACTACGGCCTACGTCGATTCGGAGATATTCTGCCCGTTTTGGTAGAGATCCACATTGGATGGTGAGCCGCTGATTTAGTGATTTTTTTTTTATTATTATTTTTTATTTTATTTTATTTTTTTTTTTTTTGGGGGGGTGGGGGGGGGGGGGCGTGCACGGAACAAATAAGGCCGAAGCGGCCGAGGACCTAATGTCTATGATGTAGAGCCCACATTTCGCTGCTAAGAGGAATACATGCATTGGCGAAATTCCTTACTTTCTTCTCTTCTTTTTATTTCTTTTTTTTTATTTTTTTTTATCGAAGAATGCCATCATTATGGATATGGGCCATCTTTAAATTTGCAAATAAAATGCGTTGAAAAGGTCCGACTAAGTAAGCAAAAGGTCCTCGGGCGCGGGCCCATCTGCACCCGACGTCCGCCCGAAGATCTCTAACTTAGTGGAGAGACATTACTTCTGCCATCCAACATTCGATTTATTTTTTTCTTTCGGAGATTTTATCTTTCACACAGTCGACATGTAAACAAAGTGAATTGGTTTTATTTTTAGGAAAAAAATCGAAGTGAGCAACGGAAATGGATGGAAATTAACCCCTTTTGTGCATGCAGCCACCGGTACTGCGTGCAGTACCATTTATCTGCATGCACAAGGTGGTTAAACGTAAAACTCTCCTGAAAGTGTTTCTTAATTCTGCCGAACCGCAACTTCTTTCATTGTCTGTTTGTGCACGTAGAGAAATCAAAATGAAGAACATTTGTTTTTGTTTTTGCATGAAGTACATGTTTACATTGGCCGCACATTTTCTGCACTGCCCTTATACTGGGTGAAAAATGAACCCTTAAATACTCAATGCCATAATGCAAACAAAAATTGACAAGTATATATCTACATAAATACTGACGAGCAAAAGAAATGCGGCATTATTCGAATCATCGGAAACACGTCAGTGTTTCCGATGTTTCGAATGACGTCGCATTTCTTTAGCTCGTCAGTATATATCATCTTCAAAACGCTATTTAATAAACGGCCAAAGGTACAACATCAAAAATCCGGAAGTAGAAAGAGCCAATTACTTAGTCGATAAATATTATACTAGTAAGTGAAACAAGTGAACAAAAATAAGAAAACAAATATTTGTATGCACATGACGCATATTTTACACCAAACAAAAAGTAACATTTGCAGAAGAACCTCAGAAAAGAATGTCTCTATTGATTAAGCAATTCGATTGGAAGGAAAAAATGGCAAGTGACCTTTTCAAACAATCATTTTTCCAGTTGTAAATTTAATTTTATGCGAAATAAAGAGGGGTGATCAGAAAAATCTGCATTTCTTCCCTCAAACAGATTCACGTGAGCGTGCTTGTTGGGTTCAGTTCGCGGCGGCGCTTTGAGCCGATTTTCAATTGGGATAAAGCGCCTATTTAATGCGCTTATTATTATTATTATTATTATTATTATTATTATTTACTTCTTCAAAGCGCTGGACTGTAAACCACAGGTTTTGGGAGCCGCCCACAAGTTTTGCCTGCCCGCGGCACAGCCGCCTGTACGAGATGCTTGTTCCTGACGCAACCCCTAAACGAGTTGTCTGCCCTTGATGCAGCAGCTCATACGACTTGCTTGCCACTAAGTCGCCGGGATTTTTAACAAACTTGGTAGTGCCAAAATAGCTCTGTGACGCCTTTCCAGTGTGCACTGAAAGGCCATCGAGCTGAAGTAGGCCGCTGTGGGCCCGCGCACCACTGTGCGCGGGCCCACTGCGGTAGACTTCGGCCCGATAGCGTTTTGCGTTTTGGTTTTTGACACCAAGCTTGATGCCTAGAGGCGCGCCCGCACTTTTCAGCTATCATGTCGACCTGTCTCCTTTATTGTACAGTAGTCATCAAGGGACAACACCCAAATTTAAGTATGTCGAATTTGGGGGTTCATTGTGTTAATCCTTTGCGTGTCGGCAGTGGTTTTTGTCGCGATGATTCCTACAGGAATCATCGTGACAAAAACCGCTTCCGACACGCAAAGGGTTAACGAAACTGCGCCATGGTGGCCCCCGCGCAGGAAAGTTCCCGGAGCATGTGTTGAAACTGGTTATGCTCGGGGTGAAGAAAAAAGTCGGAAGGAAGAAGAAACATTATTTTCGCCAATGTGAGATTTAGTCTTGACTGACCTCATCTTGATCAAAAAGTCCGTCAGCAATAGACGAAGGGAGGTTTGGAGGGTGTGAGGGGAAATGGATGGATGAATGGATGGACGGATATGTGGATGGGTGGGCGGGTGGTTGGATGGGTGGGTGGGTGGGTGAATGGGTGTGTGGGCGGGTGAGCTAGTGGAGGAAGGGAGGGAGAGAGGGATATGGATGTTCGGTTGGACTGACGTGAAAGATGATCTCAATACTTTCGGACACCCAAATCATGACAAATATGAAATGTTTATCCTTTTCATCCCCCAAAGTATCTCTGTTTAGAAATCACCCAGAAACAAAAACCCACATAAAATATGTTATGCACATACGTCTCTTTGAAGTACATCCCCACTGAAACAAGAAGCTCTCAGGCCGATGACGGCTGCAGTTGGCCCGCGCACGACGGGGGCCAACTGCAGCCAATGTCGGCCCGAGGTCTTTTAGCTCACTAGGGCTCTCTTTTCTGTAACTAAGGCAATCTACGCAGCACAGCTTAACCCGGAAAATCTTCTGATCCTTCAAATGACCCTTGCAGGAGTCCAGCGGCCAAAGCTGGTCAATTTTACCTTTTCATACCCCAGAAAAAGACATGAATCAATCAGAGCGTGGCATACTGAGGCGTGTCCGCCTTAAGTCTTTTAAGTCCATTGTCAGATGTGGGAGATGGATTGACCGGGATACTGGCGTCTTGGTTGTTTTTGCATCCGATTCAGAAACACCAAAGCAATCAACCGCTCATTGGCACTGACGCTTATTTGGTCGTCTTTCAGCCTTTGACCGTCGTGGAGAAAACTAAGTGAACACGACCTAACTGCAAGAGATATATATCCTCATGAGTCCCCACAGTTGCGGGGGCTCTTGAGGATCAATGCCTCATGCTGACACTACTTTGCATCCACGTTCCTAGTACGTTCCTAGTACGGCTCTTCGTCGCTGAATTCACGAACACTGCAGAAACACAATCTGCATCCAACTCTTTCTCAGTGTCCCTTCTATCACCAGATGAGCGAGGTGAGTAGACCATGGTAGTCCTGTAAAGGAAAGAAAACAAACGAACAAACACAGTTAGTTGATTTTTTCAAAGCAAATATTTTCATTGATATACAAAAAGAAATATCGCTTTTCACCAAAATGGCCTCAGTTGCCTCAAAAGGCCTTATTTGCTGTTTGTCGCCTTCACGAGGCAAATGGTTTCTCAAGCTTAGTGCCTGATTAGCTATGCTCCTATTAAGGCACCAAGCTAATCAGACGTGAGTAGCCGAAATCGCTGTAGATCGACTTTAAAATTTACCTTGTTCTCCAGTGGAGTGCCATTGCGCACAGCGACATCAGGCCGACGCCGGCCGCTGCCGTTGTCCCACGCAAAGCCGGTCCGACGTGCTTTACTGGCTGGGGTATGAGTCTATAATGTGAGTAATATTTGGCGCTGGGAGCGAAAGTGAGTAATCATCCCTCCTCAATACGTTTCCTGTAGCTGTCAGCAGGCTAATCCCTCCCTCTAACACCGCCCCCTCTCTCACACACACACCCGCGACCCCTCTTCAGTCCTATTCAATGTACTTCTTCTTACTTAACTTCTATCGTTCTGCCTTCAAGCACCCTTACCCTAGGGCTCAACTGCATGAGTGAGCTTAGTCCTGCGCCAGCCACTAAGCAAGGTGCTCCGCCCTTGATTAGTGTCTGGCGCAAGACTAAGCTCATTCGTGCAACTGAGCCGTGGTTCTTGTCCTGAACTGTGTGCTGGTCTGCTACTTAGGACGTTACCGCAAACAGCCGTCAGGTCCAAAATCACAGACAAGCTGACACGTTTTGATCAGAAGTCCTGTGCCCCCCCCCCTCCCCGGCCCACTCCCTCCACATATTCTCTATAATTCTTTTCAACAACCCTTCTCACACCCTCCTCCTTTCCCCCCACAGCCCATCAACATCACCCCCCGCCCGCCCCATCCCCCAATCAAACACACACCCTACCAAGGCAAGGACGGTGTTCTTGATAGTGCTTACAGTGACCCATTCCTCTTCGATGCCTAATGGAGATTGCTTGTCAATGTATTAATCACAAAAAGATAATTCAGCTAATTTAGTGCAAAACCTTTCTGCACGCGTTGTGCCTTTATTTTGAAATAATTAGCTGGTTTGCTCCTGTATTTGTTTGTTCTTTTGCATCATAAATACACTTGGATGCTTCAATATATTAGCATTTTCTTTATTTTCACGTGTGCATTCTCTCGAACGAACGAAACTTTATGTTCTAAGGATTGAGATGTTAGCTGTGCAGGCTTTTATCATAGTCTGTCCTTGCTAAGCTACTCATGACATGAGAGAGAGAGAGAGAGAGAGAGAGAGAGAGAGAGAGAGAGAGAGAGAGAGAGAGAGAGAGAGAGAGAGAGAGAGAGAGAGAGAGAGAGAGAGAGAGAGAGAGAGAGAGAGAGAGAGATGAAATAAAATGAAATGAAACTTTATTTTTCAATGATAAAAGAATAGGTGCGCAGACCTGTTTTCATTCTTAGAGAGAGAGAGAGAGAGAGAGAGAGAGAGAGAGAGAGAGAGAGAGAGAGAGAGAGAGAGAGAGAGAGAGAGAGAGGAGAGAGGAGAGAGAGAGAGAGAGAGAGAGAGAGAGAGAGAGAGAGAGAGAGAGAGAGAGAGAGAGAGAGAGAGAGAGAGAGAGATTAGACATAATTTCCGTCAATTTCAGTGGGGTCTTTTTTGTTGTTGTTGTTTCGGTTGTGTTGTTTTTTGTTGTTTTTTGGGGTGGATGGTTTTCCCATTAGATAAGAGAGAGAAATTGCACTAATTTCAATGGGATTTTTGTGTTTATTTATTTTTTTTTTGTGGAAGTTTTTTTTCCATTTTAGCTAATGGCGGCAGGATATTGATTTATTAGATCTACCACTGTAGTACACAATATTGTTAACTATAATTTTCCTTTCCACAAATTTAGTCCCTGTTACAAAATAGACAGCAGAGACAGAAACAAGGAAAACACAGTTCACTGCCAGGGGAAACAGACTGCGTTTTTAAAATAAAACCATTATTAGTTTAACGCCAAAGACCCCAGGCATACAAAAATATGGATACAAAGTGGTTTCAGCAAGAGGCGTAGATCTTCATTAGCCCCTGCAACAGCGGGGACTTATGAGGATCTACCTCTTGCAGTTGTGTGAATGCTCTATTTTTCTCGCCAGTGAATAAGTAAGTTTTATATCGGTCCTTGTTGTTAAGTTGGTTGTGTGTGTGTGTGTGTGTGTGTGTGTGTGTGTGCGTGCGTGCGTGCGTGCGTGCGTGCGTGCGTGCGTGTGTGCGTGTGTGTGTGTGTGTGTGTCTATTTACAGAAGGGACATTTTAGGACGGGTCGCGGTGGGGCGAATTTAATAGCATGTCCATGATGTCAAAGGCGGGCAGGCTAAACCTCTAACAATTGAAGTAACAAGATAAAAATTACGTCATGTCTAGTTACGCTAACCTCGTTGCTGAACGTACATTTGGCGCGAAGCGCCGTATGTGCGTATGTATGTATGTATGTATGTATGTGCGTATGTATGTGTGTGCGTATGTATGTAAACACGAGAATCTCCGATATTTCTGTACAAACAAGCTTGAAACTTTGCGAAATGCTTTCTTAAGTGGGTGACTAGAGAGCCTCCGAGAATATGTTAATTCAATGTCTCGTTGAAGACATAAACAACCGTTTATAAGAAGTCGGTTGACCCAGATTAGAGTCCGTAATTTTGTCAATTTTACTTGAACTTTTGCATATAGCTAATTTGGAGAAAGACATTGGATGGGTTCGTTAGCCAGCTTTGTATCCTTTTAACTTCTTTAGTAAAAATTAATTCTTTTCAGAAAGACTTAAAACACTAAAAAAGCACCTTAACTTCTAGAGAGAGTCAGACAGTGGTGGTGACGTAAAAGAAGCAACTCCGTCACCATGCAGACACTGACATAATACTCTAAATTGTGACGTCATTTTCTCTCTCTCTCTCTCTCTCTCTCTCTCTCTCTCTCTCTCTCTCTCTCTCTCTCTCTCTCTCTCTCTCTCTCTCACACACACACACACACACACACACACACACACACACACACACACACACACACACACACATAGAAGGTGAGTTGTGCTCACGATCGACGTCACACAGTTGAAGAGCGGCTCCGCACATTTTTAGCATTTTGCAACATAATTACTTAATGAGTGACTTTAGAACAACGACAGGGTGATTCAGCTCATCATGCCGATCAGTTCGGTAGCTTTTTGTGCCATTTGCGGTACCTTTTACTGGACTTTTCAAAACTTCATGGCTCGCAAAGTACAGAGGAAGGCAGCCCTACGTTACCGCACTGTCAGTGTCAGCGGACCGGTGGCAGTCATTCTCGTGTTTTTGGTCGGCTTTCTGCTCCGGTGTGGCGATGTCGAAGCGAACCCAGGCCCACCGAAACGACAGACTCTTTTGACATGCCAGGGGAACCAAGACAACCAGTCGCCCGGGGGTGAGGCAAACGCAGTGTCTGAGCCGACCATTGCTGATGTGTTTAAAATGTTGAATGTGATGGACAAAAAGATGGACAGTATGAAAGCTACAATGCAGGAGCAAATGGACAAAATTCAGAGTGACTTTACTGCGGTGATGAAAGAAAACAAAGAGTTGAAGGAGAAAGTTACGCAGCTGGAGGATAAGCTGGATTATTTGGTGGGGCGGAGCAGACGCAAGAATCTTATCTTTCACGGAATCCCCCACCCCCAGGGGCGCTCAGAGACTTGGGCGGACTGTGAGAAAGCTGTCAAGTCAATGTTGAAGGACGAGATGGGCATAGAGGAGGAGATCGAGGTGGAGCGTGCCCATCGTCTGAAGGGGGGCAAGGCGCCCCACCCCATCATCGTGTGCTTCAACAAGTACAAAGACAAGGAGCGGATCCTGTTTGAGCGAAGAACGCTGAAGGAGAACAAGTCCCGGGTCTACATCTCTGAGGACTTCACCCCTCGGGTGAGGGACGTGCGCCGCAAGCTGCTACCCTTCCTCAAGGAGGCCAAGCAGGCGGGGAAGAAGGCCTTCCTCCGCTTCGACTCCCTCGTTGTTGAGGGAAAGACCCACGCATACGACGCTGCTACCCAGAGGCCTGTGGAGCGCAGGGGGCAGAAATGAGGGGTAGGCCGGCATGTTGACCCAGCAACCAGGAGAAGACAGCCCGTCCCTCATTCAGACCCCCACCATGTGTCTTCAAAGGACGACTTACCTGCACACACATGCGCTCAAGTGCCCATACTCAAACCCACACCCGCACACTGTGGTGATGAAAGTGGTAGTGATGAAAGTGGTAGCTCTATGTTTCGCATCATGGCATGGAATATCCAAGGTCTTGTAAATAAGCTGAAAAGTGTTTCTTTTAGGCAGTTCTGTGAAAAGTGTCAAATTTTTGGAAGGTTACAAAGTAAAGTAGATTATAGCACTGTCAGGGGAGAGAAATGTGCATGATCGACCAGTGATCATAGATCTACTGTGGCCAAAGCACACAAAAAAAAAAAGAGATAGGAAAGAGAGGGGTCGCTAAAAAAGTGACTGAAAGCAATGCATATGGAAGCCCCCCCGAAGGGGGGCGTATCACATATCCCACTGTTCCAGCCACTTTGGAAATTTAAATCTAGGTCCCCCCGAGGGGGGTCCAGATATTTAGCCGGTGTGGACAGCTGTTTCGGTCTTGGCGACCTCTTCAGCACACCATCGGCGATACTGGAGGAGGCAGGAATTTCTGCCTACCTGCAAAGACAACCACATTTTACTGTGGTGTCTGCAAGGGCATACATTCCATGCCACCACCTAGAGCCAAATTTCCATGCACCCTAAAAGAGAACCTACCAAAAGGGGGGAAGGGGTTGCAGTCGATATTGTAGTAGTAAATGAAAAGAAAAGGGGAGACTGCCAGTGCTAATATTTTAGGAAGGTTACAAAGTAAAGTAGATTATAGCACTGTCAGGGGAGAGAAATGTGCATGGTCGACCAGTGATCATAGATCTACTGTGGCCAAAGCACAAAAAAAAAGAGATAGGAAAGAGAGGGGGCGCTAAAAAAGTGACTGAAAGCAATGCATATGGAAGCCCCCCCCCCCCCCCGAAGGGGGGCGTATCACATATCCCACTGTTCCACACCGGCTAAATATCTGGACCCCCCTCGGGGGGACCTAGATTTAAATTTCCATGCACTGAGTGGCTGGAACAGTGGGATATGTGATACGCCCCCCTTCGGGGGGGCTTCCATATGCATTGCTTTCAGTCACTTTTTTAGCGCCCCCTCTCTTTCCTATCTCTTTTTTTTTTGTGCTTTGGCCACAGTAGATCTATGATCACTGGTCGATCATGCACATTTCTCTCCCCTGACAGTGCTATAATCTACTTTACTTTGTAACCTTCCTAAAATATTAGCACTGGCAGTCTCCCCTTTTCTTTTCATTTACTTTGTCAAATTTTTGCATTTTCAGAGATATGGTCGTGTAAGCAAAATGTTATAGAGGATACCTTTCCAGAGTATCAGGTGTTGTTTTCACCACGTACACAAAAGTTAAAAGGGGGCATGGCCGTGTGTGTACATAAATCTATAGCCTGTCATGTGTTGCGTTTAATGCAGGCAGCTGAGGATATTGTGTTTCTAAAGATCGGTAAGTCTGTTTTGAATTCTGCATCTGATGTTCTGGCAGCATTTGTGTATGTGGCTCCAGAGCGTTCTGTTGTATATGGTGAAGATAACGTTGATGGTTTTGAAGTGTTAGAAAACTACATGTCTCAAGTGTTAGGTGCTCACCCTGAGCTGCCTTGGCTATTATGTGGCGATTTTAACGCCCGTACTGCCGGTCTGTCTGATACTGATTTTATTGATGACAATACACACGTGCAGCCTTTACTGGAATTAACAGATCTGCTAGAGGATGTACCACAAAGCCCACGGAGGTCAAAAGATATTGGCATAAACAGTTTTGGTCGGAAACTGATAGAACTATGTCAAGAGTACTGTTTGTTTATTGTCAATGGCAGAACGAAAGGTGACAGTGAGGGAGAAATTACGTGCGTGGCCAACAGAGGCAAAAGTGTGGTGGACTACTGTATTTGCTCTAAATCCGTGTTTGACCTAGTGACCGATATGTTTGTTGCAGACAGGTGTGAGACCATTTCCCCATTGTAACCACGTTTACTTCTATTCAGTCTGTTTATTCATGTGATGATGATGATTTAAATGATGATATAATACTAGAGGAAGGGGTTAAATTTATTTGGAAAGAAAACTACGCTGAATCCTTTTGTGCATACATTGAAGATAATCAGGAGACTCAGTTTCAACACTTTTTGTCAGCGCTTGACTCGAGTGTAGAAGAAGGGTCGGCCTGTTTTGTAGCATTCATTCAGAAGGCAGCTGACAAAATGAGGTCAGGTAAGAAGGTAGGTGAATCCCGTGCACAGCCGCCGTGGTGGGACTCGGACTGCGAGTTAGCAAAACAAAACAAGTACATACAGTTGAAGCAGTTCAGACACACAAACACACATGACGACTTAGGGAAGTATCTTGACATGAAGAAAGAATTTAAGAAGTTGTGTAAAACAAAACAAGTAGAGTACAACGCACGGGTTTCGAATGAGCTCAACGATGCATGTAATGATGCAAACTCAAGAACATTTTGGCAAAAATAAAGTCTCTGACTGGCGTTAAAAAGTTGTGTTCTGATGTCATTTCACCACGCGTGTGGTATGATTATTTTCGTAATTTGCTAAATGTGGATCAGAATGTTGATGATTCAGGTTTCAGCAGACAGGCCGAGGGTGTTTTGAGTGACCATATATCTGATGATTGTGATGGTTGTCATAATGCAAAATTTGACGAGGAAATCACACAGGATGAAATTCGCAGTGCTATTAATAGTATGAAGAAAGGGAAAGCATCAGGCCCTGATGGCTTGCCCACTGACCTTTTTCATCATGCAGGTGAGATCCTTGTGAAATTTCTGCATCCTTTGTTCAATCGTGTGTTTCAAAGTGCGGAATACCCTGAAAGCTGGACCATGGCTGTGATATTTCCACTACACAAAAAGGGTAACCCTAGAAATGTTGACAACTACAGAGGAATTTCTCTTCTGAACGTTATCAGTAAGTTGTACAGTTTTGTCATTAACAACAGGTTGGTGCGTTTTTGTGAAGAGAATGATTGTATTCCTGAGGCTCAAGCTGGCTTCCGTAAAGGGTACAGTACTATAGACAACATTTTTTGCTTACAGGCACTAGTGCAAAAGTATCTTAGCAAGCAGGGTGGCCGTTTTTACACCATGTACGTAGATTTTTCTAAAGCTTACGACAGTGTGCACAGGACAAAACTGTTGTATCTCTTGTTACGTAAAGGAGTTCATGGAAAGTTGCTTCAGACACTTGAGAGTATGTACAAACATGTAAAAGCTGCTGTAAGGGTTGGAACCAAAGTTACCGACTACTTTGATTGCATGTCAGGGGTGCGACAAGGTTGTGTGTTGAGCCCACTGCTGTTTTCTATCTTTCTTTCAGAATTTGAGACAGAAATATCATCGTGCGGTGCACGTGGCATTGATATTTTTGCAGACCCACTGGGTATTTTCCTTCTTATGTATGCTGATGATATAGCCATTGTCTCTGACTCTGTAGCAGATCTCCAAAAGAAAATTAATTGTTTAGAAAAATACTGTAAAAAATGGGGTCTCACTGTGAACATGGACAAGACAAAAGTGGTGGTCTTCAAAAATGGAGGTTTTGTGAAAAATTGTGAAAAATGGTTTTATGCTGACAAGCAGATTCAAGTCGAGTCCAGTTATACTTACCTTGGTGTGATATTTTCCTCTACTCTGAACTGGGCTAGATGTGTATAAAACTTAGCTGGAAAAGCCAGGAGAGCAGTTGCAGGTATCAAAAGACTATACTTTAAATTACAAAACTTGCCAGCTGACACTGTTTTTCACATTTTTGATGTCAAGATTAAACCCATTGTGCTATACGGGTCAGAGGTTTGGGGTTTCCAGAGACATGATGTAATTGAGCAGGTTCATATAAAGGTTTGTAAAATGGTCCTTGGTGTTGGAAGAGATGTAAAAAACAATATTGCGCTGGGTGAGTGTGGAAGATTCCCTATGTATATTGATGCCTATGTTCGAATGGTGAAGTACTGGTGCAGACTTCTTACCATGTCAGAAAACAGATACCCAAGACAGTGTTACACGATGTTATGTATGCATGATGCTTCAGGTAGATCGAACTGGGCTACGCAAATAAAGACTCTATTGTGTATGCACGGGTTTGGGTGTGTATGGGAAATGCAGTCAGTTGGAAACACTCCTCTGTTCATTCAGATATTCAAAGATCGGCTGATGGATTGTTTCCGACAGGACTGGCATGCATCCCTTTCCTCAAACACAGAATACTGCCATTACCACCCAGAAATACTTAGAGCCAGTTACATAGGGCAGCTGAACTCTTGTGAACTCAGGCGGGCAATATGTTTACTTAGATGTAACCGTTTACCTTTAAACGGAGTATCCAGATTTGGAAAACCCATCACTAATCCAGAATGTAATTCATGTGATTGGCATAAGGCTGAAGATTTGTGTCATTTTCTGTTCGAGTGTCCAAAATATTCCCCTTTACGTAAAAAGTACATTCCACTGTTTTACTACAGATTCCCATCCGATCTTAAAGTTCAGCTGCTGTGTGGAAACCTACATGATAAACTGGTTTTTAAAGTTGCTATGTATATTTCAGGTTGCCTTAAATTAAGGAATTAGAGGGATTTGCTTTGAACTTTTCTTGTTTTTTTGTTTATTTATGTGCGCTGATGTAATGCTATATGAGTGTGTTTTACAACCACCTTCCTGTATTTTCTGGTTGTAAAGTGTATTTTGTGTTCATATGGGCCAGATGGCCTGCAAAAACTGAAATAAATTTATTATTATTATTATTATTATTATTATTACACACACACATACACAAACATGCGCGCATCTCCAGGAGGAATAGATCCTCATGCGCCCTCCAGGCGCATGAGGATCTATGCCTCTTGGAGATGTTTGTAGCGCGCGCATGCACGCACTAACACGCACACGCACATCGACGAGCTTTCAGAAGAGCATGCAGGTGACCCGTGTACTTAGTATATCGTGTAGCTAGGTAAAGTCAACCTGCTTTCACACAAATTATAGCAAGACTGAAATTGTTCCGTAAAGTTCTAGTTTTGTCACCATTTCCTCAAGCCTATGAAGCGAAAGTGAAACGCATATCACATAATATATAACATTATTACGTAAAAACTAAAACTTACGTCATGACAAATAAAGTTTGACAAATCAATGACGCGTTTGTCCTGCGCCCCTTATAGAACTCACTGACGCATTGGCAGATCTGCGAGACTTTTTCAATAGGAGATAATTCAACACCAGAATCAGGTCAAAGACAAAAGGTAGAGACCATTGACAGCGACGACAGCTCTCATATAGAAGGGACTTTGTGGGTTATGGTTCATCCCAGCTGGTTTGACTTAAACAGTCTTCAGAGCTATTGTACTTGAAAAAATAACATAATGATAAAAACAACTTACTTTAGGTATTATACTGTAGTGGATGACACAAAACAACGCCAAGCAAATCTGGCACTGCCTTTAATCCCTTCATTGCCGAGAAAAACTCAACACGATACAGCTGCAAGAGATATAGATCCTCATGGGCCCCCGCAGAGGCGGGAGACCATGAGGATCTATGTATCTTTCTGAAACCACGTTGTATCCATGTTCCATCGACGGCTGGGGATCTTTGACGCTGAGTTTACAAGAATTTTAAAAACACGGGATGCGTCCACTGGCAGTGTTTAAATGTTAGCCTTCAGGACTAGCTTGACTTTTGAACACTTTCAAAACTTGGTGATCAGTCGAGCATGCCTGGAGAGCTTGCTAACAACAAACAGCACTCTGATAAAATGTCACTTTGAAGAAATTGCAAAAAAAAATGTCTTTGACCTCCCTCCCCCCCCCCCTCCCCAAACCCATCCCTACCCTACCCCATCCCTACCCCTGCACTACTCCCGCCACGCCATTATACATGCACAAGCATACACACACACACACACACACACACACACACACACACACACACACACACACCACTCCACGCACACTCCACATACACACACACACACATACACGCACGCACGCACGCGCATGCACGATCGCTCGCACTTTCTCTTACCCTATCCGCTCCACAACGCACACCATCACCCCTACGCCATCGCCGCAAACACACACACACACACACACACACACACACACACACACACACACACACACACACACACACACACACACACACACAAGCACGCAAACACACACACACACACAACGTTAAAACACACACGCACGCACTGCCACGCACGCACGCCACACACTGTCTCACCCGATCTTCTCCACTCTGCTTCACCAATCAATCACCCACCCACCCACCCCCTCCCCCACCCCCTATCTCCCATACCCTCTCCATCCTATGCTACCACCACTCCTAAACAAGTTTTCAAGTGTCCTCCTTTTCAACTTGTTACCCTGAGAGCCCAGTTATCTATTGGACGTGAACTTCTAAGAAGCTTGAAAACTGTCATTTGGGGGGCCAAACATTTTTTTCTTGTCTGTATCCAAGTGGTGAAGCTTTCAGAACTGTTCGTTAACTCATTCAAGCTAATCAGGCACTACCCTTTAACCGGGTTCTGCTTCTGCGAGAGATTCGTGTCATCAATCTACCGTGACAGCTCAGCTTGAGATGCCACTTTCTAGTCAATGATCTCCCGCTACTGGCACTCATTTTAGTCCCGACGCCAGTTGGCCGCATCAGCTTGCTGGGCACTAATCCCTTCACTGCCGGAACACAAGCCAATAAAGCTCCCTTGCAAGAGGCATAGATCCTCATGAGCCCCCGCAGTTGCGGGGCTTATGAGGATCTATGCATCTTGCTCAGTGACACCGATTTGCATGTACATGTTTCCTTGCACTGCTGATGTTCTTTGGCGTGGTAAATAACAAAGATTTCAGTAACATGGTCAGCCACCAAAGGCAAGGAAAGAGTGAAATCTCAGTAAACTAACTGTACGCACGATTGGCACTGGAGACAAACTTTCTGAAACAACTTTCAAAACTGAAGTTTTTCCCCCAGTGGTGGGGCACCACGAAATGCGAAAATTGTCATTATAGGTTTGCGTCTGTGTCACACGCGCTGTGGTGGAAAGGGGTCAAGGGGCAGCTAGTACCTTGACAAAATAAGCTAGACATCCTCTTCCTGTGCTTGCATGCGTTTATTTAACCCCTTCAATAACTGATGAAGGAGACTGTGCTTCTGAAATCTTTGTTAATTCAACAGCCAACGAAAAGTGACCCTCTGAGGAACATGGGTACAAAATAGCGGCAGCAAGAGGCAGGTGCGGGGGCTCATGAAGATCTATGCCTCTTGCAGGTGGATCGTGTTCACTTTTCTCGGCAGTAAATGTGTGGAGAGGTTTGAGAACGAGGTGGGGGAAAGGATGGACAGAGAGTAGGTGGATGTCGCGGGGGTAAGGTCGGGGGGGGGGGGGGGTGCAAAAGAAAAGTCCATGGTAAGAGCAGTTATGCAAAAACAGTATGATTTCTGCAGTTGTGTAGTCTTGGTGGTTCATTTAGATCTGTTCTCCTTAAACGTGTGCTGATCTGTGATTTTGGACCTTACGGTTTCCAGCCGCAGGATTCAAAACTACAGACCAATACACATTCACTGACGATTGCAACACAGCACTGGGGAAAAAAAATCAAAATCAGAAAATTTATGGAAAATCAATCTGGGACACCTCGTGAGCTAAAATACTGATTTAATTTTCAACAACAAAAAATGTAGGTCAGCTTGGGATAGGCCTATATAAATTATGTGGTTGTCCGTGATTTCTTTTTTACATTTAAGGCTTAGAGCCATAAGGTCCAAAATCACAAACCGGGACATGCAACACAGTAACACTGGTTCAAATTCCTTTTTTTTTTCCCCCACTTTTATCTTGGTGTCTTCTTATTTGCTGCTCATCTGAACAAATTATGGATGAAACTCAGCTTGACGGTTTCCAGCAAATCGCAATATAGACTTGCGGACAAAAAAAGATTATTATTTTTTTTTTAAATGGCAAAATGATATTCCTGTTTTGAAATTAGGTCAGTACACCCCGTACAATGACCCTACACGTGTGTGCTGGTCTGCGAGTTGGGACCTTAAGGCTTTCGGCCGTAAGGTCCAAAATCACAAGCCATCACACTCATCTCCATCCTATAGGTGCTTCAAAAAGTTCGACGATCGACAAATCCAAAGAAGCAGCAAGTGTTTGCTGGGGCCGCGGAAATTTTTACTGGATTGCAAATCATACCACTATGGATCCGATCGGAAATGTTGCTCGCTGTTTCGATTCGGGGGTATAATCGAACCCTCGGTGACGTCAGCGGAGGCACTTAGCCCTTATTGGGAAATGTGATCTACCTCTCCATCTATATATTCTTGGGTATTCAGTCGTGACCTGACCTGAGGTGAATAATTCCCTCAAATTGGAAGATGGAAATGGGGTTCATATTTGGCAAGCAAGAGGCACACATTTTGCATGAGGCATAGATTCTCATAAGCCCCTACGCGGGCTGCAGGGGCCCGTGAGTGGCTGTGCCTCTTGCAATTCGAAGGGTCTGAATGAGAGACTGTACTGAAGGAAACTTCATCTATGAGTACACATAGCACAGTGCATAACCTGACATAGTTAGCGCAAAAGCCAGACTCGACTAAAAAAAAAAATTGACCAAAGATAGAAAAGTCACACAGTTACTGTGTCCACACCAGTAAATATTTAACATTATCTCATTTGTGAAAACGGCACATCCAGGCTCACTTTCAGCATAATTTGCAATGAAATGCTGAGTGAAATCAGTTAGTACTACAGTTCCAGCGAGTTGCAATAGCGGACAATGTAAATGTTTAAATCTAGATAATCAACATGCAATTAAAAAAAAAACTTGACCACTAAAAAGAAGAAACAGGCTTCATGATAACTAGAACACACAAAACATTTTCAAAGTAAACAATACACAAAGAATGGACATGCCGACTTATTTCTTTACAAATCTACAGAAATAAATAAACGCCGTCGAGGCAGAATTCACCATATGACCTACGTTGCGTACCCTGTATAGGAAGAAGCTTGAGTCAGGCGGAAGAAACATTGCTCACTGTAATTACCGAGAGTGTCTCGAGAAAATTATCCTAGAATGAGAATACGCGTTCGAACATTTTCCCCTGTCCCTTAGACATCGTCTGGTTATGATTGAGAGAAAATACACTCTTGTGTTAATTTCGCAATTTCCAGATGTGATCAAAGTCCTGTGTACGCTCGGCCGTAAGTGTGTTTGATACTTTCAATTCCAGAGTAAAATGTTCGATGTTTTACAAGCTTCAGCCGAACTGTTAAGATCGGCCGCCCGGAGGGAAATAGATGAAATTGATGAAGTATGACAGCCCAAGGGCAGTACCTGATTAGCTTGGCGCCTTGTCAGGCGCCAAACTAATCATCAGGCACTACCCTTGGGTCAGTAGGCTCTTTCCATTTTACAAAGTACTTGGAACTGGAAGTGACAGAGGGGAGGATAGATAAAGAAAACAGAATTATGTTGGGAACTTGATTTTGACGTAATTATTTCTATTTCAGACATGATAAACAAGTTATGTTGCACTTAGTCCTTGTACAAGACCGCAAACATTTACACTACAGACATGATTTTGTACGAAAGTACACTTTCCTTCTGATTCAGGTCTGTGGGCCTAAATGTGTGTTGCTTTGCAATCGTGGATATTATCTAGGTGCAGAGCCATCATTTATAACTCAATCGAGGCGTGCCGCGCATGGAAACGCGACGTCTTGTCGCGTATTCGTGTGCGGTTCGTCTAGGATTAGCTAACCTGCGCATAAATATGCTCTCTTTTGTAACCAAAAATAATTGTAACCCATTCAAAGCGCCCGGCATCAATAGCTGCGGAAGTGGTGCAAGGGCGCCTTGATTGAGTTAACAAAAGCACCTCAAAAGAACAAAGACAATGTAGGCTACACCATAGCTGTTGTGACTGAAAAGTTATCAGGCAAAATTCACGGACAAGCACCTGTATCCTAACCCTTAACTGCCGGGCAAGAGGAACGCTATCCAGCTGCAAAAGACATAAACCCCCATGAGCCCCCGCAGTCGCGGGGGCTCATGAGGTTTTTTGTTTTGTGTTAGTTCTATGTTCTTTATGTCTATTTTCAACTCATGCACATCTGTGTTCTTCACACGAAGGTCGGTCAGTGTGCATTCGTTTCAGACGCCGAATTCCGGATCGCTGTCAGCAAAGAGGCTCACTGACCTTAGTTTTTGTTGTTGTTGAAAATAACTTGAAAATCACGATTTTAGTCAGCTCTTTTGAATTCCCAGTTAAAGATTAACTTTTCATTTCTGGTACCAATACCTGTGTCGAGTCGCAGTCATCGGCAAGTCAGTCAAACACTACTCGGGATCTATCATGGTTAACCCTCTTAACCCCATTTCCCAAATTTTGGAGTTGTCACCTGACAACTGTGTACCAGTTGCAGGCAATGGATGGACCGTGATAATTCAAGGGTAGTGTCAGATTAGCTTGGCGCCTTCAGGCGCCAAGCTAATCTGGCACTACCCTTGCATTATCACGGTCCACTCATCTCCTGCGGTAGAGTTTTGGGGCTAATGTCTTCATCAGTTAACGCTCTCCTTGAAAAAGGAAAATGTGCCGTGGGCATTGGGCGGAAGATTTGTGGGGATACAAAAAGTAGGCGTGTTTGACAAGTGTCTGTTGTAGTTATTACCGCTAAACCTCCACAAACAAAAACTCATTTTCGCGTATTAGACTCGTCGCCCCCTCCGTCAAGTCCCGCCCTCCCCCCCCCCCTCCAGCACGCCCCCAACCCCAACCCCCCTCCCCGCACCCCCCAAACCTCTGTCTTTCACATAAATAACTTCGTTGTTCCAAATTGCTTAGTGAGGTTGCGCTTACACCAACGACTTCCAACAACGAACCAGAAGGAAGATAAGGCAATAACCAGCTCCTAAGCATAGGAAACACTTCAAACTTCTTCAAAAAGCATAGATCCTGATCTCCGGCCGTGTGCATCATAAGCACAGACAACACTCTTCCATGCCTCTTGTTTACACGACTTTGAGGCCATGTTCCTGAGACATCTAGGTTTGTTTTTTGGGGGAGTGTTTTCAAGTTTTCGCAAAATGCCATGACCTCCAAATTTGAACACACACACACAAAAAAAAAACCAACATTGGAAGAATGAAAGAAAACAAGAGAGGATTTCATCCCAAAGTCTACCGTATTGTTTGGAGCTCACATGCGGTTATCTTTTAGGAACATTCAGAGTTGTTCATATTTTTAGGCTTATTTTACTGATCCATTTCCCTCCTCTCTAAGCCAACCTCTGACCAACACACACATCGGCGCACACAAATAAAGACGGACACACGGCGCTTCCCGCCATTAGTACGCTCTGTGGGGCTCGAGCAGAGACAGGAATCCATCTCCTTCTACTCTAACCCACCCTCTGATCCAGACACACTGGCACACAAAATTAAAGACTGACACACGGCGATTCCGCCATTCATAAGCTCTGTGATCTGGCGTAGCATAGCTATTCCAAAGAAGAATAATTGCACGAGCAGCGAAATGACGTCACTTCAAGCTTCACGTCATGGCATCACTAGTCCCACGACGCTGTGTTCATAGTGAAGAGTCGATGTTATACGTCACCATCGCAGTACTAACATTGCCATAATTATAAGACTTTGCAATTTTCTTGCCGATTTTCACACCAAGGGCTTACAGCTCACAATTTGACCTAATTCTACCCCAGTGCCGGGGCAAACACAGTTTATGAAAAAATCAAGCGGGTATTAAAGAGAATATAGTTTTTATCGTAAAAGAAAAATTAAAATTATGTTAGCTGTTTTACAAATGACTCCGAAAAAGTGGTGCAGAAAATTGTCTGATTTTGACACCTGGGGCATACAGTTCACAATTGACCTAATCGTACCAGACAGCCGAGACAAACTGTAGGCTTATGTAAATACTGTATATGAAAAATCATGCGATTATTAATGAGAAGATTGCTTTTTCCGTTAAAAAAATATTCAATTGTTTTAAGAGTAACCCCAAATAATTCGTGAAAATAATCCCATAAACGTGAAAATTATTATTTTTAAATATTTAATAATCACTCTAAACGTTCTAGAGGTACAATACTGGTAAAACGAACTCATTCAATTTCCCTTTAGTAAAAAATAAGAAAAAAATACGGAATCCAGTGTGGACCAACCGGATTTTGTGAAACGGCCATTTTCTCGCCAATGAGCATCTTAATCAAAAAAATAAAAAATAAAAACTGCATCGAGATTATTCTTGTAAGGACAATAGCATACAATTTCAAGCGGGTCCGTCCTCAAACGCGGGCTCTAGTAGCTGACAAAAAACAGCAAGTTATTTTTGTGAAAAGCGAGATTATGATTGTAATAGAATGAAAATCTCGCTTTTCACAAAAAGATGTACTTATTGTCTCTTGCCCTCCCTTGCCTTTTGCACAAAACTCTCTGTTGATCGCTGATCATTCATTGTCAATGCGAACTGCACGAAATTAGCATCGTTAACTCATTCAGCCCCGACACACCACAGCAAGACACGGATCGAGCATGATAGTTCAAGGATGCTGCCGGAATAGCTTGGTGCCCATAGGCGCCAAGGTATTCTGGCACCACCCTTGAACTATCATAAACGATCTGTCTCTAGAATTGTAATACAGTCCTTCAGAGGGCACGTTCAAATTTTGGGGATTTCGGTCCTGGGGTAAAATGTGTTAATAACTCACAAGTAGCGGTTGAAAATTCGGCCACGATAGTTCAAGCCCTTGAAATACTATCCTTCCGCAAAATGACACTGGCATTCTACGCTTCACCGTGACAACATACACAACACTAGACAAACCGCCGGTGTCCCAAAAACTCTGGCAATCAGCACACTATCACATAAAGTTAGTCTGCGACGCTTGAACTGAAGGCAAACAAGTTTGGTAAGAGGCTGGGCCCACGCTACCAGAATTTGCCACTAGCAATGTGTGGTAAGCAACAATTTGCCACCTGCCACATCGGCTTCCTGGCACACGTATCAATGTACGCGCAATGTGTTGTACTGACTGACCTGCCATTACTATATATGGAACAGCTCTCACCGCGCCCGGTTGAAATATTCGGAGCTGCAGGAGTCCCATATGCATGGGAACTCTCGGACAAGGTTGATCAATTTACTCACTGGAGACGTGCCGCATACGGATACGCAGCTGTTTAGCAGCGTTTTCACATGCGGCGCGTCTCCAATGAATATTACAGTCTCAAAGCCGTCGGCCGTCGCTCAGCTTCTCCGCCATTTTTTCCGGCTCGCCGGAAGATGAAGAAACGGGAAGTGGCGCAAGAACACCGCTGATTGGCTGAGAGGCGGCAACATTGCTCGAGCCTTGCCGGCTACCACAAATGAATAGACTCGGTTTGTATCGGGTCGCAATTTGTGGCGGCAATATTGTAGGCGCCCCTAATTGAGGCGGCAACATTGCCGCCACAAAACTGCGCCCGGCAATAGGTGTTTGTGGTAGCGTGGGCCTAGCTTCTAACGTATCCAGTCTGTGGCTAGTGTGTACGGCTTTCTAGTCGTGAGACAATGACAAGGTAGCTTTAGCTTTCCATCTTCGATTTACCGCAAGGTGTAATGCAAAGTAAAGCGAGCTCGACGCAGCGATTTCTTATCATCAGCGTATCCATCTGACCAAAATATCTTGTCGTCCAGCATGGGCCACTGAACACTGGACCATGATGTCAGTGGACGACTGGATTTGTGTCCCCGATGTCTCACGAAATTTGTCCAACAGTTTTACTTCGATAGATTTGCATCGGCGATGACTCTGGGAAAAAGTTTCCTGCAGTTATGCCAGTGTCGAGTCTGGGACATTGACGTAAATTAAACCAGCAAGAGGTATAGATTTACGGAATCTCGCCTAACGGGAAATATTAGTGACAGTGCCATATCCGTACTAAACTATTCCATTCTTAGACGAAAGGCGTCTGTCCCCGGTTATACTGGTCTAGCAGTGTACATACACAATTTTATCAAAATGTTTGTAAAGAGGCGATGTGATTTTGAACTCCCTAATATTGAGTGCATGTGGTTAGAAATAAAGTCGACCAAATCATCCCCTATTTTGACAGGTTTGCGTACAAAAACCCAGCCGCCACAGCTTCGTGGCAGGACGACTTTGTAGTAATGATGGATACAGTTTTACGAAGCAAAGCTGATATACATATTTTGGGTGACTTTAACGTTGATTTACTGAACAGACCTAGCCCACCCGACCCCCCCCCCCCCCCCCGACATCCAGCCGGCAGAGACCGACCTACCCATCAGCTGTGACAGACCCAGCCGGGAAGAGATCAGAAGAGCAGTGGCATTTTTGAAGAATGGCAAAGCAGCAGGGCCAGATGGCATCCCAGCGGAGTCTCTGAAAGCAGACCTAGAGACAACAGTGGAGATGCTGTACCCACTGTTTGGAAAGATCTGGGAAGAGGTGATGCCAGCTGACTGGAAGGAGGGGTACCTAATCAAGCTTCCCAAGAAAGGCGACCTCAGCAAGTGTTCCAACTACAGAGGAATCACCTTGCTGTCAGTACCAGGAAAGGTCTTTAACAGGATCATCCTAGAGAGAATGAAGAGCTCCGTTGACCCCCAGCTGAGAGACCAGCAAGCAGGATTCAGGAAGAACCGATCATGTACAGACCTGATCGCCACTCTCCGCATCATCGTGGAACAGTCTCTGGAGTGGAGCTCCCCGCTTTACGTCAACTATGTGGATTATGAGAAAGCATTTGACAGCGTGGACCGAGAGACTCTGTGGAAACTCCTACGACACTACGGTGTACCCACAAAGCTCGTCCGCCTGATCAAGAGCAGCTACGATGGCATGACATGTCGCGTGATCCACGAAGGGCAGTTCACCAGGGAGCTCCAGGTCAGAACTGGTGTCAGGCAGGGGTGTCTGCTGTCTCCGTTCCTCTTCCTACTGGCCATAGACTGGGTCATGAAGATGACCACAGAGCACAGACGAAGTGGAATACAGTGGACACTGTGGACACAGCTTGACGACCTCGATTTTGCAGACGACTTGGCATTACTGTCCCACACTCATCAACAAATGCAGGACAAGACCACGAGGCTTGCTGACATCTCGTCCCAAGTGGGTCTCACCATTCACAAACAGAACACAAAGACAATGAGGCTGAACACAACCAGGGAAGAACCAATCTTGCTTGCTGGCACCCCGTTGGAGGAGGTGGAGTCCTTCACCTATCTCGGGAGCATCATAGACAAAAAAAGGCGGCACTGATGCAGATGTCAGAGCACGAATCGGTAAAGCCAGAGCAGCCTTTCTCCAGTTAAAAAAAGTGTGGAGTTCCAGAGAGCTGTCACAACACACCAAAGTCCGGATTTTCAACTCCAATGTAAAAGCAGTTCTCCTATATGGAGCAGAGACTTGGAGATTGACAAAAACCACAGTCAACAGAGTACAGACCTTCATGAACAGTTGCCTTAGAAGAATTTTGAAAATCCACTGGCCAGAGAAGATCAGCAACGTCAGACTCTGGGACAGAACAGAGCAGATAACAGCAGAGAATGAAATTGGGCGAAGAAGATGGGGATGGATCGGTCACAGCCTGAGAAAGCCAGCTTCCAGTATCACTAGGCAGGCATTGTCATGGAACCCCCAGGGAAAGAGGAAAAGAGGTAGGCCGAGAAACTCCTGGCGTGGAGACCTCCAAGCAGACATCAAGAGACTGGGAACCACCTGGAGTAGAATCGAAGGAGACGCACAGGACAGGAGTTGCTGGAGGTCTCTCGTCGACGGCCTATACCCGGGTAGGGGTGACAGGCGTAAGTAAGTAATAATAATAATAATAATAATAATACCGTTATTATATAAGTAAGTAAGTAAGTAACGTTGATTTACAAAAAAACAAGGCCATTCTTTATGGAGATCCATGTTAAATTTTCTAGGTTTGAAACAGCTTGTCCAGACACCAACACAAGTGACTTCGTCATCTTCTACACTGACAGGCCATAATACACCACAAATGTCAATGTTGTACAAAATGTTCATGTATGAGCCCCCACAGTCTTTGGGGGTCATGAAGACCTATGCCGCTTGTGTTTGGACATCTTTTGGCACTACCCTTCAACTATCATGGTCAATTAGTCCCCCTCCCCTCCTCCGCCGTGAGATGGCCTTAGTCGCCTGCTCGGCTTTAAACACCAATAATCAAACCCTCCCCTCCAGAGATTGTGTCAGATATGTCGGCCAGTAATACTCTTGAACTATCACGGTCTATCAGTACCCTAGCGCTGTCATGCGTCGGGACTCAAAGAGGCACAAAACTAGTCTGCCACTATACGTCTTTTCACTATCCATGAACTATTATGGTCAGTCAGTTTTTTAGTCTTATGTTTTAGGTAGCCCAGTTTTGCCACACTAGTCAGTCTGGCATTACCCTTGAGCTTTCAGCATAGTGGATAAGTACCATGGTGTAAAATTCCATGGCAGAGGCACGATACTCTGGCACTACCCTTAAACTATCATGGTCGATATATACTTTAGCTGCTCTTTTATGCCAGGGCCGGCCCCTGGAGGCATTAAGGCGACATTCTTGCACTGCCCTTGAACTACCATGGTCAGTCAGTCCCCTGTTGGTATGTGTCACTGAGGACTTCTCCCAGTAAGCAAATAGTCCTAAGGCCCACGACGGCCGCAGTGGGCCCGCACACGCCTGTGCGCGGGCCCACTGCGGGCGTCGTGGGGCCGAAGATTAAGTGGGGTTCCTCCTGATAATCCACGCCTTTTGCGGTGGGCAGCGTTCAGGTTTTCTCGACACTGGATGTTAAAAGGGCACTCCGTCACAAGTGTCTGCTCCGGCCAAGGGAGAAGCGGCCTGTATATTTGGATATTGCCTGATGTATCGGTCGTGATGGAATTGTCCCACGGTCTCCAGAGAGACGTGTGTTGGTCTGTGATTTTGGACTTGCGGCTGTCGAGCCGCAAGTCCAAAATCACAGACCAACACATTTTGTTTTTGTTGCTCTGTACAGCCTAGCATGAGCTAACACCTTCACTGCCACTAGACGCAGATTGTGTTCCTGAAATCATTGTGAATTCAACATCAAATATTTACAGCTTTCAAAGGAACATGGATAATATACAAGGTGGTTTCAGCAAGAGGCATTAGATCCTCATTAGGCCCCGCCGACAATTGCGGGGGCTCGTGAGGATCTGTGTCTCTTGCATTTGGATCGGGTTGACCTCTTCTCAGCAGTGAACTGGTTAAATCATTTTACCCCAAGACCGAAATCCCCAACTTTTGCCGTTGTCCTCTGAAGACTGCAGTGAAGTGCAGGACACAGATCGACCATGATAGTTCAAGGGTGATGCCAGAATAGCTTGGCGCCCACAGGCGCCAAGCTATTCTGGCATCACCCTTGAACTATCATGGTCGATCCATATCTTGCTGTGGTGTGTCTGGGGTAGAATGAGTTAACGTATAACATAGCGGTTTATTTTTTTTGTTTTCATCAGCTCCCGAAAGATTTCCGTGCCGTGCTGGTCTACAAGTTTGGACTTTGCGCTCTATAGCTGCAAGGTCGAAAATCACAGACTACAGAATCACATTATAGTCTTCCTTTTTTTTTTTTTTTTTTTTTTTTTTCTTTTTCGCTCTGAACCTCTCATCGGGAAGTTAGAGAACAACTTTTATGAGGGTTCATCCAGCTCGGTGTAGTGGTAAGGACGGCTTTTGGCGATCTAGGCAGGGCTGAGCTGGCTTTTGCGCTACTTACCTACAAGTAAGCAATAGATTCTCGGGTCGACGTCGTCCGCAGTTGGCCCGTGCACAGATGTGCATACGTGGGCCAGCAGCGACGGACTTCGGCTTTATGATCTTTTGCTGACTGGTTCTAGGTCCTATCTGTTGCATGTATCTTTTGGATATGTGCGGAAACGTAAAATGAGACAGGAATGTTTTTAACATATTGCGTCCCAATATCGAAATCCCTAGATTTCGGAGTTGCCCTCTGAAGACTGTATTACAATTCAGGAGACAGATCGACCATGATCGTTCAAGGGTGGTGCCAGAATAGCTTGACGGCTATGGGCGCCAAGCTATTTTGGTACCACCCCTGAACTATCTTGTTCGATCCATATATTGCTATGGTTCGTCAGGGCCGAATGAGTTAAGATAATGGATGTATATACTTCCACGCAGAAGACGCGAGAGATGGCTCATCCACGACAGTATAACTGTAGTTCCTGATTAGCTGTTCACTTCTTCAGGTTCTTGTGTGTGTGTGTGTGTGTGTGTGTGTGTGTGTGTGTGTGTCTGTGTGTGTGTGTGTGTGTGTGTGTGTGTGTGTGTGTGTGCTGTGTGTTTGTGTGCGTGTGTAGATGTGTGTAGGTGTGTGTGCGTGTGTTTGTGT
Organism: Semisulcospira habei; assembly: GCA_036245525.1. NCBI lineage: Eukaryota > Metazoa > Mollusca > Gastropoda > Semisulcospiridae > Semisulcospira > Semisulcospira habei. Next base: position 140,583,131 of record BTPG01000008.1, read on the forward strand.
ATGCGTGCGTGGTTTTGTGTGTGTGTGTGTTTGTTTGTGCGTGTTTGTGTGTATGTGTGTGTGTGTGTGTGTGTGTGTGTGTGTGTGTGTGTGTGTGTGTGTGTGTGTGTGTGTGGTGTGGTGTGGTGTGGTGTGTGTGTGTGTGTGTGTGTGTGTGTAAGTGTGTGTGTGTTTGTGCGTGTTTGTGTGTGTGTGTGTGTGGGGGGGGGGGGGGGTGTGCATGTGTGCGTGTGCGTGTGTGTATGTGCGTGCGCGCACGCGCGTGTGCATGGTGTGTGAGTGTGTGTGTGCTCGCGTGTTGAATTTTTGTGCGCGAGCGTGCGTGAAGTGCCTTCAAATTCTTGAAGTTATTTAAGCCCTGTCCTTGAGCCGGCCTCTCTAAAGAATATCGATCATCTGAGAGCCCGTGTTTAATTAGCAATGAATTTATTTTGCCGTCGAACAACCTTTCATCAGGAGCACAGCGCAAAAAGAGGGACCAACAAGAGCACAGAGCACGGTCGAGAAGGGATGTGCGTGAATGTACGGTTAAATTTAAATTTAAATTTGCAGAACTCAGTATACACAAGGTCTTCGGTCCGATTTCGGCCGCAGTTGACCCGCGCACAGTCGTGCGCTGGCCAACTGCAGCCGAAGTCGGACCGAGTTGTGTGTTTTTGTTTGTTTGTTTGTTTTGTTTGTTTGTTTGTTTGTTCGTTGTTCTTGCTGTTTTACTTGGCATCGAGCTCTCGTGATCAACTAGTAAAATAAAAACGGTAAAATGTAGATTCATACACATCGAGAAAAATGCGTGTCTCCACCGAAGTCTGTGGTTTTGATGGTATGTATGTGTTTGTGCGTGTGTTTGCGTGTATGTGTGTGCGTGCGTGCTTGCGTGCGTGCGTGTGTGTGTGTGTGTGTGTGTGTGTGTGTGTGTGTGTGTGTGTGTGTGAGTGTGAGTGTGTATGTGTTTGCGTGTGTGTTTGTGTGTATGTGTGCGTGTGTGTGTGTGCGTGTGTGTGTGTGCGTGTGTGTTTGTGTGTGTGTGTGCTTGTGTGTGTGTGTGTGTGTGTGCGCGCGCGTGTGTGTGTGTATGTGTGTGTGTGTGTGTGCAGTGTCAGTGCATGCAGTATTAAAAGTTTTTAATGAAAATCATACACATATTATTTTTATCTGATAAAGGGGTAAGAGATGCTGTGTGCTTTCGTTGCTTTGAATTGTTGTGTCGTTTCAGCCTGTGCAAATGTGCAAAAATCCTCAGGCCGCCAACGGCCGCAGTGGGCTCGAGCACGGGTGAGCGCGGGCCTAATAAGGCTGCGGCCGTCTGCCCGAAGACATATTACTAATTATGGTATTGGACATATGCTTCTTTTAGCTACAAATAGGCAAACATTATAGCACCCTTACACAGAAGCGTTCCTGCACACACGCACACATATACACAAACACACACATGTTCACAGTTAACATTTCTAGCACCTTTAAAAGAACCGCCAGTATCGTTAAGGATTAATAAGGTATCTGTAGTAACCCTTTGGCTGTCGTGAGCGCTTGTTTTCGCGATGCCGGATTTTTTAATCTTCGAAAAATCATACAACAAATGCCTCGAATGAGTACCAAAAAAAATTAAAAGGGGGGAGGGGGGGAAGAGGGGGGGGGAGGGGGGGGGGTGCCTGATAGCGAATTAATATTCGATGGTTCGGTAAGAGGTAAATAGGGGGGAAAAAACACTACCGAGGGACTGAATTATCTATGATGCACAGTCGTCTCCCTTGCTAGTGCTTTTTCCTGTACATGCAATATAAAGAGGTCAGACCTTCACCAAAAAAGTAATATGTTTTTACGAAATCGTCTTCCATTTTGACCGTCAGACAACTACGATTTTCCAGACAGTAAATGACAGTCCCACGGCGTACTCTCGGATAATAAGTTGACAAGTTACACCGCGGGATGAAAAAAAGAAGTCTGAAAACGTAATGATGCCTCCAGAGAAAATCTACAGAATCATACATTTTCAGCCCCCTCACCAAGTATCCCACATCCTGTGAACGTCTGCTGGGCACTGTTCAAAAGTCGCAGAAAATGGTTCAACTGTAATGGCTCAAGGGCTGTGCCTGATTAGCTTGGCGCCTATCTAGGCGCCAAGCTAAACAGGCACAGCCCTTGTGCTATCATGGTTGACTGATCAATCGCGGTTAGTGGTAAAATGGAAAGACCTCGGCAAATTTGCTGCTGTCGTGCGGACGTAACAGACAAAAATTAATGGACAGCAGCCTGGTATTGCGGATTTGGAGCCTCTCCCAGGCAAAGGTATTCTGTTGATTAGTTCTAGTTAACCCTTCAATGCCGAGAAAACGTAAACATCACCCAACTGCAAGAGGTAAAAATGTGCAGTTGCAAGGGCTCATGAGCATCTATGCCTCTTGCTGAAACCACTTTGTATCAATGTTCCTTTGACGGCTGACAACCTACAGTGGCCTATGGTTATGAAAAAATACCAGTGCACCCACTCTGATTTGTCGGAATGTGTTATATCCTATCCGTTTGGCATCCCTGTCTCGGAAGACAATGGAGTATATGCGCTTGCTGGGTCAGTCACTGGAGTGACCTCTCCAGGGCGCAAGCCTGGGCGAAGTGTATGGAGATCCTGGGGTGCCCAGTCGTCAAGATCCCCCTCTCGGCCTCGCTGATGTATCCAAAGGAATGCAAAGCAGTACGTTTGGCACCAGTTTGGCTGCAGGAGCTGCCAGAACAGTGCGTGAATACAGGCAGCTGTCTGCCTTCGGGGCTCCACTCCTGATTTGAAGGGTTTACTCCCCCACATTTGGCCGTTGGATCCAACCTGATCTCCTCCGCCCTCTAGCCGTTGGCTGTCAGAAACAGCTCATCCGCCTAGTGGTGCAATGTGAACACCACCCACTCACGTGGTTTAGCCCACCTCCACTAGCAAGTTTATATATCCGCAGTTATACGTCTGCATGTTATCTTACAGCACTTACATATTCGCCAGTATCTTTCCACAGTAGCCACAAAAGCATTGGTGTGTTCGTCTGTTCTGTCCAGGCTAGACTATGGTAATGCCTTGCTTTCTGGTTGTCCTCAGTACCTCATAGACAAACTACAAAAAGTCCAGAATGCTCCTGCTCGTCTTGTGCTTAGAGCCCGTAAGACAGACCACGTAACGCCCCTTCTTCACCAATTCCACTGGCTGCCTGTCCCTGCTAGGATACAGTATTAAACTCTCTCACTGACATACACTGCTCTCCTTGACTGTGGACATGTCGATCTCTCTGATCTGTTGCACATTTACACTCCATCCAGACGGCTACGATCTTCATCTTCTTCTTCTTCTCGAACGCCGTCACACTTGGAGCTTGGCTCTCAAAATGAAATCTGTGGTCTTCTGTAGCACCTCCACACACCCGTACAGTTTCTCTTGTAGAGTGTGCCATATCCCCTCCCTCAGCAGCTGGTGGTTCCCACAGTCCTGGAGGATGTGCTCTGTGGTCTGCTCTGCTTCTCCACAAGGGCACAAGGGAGATGGCACGAGGTGAAAGCGTCTGTGCAGGTGGAAATTGAGTCGGTTGTGCCCGGTCCTCAGACGGAAGATGGTCACCTGCTCTTGTCTGGACAGCTGATGGTAACTGTCTAGGGGCCGTTGTGGTGGTCTGTACACAGACTACGATCTTCATCTGACACACGCACTCTTTGTGTTCCCTCCGCCAAAACCAAGTCCTTTGGGCAGCGCTGTTTTTCGTACCAGAGTCCTCTGCTATGGAACCGACAGTCTCCCACAAGAAAATACGCTACGCACAGTGCAGTCACTCGTTTAAAAGCTCACTCAAAACGTATATTTGTAAGTCTGCCTACTGATGACTTGTTCGTGTTCGTGTTCGTGTTCGTGTTTGTGTGTGTGTGTGTGTGTGTGTGTGTGTGTGTGTGTGTGTGTGTGTGTGTGTGTGTGTGTGTGTGTGTGTGTGTGTGTGTGTGGTCACGTATGTCCACATACATAACCAGTGTTTTTGTGACTGGTTTTGTTCTTTTATTTTGTTAATATTTATTTATTTGTATATTTATGATTGCATTATGTTTAAAAAACAAACAAACACTGTAAAGCGCCTAGAGCTCCGTCAGGAGGTTTGGCGCTTTATAAATACCCATTATTATTATTATTATTATTATTATTATTATTATTATTATTATTATTATTATTATTATTATTATTATTATTATTATATTCACATTTACACAGTGTATCTCTAAACGAATTACGTTCTATTAATTGAGTATCACATTTTTAATCAATCACATCAAGAGCGTGTGCAAGTCAGTGAGTGAACGGAATCAGCTACATCCTGTCGGATCCTACCAAACTCAAATAGACAATAAGAGAGCTTAACTACTCGTGGTACAGTGTTCTCTAGTATCAAATACGATGTACATACGGTCCTAACATGTTCGCTATATTTCGTATGTTCGAAAGACGTTTTGTTGTTGTTGTTGTTGTTTAATTAAAGCTTATAATGATATTCGAAGCGCGTCCCCAAAAAAAATAAAATATTAAATACCTGTGAAACTACGTGTGCAAGCGGTCACCAGAACGTCTAAAAAATAAAAATAAAAATTTTAAAAAAACTTTTGTCATGAGAGCTATATATTCATCTTTAGACAGGCGATCAAATGAGCGTGATGATTTGAATATTAGGATTGAATAGGCTTTTATGAACTAGTTTTTTTTTAAATTTAAACCGGTTAAATCCGGTTGCTAATGTTTAAATTATTTACAACATGTATTTACCACGGTGGCTTTTATTTATATGCCGCGGGGATAGAGGGTTGGATTCAGTAAAGTTCAGTTTTCCTAGGTAAAAATTCGTGGTATTTTCGGTGCGCATCCTTTTATACATTTTCTCCCACACTGGGAGCGGAGTATTTCACACCTAGTTAGAGGACTCGACACGAAAGCCTAGCCAGGAATACGAATTTGGGGAGGGGATAGGGGCGTAGGTGCAGGAGAAAAGGAAACTACTTCTCACCAGCATGACTGAGGCATTGATTCTCATGAGGTCTTGCAGGCTACAGGAGCTCCAACCCAGTGCGCAAAGGTCCTCGAGCCGACGACGGCCGCAGATGGCCCGCGCACGGCTGTGCGCCGGCCATCTGCGGCCGTTGTCGACCCGAATACCTTTTGCTTACTGGGGAAATGACCCACATCACCTCTTGCGAAAGGAAGGGCATCGATAGATTTTTTTTCCCCGCTTACACCGAAGTCTGGAGTTACCAGGCTGGACTATAAATTGCGGAAAGCCAAGCAGACTTTCCGGATCAATGTTATTTATTTCTGGCCTCATTCAGGGCGGCAGGGCGGCCTGGTTATCATTCACATTGGTTGTCTCCCTTGATTCGCTACCGGCGCTGCAGGGAGACAACCAGTGTGGTGGTTGTTATCAACCAAATTGAAACATTACAAGTTACTAACAAGTCACAAGCTACTAACTTTCTTTTTCATCATCAGTCGGTCAGTCAGTCACGTCGAGTTTGACGACGAGCAGGCGACTAAGGCCATCTCACGGCAGTATTTTTCTCGGAGGCACTAGTAAACGCGAATGGCCCTAATATATACTACTCACAATAAGGTAAATGCTCATGATTAACCCTTTGCGCGTCGATAGCGGTTTTTGTCGCGATGATTCCTGTATAATAGGAATCATCGTGAGATGACAAAAAGCGCTATCGACAGGTAAGGGTTAAATTAAGCAGAACGTCTGACTAGTCTACAGTCTTGTCCCAAAAGTGCACAACAAAATCCTAAATTTGACATAGTTTTGCATATTTAACCAATTACCTCCTGAGGCTGATTTTTTTTTTCAATTTGCTTTTTAGCTCTGTGAACGCTACATAACAGATTAGGAGATAGATCAACCGTTTTAGTTCAAGGGTGGTGCCAGAATAGCTTGGCGCCTCAGGCGCCAAGCTATTCTGGCACCACCCTTGAACTATCATAGTCAAGTTTATTTCAAGCAGTAAGTGTATCAAGATGAAAAGGGTTAAAATCATGACCATTTCTGTTCCTTGGTGGCCCGTAACTTGTGAGCAGCGGCGAATGTGTTTCTAAAAAACGCCTAATCTGATCCGACGTCGCTTTGCTGGTCTGTCATTTCGGACTGTGCGATCCGAAGCCCTAAAATCATTTTCACAGACTAGCACACAATATTCGACTCTTCAAGGTACGACTTTGTTGACTCATTCGAGACGTCCCGCATCCGGACGCGCCACGAACAGCCGCGTATCCGTATACAGAACGTCTCGAATGTGTTAACAGGACCCTAGCCTCAAACTGCCTTTCACGTGAATAAATCCCTTGACTGCCAACAGATGCAAAGTCATGTTTTTGAAAGCAAGCAGGCCAGATTCAACACTGACGGTTTAATACTCCTTTCAGTTCAAGGATTGGAACACGGATGTGACTAAGGTAAGCAAGAGACAAAGAACCACATGAGCCCCCGCATCTGCGGGGTCATGAGGTTCTTTGCCTCTTGCGGTTTTGTGATGTTCTCATTTTTTTTCCGGCAGTGAATGGTTAACACTGTTCTTGTTTCAACAGTCATAATAGAATGATCAAGTACACGTGAATGGACATTGACACGATGTACACCGAAATCAAGTTATTCAATTTTTCATTGCTGCTGCTGATGAGCATGCCGTTTTGATCACATTTTCAGGTTAACCCGGCTGCTGACTGCTAACAATTATTTGTCATGTCAGCTTGATCCCATCAAATGAAATCACACAGGCGAAATATTTTCCAAAAGGAGTCAGTGACGATACGTCTGCTGGTCTGTGATTTTGGACCTTACGACTGAAAGCCGTAGGTCCATTTGAAATCACAGACCAGCGCGCGATGTTTATTTATTACTCTGGCGAAAGCCTGACGAGTCTGCCAGTCTGTGGATAATGACAGCATACTAATCACCATGCAACATGGTCGCTCCCACGCCGCGACTCGCTGTTTGTCATTTGGGGGTTCGTATTGACACAGATCAGTTGCTGGGCTAAGCCCTGTAGGCCTCATTGTGCGGAGCGCAGATGTACATGCTTATTGGTCTGAGCTAGTTGGCCATTGTGGTTTAGCGTTGTGCAAGCAACGAAGAATTTATCTCAGTCACGGCGAGAAAAGTCCAGTACTGACAGTAGGGGCCTCAACAGATGATACTGTCCCACGCCAGCAAGAGGCATAAATTCTCGTGAGCCCCTGCATCCTGCAGAGGCACATGAGAATCTATTGCCTCTTGCGGATGAAGGACATTTTGTTGACACCGAGAGATAAATATTTATGCCACGAAAGAGCGTGTGTCATCAAGAGAGAGAGAGAGAGAGAGAGAGAGAGAGAGAGAGAGAGATGTGTGTAGAGATGTGTTTCACATCGCACACTACCCGATGCAATGGCCTGTTTTTTTTTCCGACCGACCGTACACACTCGTTCTCAATGACACAAGTCAGTCATTTTTTTGTGTTTAAGATCGAAGTATGTTTCGAGGACGTTTTGCATTAAAAAACCGATACTCCTCTTGTCAGCGGACCAGACCGTTTGAGACTTCCACTCTCACAGCAACTCTTGGCTGTGATTCATTCAGTCTCCTACATTTAGCCCCGAATAATTATCGGGTCAAATGTTTTTGCACCTTTTGGGTAGAGTCATTGTTAGGATTTTTTGTTTTAAATGGTCGTCTATTTTGACGTACAGCAAGCTTAATTCGATTCGCTGAGTGAAGTCTCTTGCCTCGGGTAGATTTGATGTCTAAGAGTGGTAGATTCGGTGCTCTAACCAAGCAATGCTGGTTATTTAACCCATATTATTATCATCCTGACAAATTTGTACACTGCCATATGCAAGCTACATTATAGTACTTACTGATAAGGATATATAGACCAATGGCTTTAGTTCGAGGGTCGTGCCATAATAGCTTGGTGCCTAGAGGCACCAAGCTATTCTTGCACTACCCTTGAACTATTTTAGTCAAACTTATTTCACACACTGGTGTATTCCGAATGATATGGGTTAAACAGTGCTGTGGTGAGAAAAGGTTGTGCACTCTGACACGTCGTGGCGGCGAAAGCACTGAAGCCATAAATGCAACCGTGACTGAGATAAAGTTCCCGCTGGGTTGTTTTATGTCTCTTTGGACCGCGATGGGTCTTTGAGTCGACACTGTTTTGTTTAACTCATTCTACCCCAGACACGCCACAGCAAGATAAGGATCGACCATGATAGTTCAAGGGTAATGCCAGAATAGCTTGGCGCCTATGGGCGCCAAGCTATTCTGGCATCACCCTTGAACTATCATGGTCGATCTGGGTCCTGCACTAGAGTGCAGTCTTCAGAGGACAACGGCAAAATTGGGGATTTCGGTGTTGGGGTAGAATGAGTTAAGTGTTCGCGGGATAAAGGGCTATATCTCGATTTTCAAGTTGGTCTTCTGTTAGCAAGGCTTTCCATACATTTATGCATGTTCCCACTACAGACGACCGCATGTCTCGCAGGTGGCCACGGGGTATTAGTCCAGTCAACTGCGCCGCCGCCGGGCTCGGCAGTTACGTAATCAAGGACCATTCCCAACGCCCTTCTACTTTTGAAAGTAGAAGCGCGATACTGACATGGATAGCGGCATAGAGGTAGCTGTGCTCAGTACCTGCCTATTAGTAAGATAGCGCATGCGCATCCCTTCATCGTGCAATTTTCATTGTTCCCTCCACATGAAATTTAGCTCTCTGTTTTACTTTAAGAACATTGTGTGATTTAGATTTTTCTAATTCAGTCTTGGTTGGTTGGTTGGTTGGTTAATTCGGGATTAACGTCCACAGCACCGAGGTGATTATGGCCGATGGCCCTGACGGGCGGGTTATGTGGGACAGTCTATTGCCTATGGAGTACGACCTGAACACTGATCAACTCAGGCGCACTCCAACTGTGTCACTTTGAATTGACGTGTAGCCCGCTCAGAGATAACTCCGCCCACTGACCCAGCGTTCGACTTTGACCCGCTGGTCCGACAAACAACGTGCCACAGCGGAAAGCGATTATGGCAGTGGCTGCATCCATGTGTGTAAGTGCGCGCTTGTCAGACATTCCCGACGATATTTCGGAGCAATACTTGCCATACCCTATCACCCTTAGGCAGAGACAACGTGCAGATTTGTTTAGCTGTGAGCAGTACATTCAAAGCGTCCGAATTTTGTGTGCTTCATCTGGCTTTGACGTGCACGGAACAATTTTCCGCAGTCAACTGAGCGGCCAAGTGACGGAAAGCCACACTCTGTGCACCTGTCCATTGACCCAACGAAGAAGATGATTACGGATGCTTTCTGCACATGCAACGCAGGGTATGTATCAATTCTACATTATGCATTAAAAGTATAGACTGTGCTTGTCATAGTTTTAACCGTTGACAGTTTGTTATACTGTGAGATGCTGTGTGTTCCATTGACGAAGGAGAGTTTGTGTTATCGTTTGTGCAAGAATTTTGATAAAGCCTGCGAATGTACTAAAACTGAGCACAATGCTGCATATGGCATGGTTTGCTTACAAACTTCCTAAGCTTGTGTGTTGCCGTGCTTTAAGTTTTAGCTGTGTTTTTTTTTTTCAGACACGCTCATGTGCTTGCCATCCGACAGCAATGGGACACACCCCATGAAAAAATTCCACTTCTGAGCCAGTTTCCATCAGGATTCAGATTATTTCACGGAAACGTCAACAAGAAAAGGAAGCCCATCATTGCAATCTTTGATGACAACAGGTAAGTTTTACTTCAGTGTGCATATTCTGGTTGAAACTGTGCAATTTGAAGATACTGTTATTAGAATTGTATGTTCACACAATTGTGTATGTAAGCAATATACCTGTATGCATACTTGTGTACAGTTCGTGTGTGTGTTGTCCCTGTGCATTAGCACGGTGAACAGTGAGTGTGGAAAGTAAATCTGTATGCACATAATTAATTTACACACACACTTTCTCTCTCTCTCTCTCTCTGTCTGCATGTGCAAAAATGACTGCTGATGACATGTAGAAGGTTTATTTATAACAGCACATTTAAAAGTATGGAAAACATGTCATCCTAGAACTGTCCCAAAAGAGCACATTATGTGAGTCCTTGCAGTTGTAGGAGCTCATTCATGAGTCATTCTTCAGCATGGATGATAAGTTAACTAATGAGGCAGTACTCTATTCTTAGTATTTAAATGAATAAGAACTAATGGTTTCAAACACCCCACAGGTTAATTTTACCATCAAAACCGATTATGTCGTCATTGTACATGACTTCTATTTGTGGGTGCGGGTGTGGCTGGCCAAGCCAATCCTGGAGCCACACCTGCGAGGGCAATGGGGGCACTGGAATTAAACTATGACATAAATATAACTAAATGTGGATATGCAGTTGTCAGAGCAGTTATTGAGATAAATGCTCAGACAACTGCATATCCACATTTAGTTATATTTATGTCTCATAGTTTAATGCTATGTAAACATGGGCCAAAGGGGGCGTGAGAGGTCAGTGGGTTAAAATGATTATCTAAATTCTGCTCAAAATCCTGCAGGCATATATGGCTTGGCTGGCACACAGCTGTTCAAGTTTCTGCACATGAGCGCGAGTTGCCTCAAGCTGCACCCTGAGGCTTCTTCTCCGCAAAGGATCAAATCTGAAACAAATGAAATCAGTACGGCAGTGTAATGACAGCAGTCGTCAACTGTGATATAAATACAGATTGTTCGATTTTATTTATTCTATGTTACAGGTACCACTTATGGAACAGGAGCTGTTGCCTTTGACTACATCACTTGATTGTGGAGATGTCATATTAAATCAGATTGAGCAGACCAGATTATCTTGTGGTGCTGAGGAACTTTAAATGTCTTCACTGCTTTTCTGTGTGCTAGTTAGAGACTCTGCATCTGTAGCTGCACTTGTACTGTTGACAACAACAGCAAAACCTTTGTTACAAACAATGCCTGAATTGAACAGCATTTAAAACGAGAAAGGCAAAGCTAAAAGGGGGAGGACAAACTTGTTGCACAGACATGAATGACACTGTATTCTTCCTGGTCACACTTGGCATCTGTAGCTGCACTTGTACAGTGATAATATTATTAAAAATGTATTAGTTAAATGGATAATTTTCATATTGTATGTACACCCTTTGTCAAAGTTTACATCAACAAACATGAAGTTAATGATATGTAGTAAATCACATTGTGTTTGTTGCTGTAAACTCAAAGGGTGTTGCCACCATAGGAGCTTGTTTCGTGGCATCTTACATACTTGTGTGCAGCCACGTCTTTTGCCTAAAATAAACAGATTGTTTGCATCCTAGAAACTGCTGTTTGTGTTCCTGTAGTGTGTGCATGTGTAAAATGTATATTTTTGTGTACGAGAGAGTGTGCTAGTGTGTATGAAAAGTGTGTGAAGGAACCGTGAGTATGCTTAGACATAAAGAGATTGTGAAATGCAAATCGGTGCATACCTTGGAGCAACCAGTGTTTTGCGTGAACGTTTTTGATGCAGCTCTGTCGATGGTCGCTTTTTGGGAGGTGGTTGCTAGTGTGTGTGACTTGTCCCACTGCTGGGCAAAGCAGGGCATGCTGGCAGCGGGTCTGGAAACGCTTCTGACGGTTCGCCATTGACAAAATGCTGTAAATAAAATTAATCCATATCATACCGAGGCTAAAAGCTTCAAATTTGTACACTGCCATATGCAAGCTACATTGAGTACTTACAGATAAACATGACTAGGGTGGTGCCAGAATAGCTTGGCGCTTGGAGGCGCCAAGCTATTCTGGCACTACCCTTGCACTATATTAGACTTATTTCACACACTGGTTGTATTCCAAATGATGAGGGTTAAGAAACATTCAACAGAGGCTATCTCTCGCACTCGTACACTGTGCTTTCACCATAGTAGCTACTGCCGAGAAACGCCGGACTTGCTGTATGAGTGATCTTACCACCTTCGGCCTTCACAACAGATATTTACATGGGCAAACTGACATTACCCGTTTCATTTTTATAATGAACAAATTCAGGAGAAATGAATATGAACTGACCTTTGTGCAAACGAAGAGATGTCAGTTTCCATCCCAGTACTTGACGTTCACTGACTGTGCAGGCTGCTCGACTCGTCAGGGGCGGTCCACAGACTACACAATTTGATACATCGCATGCAATTGCATGGCTACGACGGGGTTTTGGGAATGGTATGAAACCTTACACCACATTCTAGACGCTCAGGATATATGAAATCGCTGTTGCAAAGACCCCCACGCACACGTTTTCGCCATTTCTTTTCTCTCTCCGTTAACTTCCTCACCAGCCTCAATGTCGGACCAACACAGCCGATTTCTCGCATCACGCGGGTGTGTCTCATTCGCGCATTTTGATTGGTTAGCGCTGACCCGTCAGTCAGGAACCGGCTACACGTCAATTACCAGGACCTTTCAACGGACATGCTATTGAACAAATCCGTTTTTCCCCCCTGGATTGTGAGTCCAGCTACCGGGGCCGGGACGGGATTCGAACCCACGACCCGGCGATTCCCCTCTTCTGCTCCGACGTTTAACCGCCTGAGCTATTTTGGACTCAATTCAGTCTTGTGCTCACTGTTCTCTTTATTGTAAGTCTCTCGGTTTCGATAACCGTTTTAGTCTTGCTGTTTTGCTTCTTCTTTTTCTCTTCCCCCCCCCCCCCCCCCCCCCCCCCAAAAAAAAAAAAAAAGAAAAAAAAAGAAAAAAAAAAGATAAAGTTCATCAGGTATCCGGCAGCTGCTGGCTGTGATACAATGTGGGGATTTTTTTTTTTAGCTTCATTTCGTAAACGTTCTTCTGTTCGCTGTTGGGGCAGATACTGTCTTTGTTGTTGACGGATCTCAGTGGGAGTAAAGCAAGACCGGTCCAACCCAGGTATGCATCCTGTCACTCTGGTCCCGACGCGACCTCTAAATATCCGAGCAGAAGAATGTGAAGCACTCGGGGGCGTTTCGATCGGTATTCGTAGTTAGTAACTACAGGCTCCGATTTACTCATCAGGGAACCGGCCTACAATTCTCAGTCCATTCCTTGGTGTATTCCTTTGTCTCGCATTTTGTTCCTTACATTAGGACATGGTAATTGTTGTCCGTGTAGTCCATGCATGTAAATGTAGTCCTGACGCGGCATTATTGATGTCAAGTACGAACGCTTTCAAATCCTTGCAGTATTCCTGACGCGGCATTATTGATGTCAAGTATGATCGCTTTCAAATCCTTGCAGGGTCCAGTTAGTGCAATAATGCTCTTATGTCGGGATACGATTGTATCGCCGCGTCTTCTGTTCCCTCGGCGCTTGTGTCTGTCAGGTCCAAGGTCATTTCCTGCTCAGCGGGGCTTGGCCGCGGTAAGACACCAGGAAGCGTTAAGTCTGCGTCAGTGTATGGACGTGGGCCCGTCATATTCTTTGTTTATTAATTCGTCCGTTTTGATGGATCAATCCCAGACTGAGCGTCGTTGTTGTTGTTTCTCAGTGTGTTCGTGTTTGTAGACGATGCCGGCTGTGTTTGTAGTATTGCCCTCTGTGTAGATGATACGTGGTGTTGCCGCCGTGGTGCATATCTCACAGTCTCTCGAAATCGCTCATGTTCATTACGCCATAGCGATGATGCAATCAGGATGACGCCACCGCTAACGGCCCCACGCACGCACCATTAGGAGTGGCCACGCCTAAAATTTAGCATTTAATGCGCACAATCCCCAACCTCAGTCTCACCGTCCTGAGGGGATTGAAACACTGATTCAAAGAAGCAGAGAGCGCCTCTTAAAGAAGATGACATAGCTCATATCAGTGCCGGGAGAAGAGCAAACCAGCCAGCTCACTTCAGTTCTAACAAACAGTTACGGAAGACGGGCGTGTCATGAGAGATGTCTCCTCTAAGCCTTGGCATCCAGCTGAACCACCATCAACAGACAACTACATCTCATCCCCACATCTATACGCCTGACAAAGACAAAGCATACTACAGGCATAGACCGGCTGATCTAGAAGATAGGCTCCACCTTCAACCAAGGTTACAAGACGCTATCTCACACGGACATCCGACCAATGAGATTCGACCACACGTCAGTCATCGGCACGCGCGGTGCACCAAGCAGCTCCCTCACACCCGACAAAACCTCATACGAAGCGAGACGACGAAGGAGACGACAGCTGCCAGCCCTAACTCCGCCAGAAACGACCAATCAACCAAGACCCAAGACTATTATGTCAACGGAGAACTACTACAACCTAGGCCCAAGACTATCAAATCTACGGAAAACCACAAGCAAGAAGAAACTCCCTCGCGCTGGGACCATATGGCGTTGAGGCGCGTCCCCTGGGTGGTGGATAGGGGGTCGCTCGTGAGAGGGGTGCACCGAATGAAATAAGGTGCCGTGGTCTAAGGGAAAGTGACCCCGACAGAAAACCCCTGGTCCTCCTAGTAAGGGAGTTGGGCGTGGGGGTAGCTTCCCCACCCCGCAAATAAGGAAATAGCTACAAAAACGCCGACAAAAAGACAATCAGCAATTCCTTTCCAGGAGGAGGAAGGTTCTTCTACCAGAAGATTTATGACGTCCTGTGGTGAAAGCCGGAAGTCTTCGGAAGCCACAAGACCGAGCCGCCTCTCTCTATCCAGGGACACAATCATGGGCACATGGAATGCAATGTCAAGACCATGTACCAGAGCGGCAAGGCCGCCCAAATAGCAGCGGAAATGCAAAAGTACAACCTTGCCCTGCTAGGTATCAGTGAAGCGAGATGGACGCAGTCTGGCCAGAAAAGGCTGTTAAGTGGGGAGATGGTTCTGTATTCAGGTCATAAAGAGGAGAATGCCCCCCATACAGAAGGAGTAGCATTCATGCTGTCACCAGTGGCACGGAGAGCGCTGATGGGCTGGGAACCTCTTGGGCCAAGAATTATCACAGCAGCCTTTAGAACCAAGAAAAAGATCAAGCTGAATGTCATCCAGTGGTATGCGCCCACTAATGACAGTGACGAGGAAGAGAAACAAGAGTTCTATGACCGACTCCAGAGTGCTGTGGACAAATGTGCGGAGCGAGACATCACCATCGTCATGGGCGATTTTAATGCCAAAATAGGGGAGGACAACACCGGATACGAAGAGGTGATGGGGAGACAGGGACTAGGGGAGATGAGTGAGAACGGAGAGAGGTTTGTAGACTTTTGTGCTCTAAACAGACTTGTCATTGGAGGCAGCATCTTCCCACACAGAAGAATACACAAAGCAACTTGGGTCTCACCTGACCATACTACAGAGAACCAAATAGACCATATCTGCATTAGCAGGAATTTTAGAAGATCCCTTCAAGATGTTCGAGTGAGGAGGGGAGCAGATGTCGCCTCAGACCACCATCTGCTTACCTTAAAAGTAAAGCTCAAGTTAAAGAAAAGCCACACAGAGACAACAAGAAGACAGCGCTATAATGTAGGCCTTCTGAGAGAGACTGGAATGAGAGAAGAGTTCGAACTGGTGCTGTCCAACCGGTTTCAAGCGCTACAGGAGCTAGTAAACGAAGAGGAGGCGGTCACCACAGAGCAGCAGTGGAAGGCAGCTAGAGAGGCGCTGAACTCAACCTGCAAAGACACTGTAGGGTTCAGGAAACACCATCACAAGGACTGGCTGTCGGCACAGACCTCGAAGAAGACAGAAGGGAGGAAGCTGAAGAAAGCAGTTGTCAACAACAGTCTCACGAGAGCAGCCAAAGCAAGGGCACAGGGGGAATACACGGAAGCCAACAGCGAGGTGAAGAGGATCATCAGGGCAGACAAGAGGGCCTACACAGACAGCCTGGCAGCAGAGGCATAAAAGGCAGCAGGCAGCGGCAACATGAAACAGCTCTATGATATTACCAGAAGATTGTCGGGCAAGTATGGCCATACATAAAGACCAGTAAAAGACAAAGAAGGCAAGCCAATTGCAGACAGAGCAGACCAACTCGACAGATGGGCCGAGTATTTTGAAGAGTTACTGAACAGGCCAGGCCCACCCGACCCCCCAGACATCCAGCCAGCAGAGACTGATTTAACCATCAGCTGTGACAGACCCAGCCCGAAAGAGATCAGAAGAGCAGTGGCATTTTTGAAGAACGGCAAAGCAGCAAGGCCAGATGGCATCCCAGCGGAGGCTCTGAAAGCAGACCTAGAGACAACAGTAGAGCTGCTGTACCCACTGTTTGGAAAGATTTGGGAAGAGGAGGTGATGCCGGCTGACTGGAAGGAGGGGTACCTAATCAAGCTTTCCAAGAAAGGCGACCTCAGCAAGTGTTCCAACTACAGAGAAATCACCTTGCTGTCAGTACCAGGAAAGGTCTTCAACAGGATCATCCTGGAGAGAATGAAGAGCTCCGTCGACCCCCAGCTGAGAGACCAACAAGCAGGATTCAGGAAAAAAAACAACGTTCGTGTACAGACCAGATCGCCACTCTCCGCATCATCGTGGAACAGTCTCTGGAGTGGAGCTCCCCGATGTACGTCAACTTTGTGGATTACGAGAAAGCATTTGACAGCGTGGACCGAGAGACTTTGTGGAAACTCCGACGACACTACGGTGTACCCACAAAGCTCGTCTACCTGATCAAGAGTAGCTACGATGGCATGACATGTCGCGTGATCCACAAAGGGCAGTTCACCAGGGAGCTCCAGGTCAGAACCGGCGTCAGGCATGGGTGTCTGCTGTCTCCGTTCCTCTTCCTACTGGCCATAGACTGGGTCATGAAGAGGACCACTGAGCAGAGAAGAAGCGGAATACAGTGGACACTGTGGACACAGCTTGACGACCTCGATTTTGCAGACGACTTGGCTTTACTGTCCCACACTCATCAACAAATGCAGGACAAGACCACGAGGCTTACTGACATCTCGTCTCAAGTGGGCCTTACCATCCACAAACAGAAAACAAAGACAATGAGGCTGAATGCAACCAGGGAAGAACCAGTCTTGCTCGCTTGCACCCCGTTGGAGGAGGTAGAGTCCTTCACCTATCTCGGGAGCATGATAGACAAAAAAGGCGGCACTGATGCAGATGTCAGAGCGTGAATCGGTAAAGCAAGAGCAGCCTTTCTTCGGTTGAAAAACATGTGGAGTTTCAGAGAGCTGTCACAACACACCAAAGTCCGGATTTTCAACTCAAACGTAAAAGCAGTTCTTCTATATGGAGCAGAGACTTGGAGGTTGACAAAAACCACAGTCATCAGAGTACAGATCTTCACAGACAGTTGCCTTAGAAGAATCTTGAAAATCCACTGAGAGAAGATCAGCAACGTCAGACTCTGGGAGAGAACAGAGCACATAACAGCAGAGAATGAAATTGGGCGAAGAAGATGGGGATAGATTGGTCACAGTCTGAGAAAGCCAGTTTCCAGTATCACTAGACAGGCATTGTCATGGAACCCCCAGGGAAAGAGGACAAGAGGCAGGCCGAGAAACACCTGGCGTCGAGACCTCCAAGCAGACATCAAGAGACTGGGAACCTTGGAGTAAAATCGAAGGAGAAGCACAGGACAGGAGTCGCTGGAGGTCTCTCGTCGACAGCCTATACCCTGGGAGGGGTGACAGGCGTAAGTAAGTAAGTACCTTGTTACGACTGGTGAATGTATCTCTTTCAGTTCCCCTTTCTGCTTGTTCGGCGTAGAAATTTCCATTTATGTTTGTATGAGTTCCGGTTGGGTTGCCGTTTTTATGTCTCTTTTGACCGCGATTGATCTATGAGTATTTTTTTTTTTATATAGTTTTAGTGTTCGTGTTATAAAAATACGGTGCTCACATCGCACACATGAATGTTTCAGCCTGATTCTGGCTTGGCCGGTTCATGGCTGTTAGATATGTGACCTTTACTATCAACAGTCCCAGAGTGTTCACAGGTTTATGGGGTTTGAATCAGAGTGTGACGCCGGGCCCGGCTGTGAGTCACTTCCAAAGACTGTATCCTCCTGGTGATGCTTACTCTGTACAGTTGCATCACGGTAATGTTTGGTCAGCGGTCTTCGGGTAGCTGAGCCCTTTGTGCGTCGAGTCCGAAACAGCCCAGGCGGTTAAGCGTTGGAGAGCGAAGGGAATCGTCGGGTCGTAGGTTCGAGTATCCGTCCCGGCCCCGGTAGGTGGACTCGCAATCCAGGGGAAAAAAGACGGGCTTATGCCATAGCATGTCCGTTGAAAGGTCCTGTTAAATCAACTTAAGTGGCACAGTTGCAGTGCGCCTGAATTGATCAGTGTTCAGGTCGTACTCCATAGGTAATAGATTTCCCTGTCCCCATAACCCGCCCGTCAGGGCCGTCCATTATCACTTCGGTTCCGTGGACGTTAAACCTCGAACTAAACAAAAGCCCCGGCACGCGCCAACTGTTAGCATGTTCACTTTGCAGGTTCAAAGAGTAGGGCTTGAGATAGTACAAAAAAGTACGCGCGTGCCATCATTTTCGGCACAAATTATTGTACATATATTGTTTGCGTTTTTCGGACGACAAACGTAGTTATGTGTCAGCCTTTCAATAGTAGTTAGATATTTGTACACACGTGTGTTCATGTGTCAAAAACCCGTTCTCTGGGCATATTTTGTTTAGGTACAGTTTCAGGTTATATCTTCCCCTCACTGATCCAGTCAGTTCCCGTGATTCAGTGGGTACGGTTTAGTTGAGATTCATTGCGTTAAGTTGTTTGTTAAAAAGCTGTTATACAGCAGTGTTGTTCACTGGACACACCATCTAGAATTGTAAATGTGTTAAATGTGTTTGTGTCGAGAGAGAGATGATGATGATGGTGATGAAACTTTATTTATCAACGGTAAAAAGTTTTGACAGAAACAAATCGTCATTTTACAAACTTGCCGTTGCTAACATCAACAACATAAAATAGATTAAAAGATAATAATAATAATAATAATAATAATAATAATAATAAAGAATTATATTTACACACATATTATTTCATGCAACAATAAATTTTTTTAAAAATTACACAAAATAATAATAACACTCAACATTCACCTTATACCACACACACACACACATACACACACACACACACACACACACACACACACACACACACACACACACACACACACACACACACACACACACACACATACAAACAATATAGATAAATGCATATATTACATGGAAGCATTAACCATCAGGGGTTGTTTAAATGCCCAGTGTTGTTATATTTGGCTCATCAGATAATCGAAAAGTTTCATTTTAAAGATTCCAAGCGAGGCTATAGTCTTCAAATGTGCAGGAATAGTGTTCCATACAAACGGTCCAGAAAAGGATAAACTAGTTTTAAAGAGGTCAATTCTAGGCAGAGGTAGGGGTAAAGTATTGTTCCTTGAGGTCCGTTCGCGTTCTTGCTGTGGCACAAATTTGGTGGTTAGATACTGCGGTGTCATGTTATTTAATATCTTGTGCATGAGGATGCATTTGTTGAAATTAAGTTGTTGACGCAGGCCGAGAATGTTTAGATGTCTAAATTTGTCTATGGTAGGAATGGGCCGCGTATCTATCATTTTGACAGCTCTTTTATATATAGAGTTTAACCTGTTCATGTGAACATCACTACAACCGTCCCACACTGTGGAGACATAATCAACGTGAGACTTGATATGGGCATGAACAAACAGTTTACGAGTATGTGTATCCGTTACTTGTCTAAGCTGGGACAACAGGAAAGTGTTTTTAGCAATGGTTTTACAGACTGTATTTATTATGCGTCTCCCAACATAATTGTTCGTCAACGTGTATTCCCAAGAATTTACGCTCTGCGACTTGTTCTATCGGTTTAGCGTTCAGTTGTAAATGTAACGGCTGTGGTCGGCGTTGGTGATTTTGTCGTGTAGTGATTAAAATACTCTTTGTTTTTCCTGGATGAAGAACCATATGATTCTCTCTACACCAGTCGGAAACCTCGCTGAGACTACTTTGTAAGCTAATGTTAATGTCAGCTGTTTTTTTTTTTTTTAACCCGAAACATGGAGGCTCGTATCGTCCGCACACAGGTTGCAATTAACATCAGTGTTAGTAATATGCAAAGGCAAATCATTAATGAATATTATAAATAGAAGAGGTCCCAAGATCGACCCCTGGGGGACACTGTAGTTAACTTGTCCTTGTTTAGAGTATTTTCCATGGGATTGTTTTGTTTTCTGTCTTTTAGGTATGATCTAAAGAATGCTATGGCAGTTTCACTTATATGGTATGCTGCTAGCTTCTTTAAGAGAATGTCATGGTCGACAAGATCAAATGCTTTTTGTAGGTCTAAAAAAACCAGCTCCAGACATCAGGTTTTTATTTATTGATTCCAGCCAGCTGTCTACAATGTGTGCCAGTGCTGACTGACATGAGTGTTTCGGTCTAAAGCCGGACTGATGAATATTTATGAAATTGCCCTTTTCTAGAAAATCGAGGAGGTGTTTTTGTGTGTGTTTTTCAAGGGGCTTTGACAGGGCCGACAAAGGTGAGATAGGACGGTAGTTATTGACATCTTCAAGATCTTTTGATTTAGGGATTGGAATTACCTTGGCCTCTTTGAAAATAGTTGGAAACGTGCTGTGTTTTATACAGAGGTTAAAGATATAAGTGAGTGCCTCTACCGTATATGGTAGTGACATTTTCAGAATTTTGTTGTCTATACCATCCATACCGGTGGACTTTTTGTTCGGCATGCTAGAAATGAATTTGCCGACTTCAGCGACGGTAATATCAGGAATGATGAATGAATGTCTGCAGTATATTTTTGGCCTCACAGTATTTTCCAGTACACTAGGAACTTGGTACTCTGCGTTACTACTTGTAGCTGACTGAGCAAGTGTTTCAGCTGTCGATAGGAAGTGGTTATTTAATATATCAGCTGACAAATGGGGTGGTATTTCAGGGGCTGATTTACCCTTTGTTATAACGTTCAGGGCTTTCCACACCGATGCTCTATCTTTTTTGTCCCTAATCATTTCCTGGAAGAACAGTTTTTTTTTTGACGCTCTCACTAAGTATTTAACACGATTTCGTTGTTTCCTATATTCATCAAACTGTTTTTCTTTCTTAAGTTTGTCTCTAAATGACATGGCCTGTTTGACATCTACTGTTAACCAGGGTGGCAGGGTAGAGTGCTTAACTCGTTTTTTTCGTATGGGCGCATGCTTATTTAGGACTCCAAGGAATAGATCCATCCAGTACGACAGGGCACTGTCAGGAGAAGTGTAGTTATACACGTCCCTGAAAGGAGTATTGCGCAGATCCCGCAGAAAGTCGCCGTTATTAAATGTTTTGAAAGAACGATATTTAATTGAGAGAGAGAGAGAGAGAGAGAGAGAGAGAGAGAGAGAGAGAGAGAGAGAGAGAGAGAGAGAGAGAGAGAGAGAGAGAGAGATTTTAAGTGCAGTATATGTCATTGTGTGTACTTTAAGTATGTGTGTGTGAGTAGGTTGAAATGGTGGGTGGGAGGGAGGGAGGGCTGGGACCGCAATTGGTGGATAGGATAGTTCAGCAAGAAACAAAATTTCAACAAAACAACATTAAACGAAGTAAAGTATACTATCTGAGCCTGGGACAAAAGAACAGTCACATTTTAGTCATATCGGAAAATTACCTGACCGCACGGTAAGCCGACTTATGTTGACACGGCCGTCAAGTAGATAGCGCAACCTTTGTTACGGACCACTGCCCGGCCCATACACAGCTTTCGGAGCCGACGGCACAACCACCTGAAGAAGCACGATTCTTGAATTTCAGTTAGTTTATGCGGCTTTAATTTTTCGTACGACTAAACTAAAAACAGTCCCCCACGGACAACGGTATTGACAGTGCCTCCTCCATCTTCAGTGACTGACGGGATCGACTGTAAGAAACTGAATTCGCGCGAATATTCCGCGAGATTTCACCAGTGCCGTCCAAATAGCCTACGGATCTGCTTGGACGGCGCCGTCCAAATAACCACTTCCATATTTGTTTTAATGCGTGCCCTTTTTTTTATAACAATGTGCATTCGAAAGACCTCTTGAGTATGGCGAAAATGGAATACTCTTCATTGCGTGACTCAAGACCGCACTAATGGTCTGATCGTCACGACCACTGACATCATCATTAAAAATAACTTCAAGACGTACAGTACACATGTATACAGTCTGACTGGGGGAAAATCATTACCACCTCTGTAATACGCTGTATTATTATCTCATTCTGGGCTAGATATGGGCTCAAAAAAGTCTTCTGCCACTGACCACCCTTGAACTACCATGGTCGATCTATCTCTTGAATTGTAATGCAGTCCTCAGAGGATAACTCCAAAATGTGGGTATTTTGTACTTCGGGCACAATGAGTTATCGACAGAGTCGACGAATTGCCGACAGACGACTCTATTACTTGTATTAGCCGTTTACTTAGCCCCATACACCGACACAGCACAAAGAACAACGCCCAAACGCGAGAGGCATAGATCTTCATGAGGATCAATATGCCTCTTGCTGGCTTCATTGACATCCGTAGGTCTCAGGAAGATGAGATTATAGGACAGAGAATATGTAATGGTTTCAGAGACATCATATCTCAAGTTGTTCCTCAGAACTGACATGGAAGCTAATCGAGGGAGACAACCAGTGTGTGTGTTAGATAAGCTCCCATTTCGTTTCGAACCGCTGCGGTCGGACATCGGCTCGAGGACTCTGTGCGCACATGTTCGTGATAACACAATTTACAACAGCAGCAGGGTGTGTTTGAAGTCGGTAAATATATGTTGGTGCAAACTGAGTTTGTATCGAGTCGCTGCTAAATAGTTCCGCGGTTATTACTAGTTGAAGACCGCTAATTGCTTTGCTGGTCCAATCGGCGCCCTGCATAAGTACTGACCTATTTCACATTCCGAAGACGACCCAGTGTGCAAAGGCCATCGGGCCGACGTCGGCCGCCGTTGGCCCGCGCACGGCGTGGGCCAACGGCAGCCGACGTCGGCCAGATGGCCTTTTGCGCATTGGGAACTGGTTCACGGCTTAAAATCGTCTGTTAGACAATTGGTATGAGACAAAGACAGAGTGCAGCACTGAGTAGGCTATGATAGCTCAGAAGAACCCTGTGATTAGCTTTGCGCCTGTGACGACTGTGCTGAAGGTTATCTCTGATTAGCCTGGCGCCTTATTAAGGGTATTGGTCGTCCATACGTATTGCTGATAGTTCAATGTAAAATCTGATACAGCAATCTAAGTTAAATATAGTAATAACTTCAACTGTGATATTATGATATTAGTTCCACAGCTGGAGAACTGAAGACAAAAGAACTATTAATGAATTTCCTCTCCAAGACTTGGATCGACTAAAATACGTAACATTATATAACATATAATTAGCCATACGCTTGCATATTATATTAACTCATTCAGCCCCGACACACCACAGCAAGTCATGAATCGAGCATGATAGTTCAAGGGTGGTGCCAGAATAGCTTGGCGCCCATAGACGCCAAGCTAATTTGGCACCACCCTTGAACTATCATGCCCGATCTGTCTCTTGAACAGTAATACAGTCCTTCAGAGGGTAAATTCAAAACTTGGGGATTTCGCGCCTGTCGTGGCAGAATATGTTAAAGTCTGTGATTCTTCAACGACCGTGCATGACTTATATTAGTATAACACCTACAGACTAGGCGCCAAGTTAATCAAGCACTACCGTTAAACAATCAAAATCCATCGATCTACAGTTAGACGACAGTTTAGTAAGGCAGACCCCTTGAACATGCATTGTCAACACATTGCTCGCAGAGGGGAATAATTCACAAGTTATTGGTCGCAGGGGTTTGCTACACGGACACTTGTAGGCCTGAGGGAGGTCAAAGGAACCATTGTATCCCGAAGGCCTGAGGGGTATAATTGTTCCTTTGACCTCCTCATAAAGAGGGCTACAAGAAGTCCGCCATTTGTCGCTACGAGGGTTTTTGTATCACGGTCACATGATACGGTTTGCGCTAACGGGACTGGTCCTGTGACGTATAGGGATGAAAACAAAGGGTATGGTGAAATGAGGTGAGTCCTTATTAGTCCGATACAGCATCCGCTTATAGTTTATTAACTCTGAGTACAAGATATTGAGTGGAAATTTTCCCTTTGTACTAACTTTATTATTATTACCTGTAGATAAACCATAATAAGGAATTTTCTATGCAGCGGGATAGCAGAACATACGTAAGTCACTTTCTTCAGTGAGAATGAATTTTTTTCCCCCCGTCGATCTACGATCTACAAAGTGACCTGGGAATTATCATAGGATTTGGTGATACTATATCTGAGTCACGACCTCTTTATTTACCAGTTACAAACACAACCCTATTTTGCCTGCAACAGACGTAAACCTAAATGAATTTGTTTCTCACAGCATGCAGAAGGTACCGCTTGATCATGTTCCCGCCGTGAGATGGCCATAGTTGCCTGCTCTAAATTTTAATAACTGACTTCAGCCGGTCTTAATTCTAAGGTTGAGAATGCAATCCATGTTCTTAAAACTGATCGTTGTGTTCGTCTGTAAGAGGCATAGATTCGCACGAGCCCCCGCGTCTGCAGACGCAGGGGTTCATGAGAAGTGTATGCCTCTTGATGTTTCGGATCGTCCCTATTTGCTTCTATATCTGAACCTCAAATGAAGTACGCATGTAAGTAAGGAGGCAGAATTTGGTCCCAGACGTAACTGTCTGGATGATGGAGTTCTGTCGCCAAAGAACGTGAGGGAACAGAAGAGGTTTGGCGACACCTAAAGAACAGGCTGTCGTAAAGTGTTCTCAATGTCGCCGTGTTTGTCGTCCATCTGAACATATTGCGTGGGTCAATCTCTGGAGTCGTCTCATGCAATTAAACTCCAAGAACTAAATGACTTCCATTCTATAGAATGGAAGTCATTTAGTTCTGGGAGTTTAAGAGTTAAACGTCATATTTTGTGATTAGTGATGATGAATGAGTAACCGTCGGGAAACTAGTAAACATTTCGACAAAAAAAAAAGGTGACCGGCAAACGGGCAGAATAAAACAACAATACCAATACCGACCGAATAGACAAAAGAAGAAAACGTTGTTCTTTTCTCCTTCCGAAGCATATATTTTTATTTGTTGTCAATGGCCCCCGCCCGTTGTCTACCCCTAGGTTGATTTCACAGAATATTTAAAAGATTGTGGTCCATTGACACACATTCGGAAGTGTTTTCATTAATTAGCAAGCAATACATACAAAATCTAACAAGATGATTTTTTTTTTTCGCGTTAGTATTCAACCCTGTGTTGCCTTTTCATTTAGACTATAACATCAGGATTTTGTCAGACACTGAAACTGCGCTGATTTGCCAACTCAGCTTTTATCGGGAGGGAGGGCCGGGAAGGCGAGCTGAGCAGAGAGGATCGGGGCCGGTTTGGGAGTTGGGGGGTTGGGGTGGGTGGGGGGGCACATCAAGATACGCAACATGGCTATCTTTTAGTTTCTGATACGTAGACAGAGTAATCAATACTAGAGTCGTGTCCGACAAAAAAACAGACATACTGAGTGACAAATCAGGAATATTTCTTTCTCTCTGACTTCTCTGTTACCTTCATTACGCCGACTAAGGTCCACCCAGGGATGTCATCGAGATCTCACGGGATTAGCATCCTTATCCTCTCTTCTTTCTGTCATTCACCTCTTTCACGTCCAGAGCAGCCAAACTATTTTTTTTAAAATAATTTTGATACGCACCATGTGCTATATGTACTAGAATCATGTGTTACTTCTGTCAGATGAATCAATCACGTTAGCTCAAGGGTAGTGCGCTCAGGCGCCATGCTAATTCGGCACCACCCTTGCGCTATCATAATCAATTCATCTCCCAAGTAGCTTTGGCGCTTGTTGGTGAAAGAAATCAGTTACCCAGTGTCTTGTTCAGGTGACTGTACTGATGTATGCCAAACAGCCCTGCCGAAACATATCAGAATCACTCTGTGTATGGTCCGGGCAATTCTTGTTTCGATCACTTTGATAGCTGAACAGGAGCGCATGATTAGCTTAGTGCTTTGATCGACTATCTGCGTTCTTCGTCTAAACTCGGCTTGTGTATCATAGTTGCCGCTTTGCTGCTTTGCCTCAGTGAAATTAGCACGCGGCATTACCAATGACTGAGCTCAACGCCATGTCACTGCCCGAGGTACGAAATACCCACATCTTGGAGTTACCCTCTGCATTACAATTCAGGAGACAGATCGACTGACTATGATAGTTCAAGGGCGGTGGCAGAATAGCTTGGCGCCTATAGGCGCCAAGCTATTCTGCCACCAACTTTGAACTATGATGATCGAGCCATATCTTGCTGTGGTGTGTCGCGGGCAGATGAGTTAAATATATGTACTGTATAATTATACCATAGTCTAGCACTATTATTCTTCGATCTGACGGCGTCCTCATACTGCCCGTTACCGACCGTTGCCGTCAGTCCGACTGAGCACCCCACTGCTCCATATAATATAATCGACTGTGGGTTACTTTCGCATTGTATGTTTAACTCAGTCATTCGAAACGTGCCGCATCCGGATGCGCGGCACAAAGCCGCGTCTAGTAGTATCCGGATCAGTGTCGAGGCAGACGTTTAGGTAAGCGGTGGACCAAGTGCTCCAGAGGAGTGGACGCGAGGCCAGGACTGGACTGATTTTCAGCTCGACTGGCCTGTGCCGCGGTGGGGGGGGGGGGGGGGTTCTGGGTGGGTGGGGGGACGGAGTACTGAAACATATTGACAGTACCGCCCGGCAGACCGTGGCCTGGACGCTGATGTGAACTTGACCATGACTGCTTTGATGGTCTAAGGGAGGCAAACCAGTCACGTTTTGCGCCGAGGAGGCGTGTGAAACAGTCTAGCCTGTTTGGGTGAGACGGCTTATAATCGTTAAATTAAAATTAGAGACTAAACTTGAATGAAGGGGTACTGGTCGCCGGGTCACGTGGGGGGTGCGGTTGGGGGATAAATAATTCAGTTATCACTGACGCAAGTTCAGTGACTGAGAAGCCGGAAAACGTACTAACAGTGCTTGGTAACTGACTGATACCAGATGATCACTGACTCCTCAAGTGGGATAACCACTAATTATCACCGTGTCAGTCGTGTGTGTGTGTATATATATATATATATATATATATATATATATATATATATATATATATATATATATATATATATATATATATATATATATATATATATATATATATATATGAAATGCATAGCCTGGTGTCCTATATATGAGGACACCAGGCTATGCATTTCAACTGACTTCACCGGCCACTGACAACAGCGGCGACTTTTCAGTCAAACTGAAATGCCGTATCACTGAACTAGTTTCAGTCAGTTCATTGCAGTTACCGACTCAGTGAGGCTGAGTTGGTATACCCCGCCCTGTTCCTAGGTTAAACGCTCCAGTGGCGCCATCATTAATGCGATTTTCACATCTGCCCGATCACTCTATGCACCAGAACTGCGCGCGCAGATAGGCTTCTGCACTTCTGCACTTCGTAGTCGTACGTTCACGCGGAACTTGTGATCGCAGTCGAAAAACGGTTCGTTTCCGGTTTTAGCGTTACTCCCCTTGAGCAGAAAATGTTGAGGGCGTACGTCCGAGTCCCCGCTCCCCCTGATCACCTCGGTGCCGCAGAGGGACAAAGGCGGAAAAAAAAAAAAAAAAAAAAAAAATGGCCCGAGTCCTTACTGGAAAAAGATAGGTCTCCGGGGGTAGTTAATTCTCGTCAGAACTTGCGCTGGGTTCGGTAATTCCTGACCGCTGAATCAAGTCCATTGTAGTGCACTTGTCTCTTGTACCACTGAGGCTACCGTGACGGTTGCGACGGTGCTTTCTGCTGCAACGCGACGCCGGCAGAGTCACAGTGTCACAAAATAACCACCATTGAGAAAAAAAAAGCTATTTTTCAAATTTGCCAAGTGCTCGGCATAAGGATGCATTCAATGATAGGCCGACGGAAAGTCCTGACGCCGTGCTATACTAAGGCAATAACAGCAAGTCTTGCCATCACCGTAGTACGGGAAACCGCTCAGAATCTGTTTTTGTTTGTTTCCAAAGAGAAAGAAACATGAAGAAAAACGTGTTGAAACCCTGACTACTTCGCTACTATCTGAAGGCTATTCTATCCTCTTAAGATGGCGGCTGACACGCCCCATGCATTGCGACCTGACGCTAGTCCTAGGCAACGCGGGGAACTTCCCGAGCCCTGACTGAGAAGAAGCCTGCCCTTTTACCATTACAAGAGAAGAATTAGAATAAGAATACGGCATTGTCCACAGAAGTGGAAAATTGACGGTTTTGCGGGTTTTCATATTTTAATATTACATCAGTCACTGACTTAGTCAAGACCGGCTGACGGGCGGCCGACGCTGCCGGAACTGACCGGCTCACTGACACGGCCGGTCAGTCACGGGAGACCGTCACAAAGTAGTATGTAAGAGGAAAATTCCAGGAAATTGTTTGAGATATACCAGTAAAATTATTAAAACTTCATTTACATTCAGCTAGACAGGGGTTTGGTTCAGAATTCCTTATAATTATGGTACCATGATTCATGGTCAGATGGTCATGAATCGAGAATGAGCCATCGTGGATACAGTGTCATGCGATTTGTTTCGTTCCGGGTCATGACACGAAAGAAATTTTGTAAATAACCAAGATGGAGGCTGTGCCTCGTCTGCCGATGCTTGCTTTCGAACTAAAGCACAGCCCAGAGTATGTCGATTTTGGGCCTACATTGAAGAAGGTATGCATGAATCACGAGAGGTTTTTATTTCTTGTAACACAATATGCTTCACACATGAAATCAATATGACGCAGGCACATTGATTGGCAACAAGACCTGTAACGTAATTTCCTACTCGTAGACTTCGTACTCGTAGGAAGGCCGGCAGCACCTGTAATGAACAAAACATTAACACCATTCATTATTTCGAAAGTCAGATCTTTCTGATTTATGAGATCACAACTAAAAAAACCAAGACAAAATAAAGTACAAGTTAATTAATTCATTGAATTATAACGATACGCATTCAGATTTACACGTCTGGTGCTTTATATAGAATTGTTCATGAACTGGTCAGAGGGGTCATTTCATGTTTGACTTGTTTTCATCCACATGTAAGTTGTCACACGTTACTGCAAGGCTCATTTGTGACATATTTTTGTTCACTTTCTTTGCACAGTACATCGCAGATCATTATGGAGAGGATCCAGCATTGTACAACAAAGCATTCTCAGACCTTGATCAGCTACGACAGGTAATACTTTAGCTTCACCATATGAGGTTAGAGATCTTACACTGTTACAGTCATCTTTTTTTGTTTATTTATTTATTTTCACACAATTTTATTTAGGTCAAATGTTTTATTGAGGATTTTCAGTCTCCAGGGTCACCACCAGATGTCCGAAATATCAAGAGACTTAGCTGTTTATGATCTGTGGCTGCAAGTGCTCAAGAAAATCTGGGCCACTTGCAGATGGAGGAGCTGGCAGAGTACATAGACAGGATGCCTTGATTGATTATGGGTCTAGGTGGCAGCCTGTCTCAGTCCCATAAGCTAAAGTCACTCTGACTGATTGGACTCATCTGGGCTATAAGTTTGAGAGTCTGTATCAGAGGTCAGATTATTAAATTTTTGTGAGGTATCTGCATATATACTCAAACATTTTGAGATGACTCCTGTTTACATGTTGGACCAGTGATTGACAATGACATGTCAGCTACACACTGTTCAGTCAGTATGTGGCTTAGACAGGTGATGTGTCATCAGAGAGATGGGGGTGACTGAGTATGGGAACTGTACAATGCCAGTTACTTTGTTAGCAGGTGAATTTTTGTAACGTTTCTCTTTAGTCATATAAGTTATGGTTTGTTGTCCAGTAAGTGTCAGTCACTTTTTTCTGTGTTACATGCATTTTTACTGACCTTGTGTGTACAGGCACGCAAACTTGAAAACACCTGTGTGCCTCTGTGTATTCAGCAGGATAAATTATGCTCCACACTCCCAAGTATGAGAAACACTGTCTTGTGAAGGAAAGTGTATCTCCCTATGAGTATGATGTTAATATTATGTTAACCCTTTGCGTGTCAGTAGCAGTTTTAGTCATGATGATTCCTATCGGAATCATCACAACTAAAACCGCTACAGATATATGCAAAGGGCTAATTTTATGTTATGGATTATAGAATGCCATCCATGTGACGCGTGACTTTGTGGGCTGTGCCAACCTCAAAAAGTACTATGCTCAGCTGCATTTCCTCAATGGACGATTTCCGCTGGGTGAGGGCGGAGAGGCTGCCATCACTTTCACTTGGTGGGTATAAACAATAGCAGAGCCTGCTTTAAACAACCACCTTTATGAGTGTCATCTGTCATTAAAGAGCATCATTTATTTAGTTGTAGCCATCTAAATGTTCTCTAATGACAGGTGACGCTTTTGCCCTTCAAGATTTCCTAAGCACCTCACTTTTAAGAGCACAGGTTGTTGTTCGAAACAGGTTCTACAACATACCAGTAATCTTTGGGTGTAACATGCCAGTAATCTTTGGGTGTCATAGTGGTTTTTGTCGTAATGATTCCTTCAGGAATCATTACAATTACAACAAAAACTGCTACTGACAGCAAAATGGTTAATTTTAATTTTCTTTAGTATGCAGCCAAAGGTACTGTTTGTGTTACTGGTGGCTGCATGTACAAGGGGCTTTGTGATCAGTTCATGGTAAAGTAAATGTACCAGAGGTAGTGAAACTTTATAGTCTTACCAGAGGTAGTACACCTTTTTGTTTTTGGAGCTAAATCGTACATACTAATAACATATTTTTAGTATGTTTTATGCCATCAGAGGTGCCTACCTTACGCGCTAGCTCGTAATTTTACGCATTTTCGGCTCAAATTACGCGAGTACGACCAGTTTTTCTAAAATACGCAATTTACGGGGGGGAGGTGTGGGGGGCTAATTGTGGCCTGAAGATCGGCCGCTTTATAGGCTCTCAGCCTCTGGAACCAGAGACTATGTCACTGAGCTTTGCGCGTGTAGTCCGGCCGCTACACACTGACTAGCCAAGGCAGCAAAAATACTCGCACACAGTGCGCCAAGCGTTCACTGAAACACTGAACTCTGACTCTCGGATAGTAACTAGCGATAGCAGGGGGCTCCTCTGCTACGAATGCATGCAACGCCGGTGTGCAGAAAGGACTTTGGCGTTCCTTATAGTGGTGCGTACAAAGTCACAGTATGATATTCAAAGACATCTGGAGTGCGCTGGGCACAAGGCCGAGGCAGTAGTACATCCCAAAGCTGACATAAAGCACTCTTTTGTTAACCATTTCGGCCCGGCAAACCGCTGTACTGGTTGGCGGTCTCGTATACCGTATACCGTGCAGCCCGCAAAACCGCTTGAGCGGTGTCAGGTGTTTTATATCGCGCACCCGGTGATGCGCGAGCCTCACCGTGCGTGTGGTGACTTCGCACTAACATAATTATGTTTACACTAGCATGAGGGTCCTGACAGTGCGTGCGTACTTTTGTATGTTGTATGCGGTCAGCTTTGCAGCGCTAGCATGCTTATTACGGTTGAAATGGCGAGTGAATGTGTAGATATTCGAAGTGATAAAATTTTGTGTTTGGAGACATGGTTTCAAAAGCAGATAGCTTTGATGTATTGGGACACGTGTGCCCACCTACTGCGTGGCAGCATAACCACGTGTTGGCAGTGTCTGTCAGCTGGAGCGATCGACGGTTGAGGCACTGACAACGGCAATGACGTACAGCTTGATTCTGAAGCTGAATTTGGAGGTTCTAATTGATATTCCGTTCCTCTGATGCTACACCTTGGTGCACATGTAGGTGACTCTGTGGACACCGACACACATTGGTTACACGTGTAGTACGTGCATTGTCTTTACAACACTGGTACTTCCACCCGATCGTGTATGAGACACAACATCGTTCAATGCCGCTTATTACATGTTGTCTAGACTGGATATCCGCCGTACAGTGACAGGTGACAAAGTAGGAGCCTTACAGTGTATCGGCATACTGGAGCTGCATGGACACTAACGTGTCACAGTAACAGATGCCCTTTTTAGTTACTGATGCATATTAAGTAACAGCGATCTGTCAGGCACGAAAGACATTTTTGGCTCACGTGCGAAGAAAAAGTGAGTGTTCCGAGCCAGCGGTCGTCCGTCCGCCGTCGTGCATGGTAAACATTAACGTTGGCATTTTCTCGGATACTATTGAAGCTACAGTCTTCAAACTTGGCCCAAGGATACTTTGTGGCAAGACCTTTCTAAACATGCCAATTTTAGTGACAGTTTCTCACAAAGGTAAAGGTCACAGGATCAGGAAATATATCAAAAATAGACATTTTGGGACATAATTTCTTTTTTCTCAAATCAAACTATTCACAACTTCAAACCCAAACTTGGTACAAAGATACCTGATAAAAAGACCTATATATGTACACTAATTTCGTTGATTCCTCGGAAAAGTCAAGAGCTCAAGAAAAATGTCCAAAATGACCATATTTTTACCCCAAAAAAAAGATTTTTTTTTTTCTCGAAAATACTATTCACAACTTCAAACCCAAACTTGCTACAGCGATACCTGATATTGTGTGAATAAAATAGCTAATAGTGGGGATAAATGTCTTTATTTTTAATTTGTTTGCTGTGGTGTATTTTTTCGTTGCGTGTTGCGCTGAAATGATTACACAAAATACACATTTTAAGCAGCCCATTACACAAAATGGTCTAAGAGGGGTAGGCACCTCTGTGCCATTAATGTTGCATGAGAATTGAGATAAATCAACCATGCTTATAAATAAATGTCCATCACACACAGAACCCAGCACATCTGTGAGGTCTTTTTTCCATTGCTTAGTTGTGGGTAACATCTAATGCAGCCTGTGTCTCTTGAAAAGTTGGATGGGGTGCCTGGTCTTTCTTAGTATTTGACTGAAACAGGCATGAATGAGAAATATGGTCTGATGTATTTCTGTTGTTGTCTGATCACCAGCTTCAGTGGGGAACAATCTGATTTTCATAGTGGGCACAGCTCAGACACAGTGATTACTTCCAGATTGTTCCCAAACACAAGCTGCATTCTCCTCTCATCAATCTCGCCACCTCTCACACTTGTATCAGATCACATTTTTGTGAATGTTCATAAGGAATAAAATGTACACATCTAAATTTGTTTGTTTGTCCATCTGCAGGGAAGATAACCAGACAGGGCGAGACCACATCATCGCTGACATCAAGTTTGAGCAGGCCTGCATCCTGTACAACATTGGTGCCCTCCACTCAAACCTTGGTGCCATTGACACGCGTCAAAACGCTGAGGTAATAGGAAAATCCAAACAAAGAAAGAAGCACATTTAGCAAGGGCAATTACAACACAATCATATTTTAAAAAAAAGGATATACAGAAAACAATTCACTACTTAAATCCTTGTATTTTTTTTCACAAAATAAGCTTGACATTTTGTGTCCTTTTATTGAAAATTGCACAGGTCCTGATTTGTCAAATGCACTGAAAATCGTCTTGTCAGATTTTTGTCTGAGCATATCTGAAATGCTTTGACCATACAGTAAACATTTTAAATTTTTAATGGTTATTCACAAATCCTTCTATTTTTTTTTCCACAGTATTCAAGTTTGATGTTTTGTGTCGCTTTAGACAGTTACGGACCTTTTGAACGCACTGAAATTCAGCTTGTCAGATTTTTGCCTGATCTTATCTGAAATGTGATGGCCATGCAGTATGCATTCTAAATATATGTGATAATTGTCCCCATGTCGCTGTAGTGTTGTCAGAATTGAGGTTTGAAGTTTTGTGTATTTTTTGCTAAAATTGCCTAGGTCCGGACCTGTTAATCACGCTGAAAATCATCTCCTCAGATTTTTTGGGTCTCAATCTACATGAAATGCACTGGCCATGCAGCATGCATTCTAAATATGACATGATTGTGTGCATTATCCCTGTAGTTTTGTCAGAATTGAGGTTTGAAGTTTTGTGTATCTTTTGGTGAAAATTGCACAGGTGCAGATCTATCAAATACACTGCTACCAGTTCTCCGTAGAGGATGTCTTTTGGGATGCGGCCATCTTCCATGCGGTCTACGTGGCCAAGCCAGCGCAGTCTGCGTTGTCCAAGTAGGGTGT
Organism: Semisulcospira habei; assembly: GCA_036245525.1. Lineage (NCBI taxonomy): Eukaryota > Metazoa > Mollusca > Gastropoda > Semisulcospiridae > Semisulcospira > Semisulcospira habei. Next base: position 140,617,357 of record BTPG01000008.1, read on the forward strand.
ACATGCTGGAAAGGCCAGCGTGTGACCGGACTTCAGTGTTGGTCACTCTATCTTGCCAAGATATGCCCAGGATACGGCAGATGCTTCTCAGGTGGAAGATGTTGAGTCTTCTCTCCTGTCTAGCATATGTGGTCCAAGTCTCCCTGCCGTATAGCAGTGTGCTGATGACGCAGGCGTTGTACACAGCCATCTTTGTTTTTACAGTCAGCTTGAGATTTGTCCACACTCGAGTTGTGAGGCGTGCAGGAGTTGCAGCAGCCTTCCCGATCCTCTTGTCGATCTCAATGTCCAGAGAGAGGTTATCGGTGAGGGTGGACCCAAGGTACGTGTACTGCTGGACGACATCGAGCTCATAGTTGTCAATGGTGATGAATGGCAGTGTCTCGGTGTCCTGTCCCAGGGTGTTCATCTTCTTTAGACTGATAGTCCGAAGTCTTTGCAAACCTGGGAGAATTGGTCCATCAGTGACTGCAGTTCCTGCTGGGTATGGGTCGAAACTGCCGCATCGCCAGCGAACAGAATGTCCCTGATGAGGGCTTTGCGTATCCTTTTCTTGGCTTTGAGGCAGGCAAGGTTGAAAAGGCTTCTGTCTGATCTGGTTCGCAGGTAGATTCCTTCTGTTGCATTACCAAAGGCATGCTTGAGCAGGACCGTGAAGAGGATCCCAAAGAGAGTAGGGGCCAGGACGCAGCCTTGTTTGACTCGTTGCATATGTCAAAGGGTTTGGATGTGCTGCCGTTGAACTGCACTGTCCCCTTCATGTTGGTGTGGAAGGATTCTATCGTACTCTGCAGTTTGGGTGGGCATCCAATCTTTGAGAGGATCTTTGAACAGACCGTCTCTACTGACCAGGTCGAAGGCTTTGGTGAGGTCAATAAAAGCGACATAGAGGCATGTGTTGTTCCCTGCACTTCTCCTGGAGTTGACGGAGGGAGAAGACCAAGGCTACCGTTGACCGCTCAGCTCAGAAGCCACACTGTGACTCAGGATAGACACGCTCTGCCAGCTTCTGCAAACGGATCAAGATGACCCGGGCAAAGACTTTGCTGACAATGCTGAGAAGGTACAGATCTATCTAACACACTAAAAATCATGTTGTCAGATTTTTTCCTGAACTTAACTGAAATGCATTTGCCACAGTGACTGCGGGGGCTCCAGAGGATTTATAGCTTGCAGCCTTGTGTTGTTCAGTTTTCGACTGTAGTGAAGGGGTGGACTTTTCTTCGACTCTGTGTATGTATCAGTTTGATATATTTGTTTCAGGGTATGAAGGTTTCATGCACACATTTCCAGTGTGCCTCATGGGCGTTTGAGCACCTGCGAGATCACTTTGGAAGTTCGGGCATGAGCACTGACATGGCTCATGAACTTCTGACATTTCACATCAATGTTATGCTGGTAATGTTTCAACATTCATCTTTCTGATTCAGCCTCGGTAATGTAATCACATCTCGTTTTGATGTCTTTTGTACTCTTAGTAGTCTTACTGTGTTGGTGCTGAGTAGATGTGTCAGGAAAAGTGAAAAGTGAATGAGTTCTTTCTGAAGCTGTTGACCCATTACATCCTGAGGCTGATTTTTTTAAAGTCCCTTCTATTTATAGAAGGGACTTTTTAGGACGGGTCGCAGTGGAGCGAATTTAATAGCATGTCCATGATGTCAAACCTCTCACAATTGAATTAACAAGATAAAAATTACGTTATATCTAGTTACGCTAACCTTGCTGCTGAACGTACATTTGGCGCGAAGTGCCGTGTGTGCATATGTATGTATGTGTGTGTGCGTATGTATGTAAACAAGAGAATCTCGAATATTTCTGTACACACAAGCTTTAAACTTGGAGAAATGCTTTCTTCAAGGGGTGGCTAAGAGAGCCTCCGAGCATATTGTAATTGAATGTCTCATTTAACTCTTTCACTCCCAGAACTAATAAGATTTTTTCTTTAAAAATCACCAATGTTAGAAATAAATTAACAGAAAATCAACAAATAATCAAATGTATGCAAATGTATATATATTCTGAAAGGAAAATGGATGGGGAATACAGTCACCATAATTTCTGAACTGACATGTTCGGACAACTCCCACACAGGGGAAGATAACCCACTTTTTTAAAGATTATAAAAAAACAAACGCAGTTTTGAAAAATAAAAAAATTCAAATGCTCATAATATGCACTGGAAAATGGTTCTAAAATGTGTATAAATATTTCACACATCACCACAAATTGCTATTGTTTGATAGCTAAGCATACAATGTTGTCAGAGGTGCATTATGGGGTTCCACAAGAAGATCAACTGCATCAGTAGGAAACAACATGTCAAAGAAGTCAACCATGGAAGCATCTAATGGTGGAAACTCTGTAGGCCCATGCATTCCATTATATGTTGGATACTGCTTGTCGATTTGCTTATCATATGAATCGTCTACAACATTCTCAGATGCAACATTTTGTCTTCTTCCTCCTCTCCCTCCTCTTCCTCTGCCACGCCCCCTGCCTCGCCCCCTGCCTGTTGATGTACTTGGAAGATTGTATTCCTCTTCAGGATAATCACTGTTATCTGAATCCTTGTCCGACAGGTCACTAGAATAAACATCACCATCGTCTGCTACGCTTTCATCGTCACTAACATCACCATTATACGGTGTTTCAAACAGAATTCGTTCTACTTCCTCGGCAGTGTAGCGTCTGGCAGCCATATTGATAATCTCCGTGTGTGATTGCTTAAGAAAATGCAAAAAAAATGCATCAAAAAAGACGAAAAAATCGCAGAGAAAGCACTGTAAACATGCACTGTGGAGGCAGCCATTGCACGAAAGTTTTAGAGATCACGTGACCGGGATGTAGGTCAGTGCGTTAATTAATATGCGGCAACCCTTGAACCGCGGATAGATCCGCTGCTGAGAGCGAAAGGCTTAAGACATAAACAACCGTTTATAGGAAGTCGGTTGACCCAGATTAGAGTCCGTAATTTTTGTCATATTTAATTGAAATTTTGGATATAGCTAGTTTGGATAAAGACATTGGATGAGTTTGTTAGCCAGCTTTGTATCCTTTCAACTTCTTTAGTAAACATTAATTCTTTTCATAAAGAATTAAAAGAGTATAAAACCTTGACTTCTAGAGAAAGTCAGACACTGGCGGTGACGTAAAAGAGGCAACTCCGTCACCACGCAGACATTGACGCAATACTCTAAATATGACGTAATTGTCTCTAGCGTGCACCGTTATCTCTCTCTCTCTCTCTTTCTCTCTCTCACAGAGATCCGGAGATCTTCTTCCGGAGAGCGCATGAGGATCTATGTCTCTTGGAGATGTTTGGTGCACGCACGTGCTAACATGCACACACACACACACACACACACACACACACATTGTCGCGCTTTCAGAAGATCATTCAGGTGACCCGATATAGCTAGTTTTTAGAAAGACATTGGATAAGTTTATTAGCCAGATTTGTACCCTTTCAACTTATTCAGTAAAAATTCTTTTCAGAAAAAAAGTAAAACATTAAAACAGTAAACCGTGACATCTGGAGAAAGTCAGACAGTGGCGGTAAACGTAAAAGAAGCAACTCCGTCACCATGCAGACATGCTCTAAATATGACGTAATTTTCTCTCTCGCTCTCTCTCGCTCTCTCTCTCTCTCTCTCTCACTCTCACATATGTGTGCATCTCCAAGAGGCATAGATCCTCATATGCCCGGGGGGCACATGAACATCTATGCCTCTTGAGGATATTTGGAGCGCGCGCATGGATGCATGCACACACATACACACACATCGACGCGTTTTCAGAAGAGCATGCGGGTGTACTTAGCATAGCATGTAGCTAGGTAAAGTCAACCTGATTTCACACAAATTATGGCAAGACTGAAACTGTACCATGAAATTCTAATTTTGTCACCATTTTCCCAAGTCTTGAAGTGAAAGCTAAACTCATATCATGTTAAATATGAAATTACGTAAAAACCAAAAAATATGTCATGACAAATGACGTTTGACAAACCAATGACACGTATGCACTGCGCGCTCCTCTATAGAGTTCACGATGATGCATTGGCACATCGGCGAGGCTTTTTCAAAAGGAGCTATTTCAACATCAGAATCAAGTCAAAGACAAAAGATAGAGACCTTTGACAGGGAAGACAGCTCTCTTATAGAAGAGACTTTGTGCGTTATGGTTCATTCCATCTTGTTTAAAATGTGCTTATTGTTCCTCTGAAGGCTGCATTACATTCAGATTAGGAAATATATCAACCATTTTTGTTAAGGGTGGTGCCAGAATAGCTGTTCTGGCACCACCCTTGAACTATCATCATCATATTAATTTCAAGCAGTAGTGTATCAGGATGAAAAGGGTTAATATTATCATTATTTTCATGGTCTATTAGTCATTGTCAGTAGCACCTATTGGCTCATGTTTGATAGCAAAAGCGGGTCTAATGGGCCTTCGTCGTCTGTTGTCCTTGGTTAACTTTAATGTTGGTATTTTCTCTGAGACTATTCAAGATACAGACTTCAAACTGGTTTCAATGATACTCTGCGGTAAAAACATAACAATTTTGCTCAAAGGTCAAGGCCACAGTGGGTCAGGAAAGACGTTAAATAATTGCCTTTAACAAAAATTGTCTTTTATCAAATACTGTTTGAAATTCAAATCCAAACTTAGTATACAGATACCTTATGATAAGACCTTCCAGTGCATACTAAATTGGGGCCACCCTGCTCAAAGGCCAAGGGTCACAAGATTTCAGGAAATGCATACATTTGTTTGATAAAATGTAAGTTTTTATTGGTATTTTCACATGTAACTTTTATGGTGAGGGAGGAAAGTCTGATTTTTAAACACTTGCCTTTAACCCATATTCGGAATTAAGTGTGAATTAAGTTTGACTAAAATAGATCAAGGATAGTGCCAGAATAGCTTGGCGCCTGTAGGCGCCAAGCTATTCTGGCACCACCTTTAAAATAAAGCCATTTGTCTAGATCCTTATCTGTAAGTACTATAATGTAGCTTGCATATGGCGGTGTACAAATTTGAAGCTTTTAGCCTCAGTATGATATGGGTTAAAGAAACCACTGCAAGAGATGGGTGCGTTAACCATGACAGTTCAGTCGTGGTTCTATTTATTTTAATGGCGCATTCAGAAGTGCTGATCTGGCACTACCTGTGAACTATTCTGGCTGGCTCATTTTCCACAGCCAGTACATGCCCAGTCATAATTCATTTTATTTACAGATGCTTCCCAAAGATGCAAAAGTTATTACAACAGAACATGTTATGGGAGACCACCCTCATGAGAGATCACCTGTCATTAAAGCCTGTTATTTAGGTAGTTGTAGCCACCTACATGACAGTCTTTTAACTCATTCAAGACGTGCCGCCTCCAGATACGCGGCTTAAGCTGCGTATCTGTAGGCAGCACGTCTCGAATGAGTTAATGACAGGTGACATTTTGTACCCTTTTTTTGCAGGCTCAGGCGCAAGAGTGCATCCTGGAGAAATCAATGATTGACAGTCGTAAGAATACCATCACTGCAAAAGTGTCGGCACAAGTTGTAGAGTTTTATCGGCAGTCAGTGAAAAACCTTGACCAGTGCAATAATGAGCAACTCATCAATTCACGCAGCTACAAGGTGGGCTCTTTGGTTATATTGTAAAAACAGTTTTAACTAAATTAGTTATAAGCATTGAAAGTAATAACCAAAGTTATTGCCTCATGTGATTGCAAGAAGGAGCCATCTTTCGGTTTTTTTCATGTTCACCAGAAGAAAAACACAGTTCACCTGAAGCACAATCCTGGAAAAACACACACAGGCACATAAATCCAAGCACACAAGACTGAAGGAACACAGTAATCCACAAAAAGTAGTCCAGTGAAAAACCGTTAGCAACGGTCTGTGGAGCGATAGGCTAACACGTCTGAACTTTAGAGCTAAGTAGAAATGACTGATTTGTGATTGGGCCACGTAGTGGGTGCCCAGATAGACTGGGACGGGAGGCTACTCTCAGCCCTAATGAGGGTTCCCCGAGTGCCTCCCGGGTTGTGAAGGAACACAACAAGTTCTTAGGCTAAAATTGGGTAAGTAGTTGACACTTCCAGACAGTAATGTCATCGGTAATGTTTTTGAGGAAACAATAAGGCTGAACTTACATTTTTTCATAGCTGAAATATATCACCAAATAACATTCACTACATGTGGATGGTGTTCACTGAAGGAATATGTTATGTTGGTCATGCCCCACCTATACAGGGGCAATCAGACTTATAATCCTGTGCCTCCCTGTTGGCAAGAATCCAAGGATGTAGAGACAAGCGAGCGATGAACTGAAGTGAATGCTCGTTTCAGAATGTACATGGGTGACAGCCTTCAGCTCTGAAGACTGGTTGATATTTCAGAATCCCAGAAAGCTCAGTTTCAGCTTTTGGGTTCGGACAAAACGCAGTCCTTCAGGCAGCCTGTTCCATCTGCAAGAGGCATACATTTTCATGAACCCCTGCATCCACACAGGCTGATAAGAATGTATGTCTCTTGCTAGCCATCGATAATGGGGAATAGTTCATCTGTGGACTGTTTTCATTTTTTTTCATTTTTCGCACTGTCACCCATGTAATATAGAAATACAACTGTAGAGATTTCCTTATTCCCTGCAGAACTGAAAGATGTACACTGCTAGCTAACCATTCTAGCCAACTAGTTTACAACTCTGCAATATGACTTTATTCTTCCTCTAATCTTCCAGGACTGGAAAAAGCGGATTGAGCTGAAGATAGCATTCTATCAGTGCATCACTCACTACTACATGGGCCGGCAAGCAGAGGACCAGCAGAAATGGGGCGAGAGGCTTGCCTACTTCCAGGCTGCGCAGGAAAAGCTTAATGAATCAGTCAAGTTGGCGAAGGTTGCTTGCTGTTATATTTATGCCGTTTAACCCCTTTGTCAATGTAGACACTGGTGCTGTAAACAGGGCATTGACTCATTCACACCCTGCGTTGACTTTTGCATCTTTTGGTGCCAGTAGTGTGAAATGGATTAGATCTGATTTTAACCCTCTTAACCCCAAGGCCATATTTCCAAATTTGGGAGTTGTCACCTGACAACTATCAACCAGTTGCAGGAGATGGATGGACCATGATAAATCAAGGGTAGTGCCAGATTAGCTTGGCGCCTTCAAGCACTACCCTTGAATTATCACGGTCCATCCATCTCCTGCGGTAGGGTCTGGGGAATAAATGGGTTAAAGTGTTGTGCCAGATTGGCTTGACCCCCTTCTTGCCTAATCTAGGCTAATTTCATGCTACCGTTGAAGCGCAGTGGAAACATTTTTATTTTGCAAGAAAAATATCTTGAAAGGCAGCTGCTTTCTCAAGAGTAGTGTATAAGAGGTACAAAGTCTTGATATCTGCCTGCCAGTCCCCGAGTTGTGAAAGTCATTATTAGGTTGAAAGAGTTAACACATTTAAGACATGCTGCATCCAGATATGAGACTTCATGTCATGTATCTGTATGCGGCATACCTATAGTGAGTCTAGTGCAGTGATAGATTAACCCTTTGTCTGTCGGTAGTTTTTTTGTCGCGATGACTTCTGCAGGAATCGTCATGACAAAAGCCACTGCCAACAGCCAAAGTATACAAAAATTTTGTATCTTGTGTAACCGGACTACTAGCTAGCATCAGGCTGGCTGACTTGTGTATTAGATGGTCAGACTCTGTGGACTGCCCATCTAACGTGCAAGTGCCAGTTTAGTTTTTAACTTTTAGTCCGTATCCCTTTTTTAGGTTTAGGGAAGGGCTGGAGATTGCTGTGTAGTGTAATTCAACTACTTAGTCTATCATGTCTTTTACACTGGTCTCGCATGCGCACTCACAAATGTGTGTCTGCCTCGCGTTGTGTTCAAAATACTAATAGCTCAATGGACCTAACACAGTATCCAGAGAAACCCTAGTTGATATGATCATAGTGACTGTGCTGTGCATTGCCATGTGTGCCACACTGAACTGGTAAGCTAAGCACGTCAACAAACTCTCAGCATGTTCTCAGTCTCACACACACACACACTCTTGCACTGCCGTTTCACACAAACGTGTACAAACATTACTGACTCGCACCCTTGCATTCATCAGTCTCACAGGTTCTCAGTGAAGAGATTTCTGGAAGTGCTTTAGTTTTATTTACAGTACATACATTCCATTATCAGTCATGATGTCAGACATGTCAAAAACTACTCATTGGAGCACAAAACAAAACACAATAATACAGACGCTCATAAGACACCTGAAATCATAACTATGCTTACCTACTCATTAGACCCTATGAACCCAAAGCTATGCTAGCCTACACACTAGATAGAACAAGTGAAAACCAAATTCTGATGACAAGTTCTATAACTCCCAAAACTCACTTAACTAAGTACTTAAGTTATCTACTTAAATAAATACATGCTTGTAAATTAAATGTCCTTTGCGGGACAAAGGCGAATCCGTTTCGGGATTGTTGGGTAGTCCTTTGCGGGACTAGAGAAGATAACACTCGTCCGTTTCTGGACGAAGCGCTACCACTACACTTAAACCAAGTCCTTTACGGGGCTATCTAAACCATGCGGTCTTGTCTGTTGCTGGACAGTATCCCTTCACAGGAATTGCAGTATGTCGGTTGCCGGACAGTATTCTTTCAAAGGAATTGCATATGTCCGTTGCCAGACAGTATTCCTTCACAGGAATTCTAGTTAACTAAACATGCCTTAATCAATCATTGCTGACCACGCAGTCCGATGCCCCTCTATACTGAGGAACTCTTAACTAAGTACTAATTAATCATGCAGTAGTGTTCGTTGCTGGACAGTATTCCTTTACAGGAATTCTAATAAACTACGCGTTCATTGCTGGACAGTATTCCTTTACAGGAAATCTAACTAACTACAGGTCCATTGCTGGACAGTATTCCTTTACAGGAAATCTAACTTACTAATGTTCTATTACAGAACAGAGTCTTCTCTTGCGGGAAGCCTGCTCCTATTTAATGTTCATTGCAGAACAGAGTCTTCCCTTGCGGGAAAGCCTGCCCGCCCTCGGTAGGCACCGCTATTTATACCCACACCCCTAAGGGTGTGTTCGATTGGCTGACGTATTACTTGCTCTGGCACCAGCAGCATCGCTAACTACTGGGCCTGCGGCGTGCTGGGGGAAATTGGTGCTACTGTACTAAAACACTGAGCCAAATTATCTCCCCTGCTACACTTGATTATTAAATTAATAGCCTGTGGTATCCGCAGTTCTGTACAGTCACTGTGTGGATATTGGTTTTGTGATTGACATGAGTTGACTCTCTTTCTGTAGTAATCATGCTGGTCATAATTATTTACTCTGTTTGCTTTCCTCTCAGAATGAAGTACCAGAAATGCAGGAGGCCTTGAGATTTGCACAGGATGTCATTGGGGGCAAGTGAGTACTATTTTCTTCACACGCTTTGCCACAGACTTATTGTCACCGGACAGTCCATGGTGCAGCGGTAAAGCACCTGCCACCAATGCTAGAGGTGTGAGGTTCGATATTTGGTTCCGGAGTTGGACTTTTCCCCACTAGTAAATGTCACCGTTAATTCGGGCAGACTTTCAAGGGTTCTTTCTCCGGGTAATCTGGCTCTTCATCCCCCACGACTTTCATATAAATTTCAGCCCACTTAATCAAATTTAATATGCAAACGATTTAAATTTCCAAAAACTTCAGTAGCTCACTTGAGCTTGCCCTTAGCACCACGTGAATGTTCTGTGTTTATGTATAGTGTGTGAGTGAATGCCCGTGATTCACGTGAATGTGCTTGTTGGGCTCATTTCACGGCGGCGCTTTGAGCTGTTTTTCAATTGGGATAAAGCGCCTGTATAATGTGCTGATTTATTTTATTTATTTGTTAGCCCTGACATAGCCCATAACAAGAAAATTGATTGACCATGATAGTTCCAGGCCGGTGCCAGAATAGCTTGGCACCTATGGGCGCAAAGCCATTCTGCCACCACCCTTGAACTATCTTGGTCGATCTGTCACCTCCATTGTAATACAATCTTCAGACAATTCCAAAGTTTGGAGATTTCAAAGTTTGTTCAGCGCAGTAAGTTAAAGAATGAGACTCCGTGTTATGTGGTTTAAATCTTATAAACAATCAACTTTACTTTTAAGAAAATCTTTTGCACTTCATAAAGATTGCGGGGGTCTTCTTGTTGAGTGTGTGGGTGAAAGATTCCCCCAAACTTTAAATAAATGTTTGCATCTCTTTTCAGACTTGCATCTGCTCAAAAAGACAATGACTTCGTTTACCATGAAAAAATTCCTCCTATCGACAGCTTACCAGAGGTCAAAGGTGAGTCTTTTCCCATTTAGCCTTTACACATTACGCAGAAGGTGAATCGACCATGATAGTTCAAAGGTAATAGAATAGGTTGGTTCCTCCAGGCGCCAAGCTGTTCTGGCACCACCCTTGAATTAATGTTGTTGACCTAGAGATACCAAGTTGTTTTGCCAAGTTAGAACCCTAGACCTATCATGGTCAGTCTGGCTCCGAAACTGGTACACAAATGTATGCAATCTCAAAAACAAAACCAAAAATCCCACGGTTGGGATGTGCAGCCTGAGGGCTTAGTGTGTTTTAAATGATTTTTGTCTACCTACGTTCTTCTGTACTGCCCCCACCCGGGTCTGCCCTGGGGGACTTGGGTGGGGTTAGGTAATTTTTAGTTCCCAGGGTCACCCTGGTCAGCCCCACAGGGTGAGTTGTTCTCTCTATTCTGGGGCATGTGTTTCTGTCTATCCGAGGTCCATTCACCTGTATTTGCCTTTTTAAAACTCTCCCTACTGTCTGCACTGCCTGTAGCTCTTGATATTGGATTTGTGTTGCTAAATGGTCTTAGCTTTATTTAGCCCCATGTGGTAGGTTTATTTAACGTATTTGACCGGCTGGCGACATACATTCAATGTTCTGTTTTTTTGTTTTTTTTTCACAAGCAGTGCAGGCACGTCCTGAGAAAGCCTTGTTGCTGTCGGGACGTTAAGCAATGTACAATCAATCAATCAATCTTCTGTACTGAATGTAATTTTGCTAGATTGCTTGCATGTTAGCAGTGTTTGCACAATGTCCTCAGAGGACTTTTGTTTCCTAGAAAAACATTACCGATGGCATTACTATATGGAAATAGCACTTAGCCTATCAATTTCAGCCCAGGGATCGTTGTGTACAGCAATGCTACCGGGGAACCACCCGATTGAGCTGTACCAACATCCCTGAGTAGCTTCCCTTCAAATAAATAGCTTCCTTTACCTCATACGGGCAAGTGCGTAATCCAATCAGCTGCCGCCTCGGATCCCCTATGATTACCTAGTTTAGGATGTCATTGGAACTCAGAAAGTCTAGTAGGGAACCGTCAAACTCAGGAGAAGAAGAAGAAGCCAGCCTTGACAGACTAAAAGATGATCAATTTCAACATTAGTGCAAAAATGTTGGTGCCTGTAGGTGCCATGCTATTCCAGCACCATCTTTGAGCTGTCATAGCAGATCTATCTGTTGAAAATTTTTATTTTAGGGCTCAAAGTGTTAAGCATTTGTTTCTTCAAAAACATTACCGATGACATGACTTTGTGGAAGTGTCTACTACTTACTCAATTCTAGCCTAAGAACCCATTGTGTTACCACACAACCCGGGAAGCACTCGGGGAACCCCCAGAGGGGCCGAAAGTTGTCTCCCATTCCTGCCCATCCGTTTCCGAGTCACGTGGTGACTAACCATTCACGCTGCTTAGGCTCACACCGTTCAGACGTGTTTGCTCTAGCCTACGGACTTAGAAACGTTTTCGACCGGTTGCTCACCAGTCTTCCGGACACTTGGATTCTTGTTTGACTCCTACTTCGTCGGCCCTCCTGGTGCCCTGTGTGGGTCTGCTGGTCCCCTCTTCGTTTAGCTGCTGCCCTCTCCTGCATCTTGGGCTTGGGTTGTTGCTGCGCTTTGCTGGGACATCGCCCGCGTTCGCGACGTGGGTGTTATGGACGTTTCTTCCCCCGTTCCCGCTCCGGCGGAGAGGTAAGGTAGCTGGGTTGGCCCTTGGCCAGCTCCCGGGCTGGGTGCCGGTTCGAGCAGGGACGAAGACAGTCTTCATCTTCGCTGTAACTTTTTCGCGCCAAAATCTCCTCTTAGCTTGGCGGGGCCCCATGGACCAGCGCTCACTCACCTTTCAGCTGATTGGTGTGGCAAGATTTGGCGCTTAACCTGCTGGCTTGTACCTTGTTGGGTTTTGTGGGGAGACGTTATGCATCCATGGCTCGCTTAGCTTGGCGGGGCCCCTCGTGCCCGCGCCCTGTTGCCATTACGTTGGTAAATGTTGCTGCACCAGACGCTTGCTTCGTGCCTGTACCTGTCATGACATGGTTAAGTTTTTGTTGTGCCTGATGTGTCGTATGCTCGCCTTAGCGTGGCGGGGCCCCACGTGCCCGTGCCCACTAGCTTTACGGGGGTAGATATTGCAGGCCCAGACGCTTACTGACAGGCTTGTACCTCGCTGTTTGTGCCTTTTTGTGTTGCGAAGGCTCGCCTTACCAGGGCGGGGTCCCACAGGCCCTCGCCCGCGTGCCTTCAGGTCTGTTATATGTTGCAGTGGCCTGTTGATGACCTGCACGCATTGCGAAGGGTTCCAGTGGCCGTCATATAACCACAAGGTCTGTCTCCCCTGCGCCGGATGCGCCTCCGATCACGCTTGCGACACCTGCTCCACCTGGCCTGAGCCGCGCTGGTCGCAGTTATGGAGTTTTTACAGACGCGAGCGACCGGCACCTGTGTGTGATCCGAAACCAGTCGAGGCGCCATCCCCCGTGCCCTGCGCACTGACCGAACGAGACCGCACCGACCTTATGGAAAAGACGCCACACAGGACGCGGGAGCCTAGCGCTCGGAGCGGGTCTGCTTTCAACGCGATCGCTTCCAGGAGGGAGCCCGCCCGTACAAAGCCTACTGACAGGCAGAGAGCCCGCCTCACTGAGCCCGGTTCGGAGAGACGCGCCATGCGCCATCCCATGTCCGTTGTCAGTCTTCGCTTATCTCCAAGAAAGCCCGCTTCGCCGGCAGAGAGCCCGACTCGGAGAGACCTTTACCCACGTGTCCGAGGACTTAGGGCAGTTCAGAGCCCTCACGCCACTCCATCTCTACCAGACGTTCTCGCTCCCCTGTTGGCGAGCATAGGAAGGACCACGTGTCACGCCGTTCCAGGGACCTAGGCTCCCACCGTTCTTTGGTGTCCTCGCGCTCGTCCTTGTCCTTTCCTCGACCGGACGCTCGATCGTCTCGTCCCTCCTCCCCTCACCCGGCCTGCCAACCCCCTCCTCGACTTCGTCGGCCCTGTTCGCGTAGTCACAGTCGCTCGCCGCGCTCCGGACACCCTGCCCGCGGCAGTAGGTCTTCACCATGATGTCCCACGCCTCGCTCGCCATCCCGTCTTCTTCGTCGGCCCCCGCTCGTGTCGGGTCGCTTCCCCTCTCCCTCCACTGGCCCCCGCGATTGGATGTCGTCGCCCCTCCCCCTGCCCTCTGGAGGACAAGACCCTGAGCCTACTCGCCGAGGACTCCGTCTCCGCGCTCCTCGGGGGGCTTAGCCGCTCGCCTTCGCCTCGCTCTTCTTCTTCTGTCTCCTCGGTTTCCCGCAAGCTGGCCCCTTCATCGCGTACAGACACCATGCTTGCCCTGGACGAAGTTGCTCGTCTCATCGCCGCCACGCTTCCCGCGGTTGATTGCCCGCCGTCGCCCCCGCTCAAGAGGAAGATATCTGCGTTTGTGGACGCTGGAAGACTGGTGAAGAGATTCAAGTCCCTGCCGCAGCCTCCCGGCTTTCGTGACCTCCGTGACGCCTTCTCAGCGCACCTCCTGTCGAGTTCCCGGGACTCCGAATTCTTCTCCGACCGTAGGTGGCCTGCCGGACTCGACATTGCCTTTTGTCAGGACTGGTACTTGGGACACTCCCAGGCGTTCGCCTGCCCACTGCCTGCTGTAGATCCGCCGGCCTTGGTGCAGGCTGGAGGCGCTGCTCTGCTGAAACGCTCCCTGCCCCGCGGTTTGGACAAGACGGCCTCGCTCGTCCGTAACACCTTAGCCTGCGCAGGATTTATGGAACTGCTGACCCAAGCCTTCATCCATCGCATCGAGGACCCCTGGCATCCCTCTTTGACGCCCCTCCTCAGAGACCTTCTCGCTCTTGCGGAAGCGACCAACCGAGCAGCGTATCACTCGTCGGTCAACGCGATGGCTGCCGCCTCCAACTGCGACTTGTTATGTCGGGATGCCGTGTTGCTGGCCTGCTGCGGAATGCCCCCCGATCTGAGGACTCAGCTGCGCCGTGCTCCCCTGGGTGGCCCTCTGCTCTTCGGTGAGACCTGGCAGACCGTGAAGGATGCTAACTCGGACCGTTGGCCTCGCAAGACAGCCCCACAGCGCGTTCAGGCCGCCCGCAAGGGTGTGAGTCGCGCCCTGTGGACCACCAGACCCGCCGTGTCGTCCGCCCCCACGACTCCGCGGGCCCCTCGTCGCTGCCCCACTTTCGGCTGCCCCGGACCTGTTAGCGCCCATGTCCACGCCTGGCCTTGTCCTGCCCGTCGCCCAGGGTGCGGGCGGGCCACCTGACTTTGCCCCGCTTCTGCCTCCGCCGACCGCGCCCGGGTCTCCAGTCGGCGGGAGGCTCGTACTGTGTAGCGAGGAGTGGTGCTCGCTGTTCCCAGACGACCCCTGGATTTTGGAGACCGTTACCGAGGGCCTTGGGATCGCCTTTCGCTTCCCTCCTCCGTTGCGTTGCTCTCCGTTGTGGACCAAGGTTCCATCAGATGAGCTCAAGGCCTTCGCAGAGAAGTCGCCGCTCTCTTAAGAAGGCCGCCACAGAGGTCCTGGACTCTCCAGCCTTTTACAGCCGCCTCTTCGTGGTGCCCAAACCAGGCGGCAAGTGGCGACCTGTCATCGACCTCTCAGCGTTGAACGCGTTCATCTCTGCCCCATCCTTTCGCATGGAGACTGCCCGGGCCCTCAGAGCTTCCGTACAGCCCTTGGACTACGCGATCAGTCTGGACTTATCCGACGCTTAACTCCATGTCCCCATGCACCCGGCCTCCAGGAGGTATCTTCGCTTCGCCTGCAACGGAGTAGTTTACCAGTTTCAGGCCCTGCCGTTCAGTCTCAACCTCAGCCCATGGGTCTTTACCCGCATCATGGACGCAGTGGTGGCCAAGGCACGGCAGTCGTCTTCCAGCCCGACGTCAAACTACCTCGACGACCTCCTCCTGCAAAACCAATTGGAGACCCACCTGAGATCGGACAGGGACGCACTGATATGGCTGTTGTCGCGGTTGGGGTTCCTAGTCAACGCAGGCAAGTCAGGCCTCACTCCCTCGCGTCGCTTCGTCCATCTCGGCATGGAGTTCGCCACCGACGCAGGCAAGTCGGACCTCACTCCCTCGCGTCGCTTCGTCCATCTCGGCATGGAGTTCGCCACCGACCTCAACAGGGTGCGTTTGCCGGAGCTGCGGATCCTGAAGTTAGTCGCCCTTGCCGGCCAGGTAGCCCAGCAGGACGCAGCCTCCGCCAGAGTCTGGCTTCAGCTCCTTGGTTTGATCAATGCGGCGGCAGATCTACTCCCCCTCAGTCGTCTCTATGCCTGGCCGCTACAGCTGCACCTCCTGCTTCTCTGGCGTCCCTCCTCAGGCAATCTGACCACCATGGTTCCCGTGTCTCCGTTGATTCGCCCCGATCTCCTGCGTTGGATGGACACGTCGTGGCTCGCTTCGGGAGTCCCCCTGACCGCTCCTCCTCCTCGACTCTCCCTGTGTGTCGATGCAAGTCTTGCTGGTTGGGGAGCCCAACTGCTACCGCGGTTCCTCACGACGTCCGGCTCCTGGCCTCCGGAGTTCACGGACAAGCACATCAACTGGTTGGAGCTGCAAGCAATCTGGCAAGCCCTCATTGCGTAGGAGGAACAACTCAGTCACCAGGAACTGCTCATCCTCTCCGACAACGCGACAGTGGTGGCTTACATCTATAAACAGGGCAGGACCCGCTCACCCGACCTGTGCATGCTCCTCTACCGTCTGATGCACTGGTGTGAGGACCGCAACATTTCCCTCCGTGCTCGTCACATACCCGGCCACCTGAATGTGTTGGCCGACTCTCTCTCCCGACGCAGCCAGTTGCTACACACGGAGTGGACCATACGCCTGGACATCTTTCGGATGATCTGCGCGCAATGGGAGACGCCAATGGTCGACCTGTTCGCCACGAGGTGGAATCACCAGCTTCCCCTATTTGTCTCCCCGATCCCAGACCCTCTGGCCTGGGCAGTCGACGCGCTGTCCATTCCGTGGGACGGACTCATCGCGTATGCGTACCCCCCGACAGTCCTCATCCCCAAAGTCCTCCTCAAGCTTCGGGGATGCAATGCGGTCGTCCTACTGGTCGCCCAGTTCTCTTGGAACCGGTCCTGGACCACCGACCTCCTCAGCCTCGCCACGGACCCCCCACTGCTGCTTCCCGCACCCCGCACGATGCTCAAGCAACCCCGACAATCGCTGTTCCACCCGTGCCTGGAGCGCCTACTCCTTCACGTTTGGAGGTTGTGCAGCAAGCCCTGGCTACTAGAGGCTTCTTGAGTGCAGCAGTGGAAGCTATCGCTACAGCCCGCAAACCCTCGACACGACGCGTCTACGAGGGAAAATGGTGAGTACTGTGCTCCTGGTGCAACGACCAGCACCTCGCCCCCACCGACCTAACTAACTTCCAGTTCGTGGACTTCTTCCTCTTGCTCTTCGGAGGCCTAGGATTGGCCCCTATAACTGTCAGGGGGTACTTGTCCATGATTGCTCACACCTACCGGCACATCGGCCGCCCGGACCCCGGCGCCTGTAAAGACATCGCCGATCTTATGACTCACTTCGGCCTGCAGCGTCCAGTGCCCCGATCGCTCATTCCTCGCTGGGACCTACCTTGGGTACTGACTTGGCTGAATTCTGCCAGATTCGAACCGCTGCCTTTGGCCCGCCTGGCGGATGTGACTCGTAAGACTTGCTTCCTGTTTGCTTTTGCCACAGCGGCCCGAGTTAGCAAGCTATACGTGCTGTCAGCGCGCCCTGCCTGCCTGCAGTTTCGAGCGGATGGTTCCGTGTAGCTGCTTACAGACCCTGCCTTTATTGCCAAGACCAGGTCTCCTTTGACCGCGCCACAGGGTCTCCTTTGACCGTGCCACAGGTGATCACCTTACGGCTGCTGAGAGGGACAAACTTCCCCCAGGAGACCAGGCAACAAGATCCTGTGCGAGCCCTATGCGTGTACCTATGCCGAACCAAAGCCGTCCGAAGAGGACGCTCGCGCCTCTTTCTGCCTTTGAAGCCCGGCAGACCTGACATAACAGCCCAGACGATCTCTTTCTGGCTACGCTGGGTCATACGGTCCGCCTACCAGGACCTCTCCCCGCAGGGAGCGAAGAGGCTAAAGATACGTGCACATGAGGTACGTGCCATGGCCACGAGTGTCGCTTTCGACTGGAATTGCGCTGTCAGAGACATCGTGGCTGCCATGGGCTGGCAGGCAGAATCAACCTTCGCCCGCTTCTACCTCCGGGATTTGGCAGGCCAGCGAGACAACCTTGCACTGGTGGGGGACATCACTGCGCCGCAACACTTCCTCCCGGCGCCATAGGCGCCGTAGGTACGCACCTAGCTAGGATTGTCAGGAGTTTGCGGCAGGGAGGATGGCTCTAATTTGCCCTATGGGGGTGGTTGGGCGCGGCACCCTCCTCCTTATCGCAATTCTTCCACAGTCATGTCATCGGTAATGTTTTTGAAGAAACAAATTCATTTATTTCATCAAAAACATTACCGATGACATGACAAATGGGAGTGTCTACTACGTGCTCAAATTCTAGCCTACGAACCCGTTGTGTGCACACACAACCCGGGAGGCACTCGGGGAACCCTCCAGAGGGGCCAAGAGTTGTCTCCCGGACCTGCCTATCCGGTTCCGAGTCACCTGACTCGCCAGTCAGCTACGTAGGCTCACGACCTTCGGACGTGTTCTAGCCTCGCGCTCCCTTCGACCGGTCGGTCTTGGTGCTCGAGTTCACCGTGACTTTGGCTTCGCCTGTTGCTTCGCTTCTGCTTCGCTTCTTGCTTCGCTGCAGCTTCGCTTGCGCTTCTTCGCTTGGCGTCCTCCTTGGTTGGCTTCGCTTGGCGGACCTGCTGCTTCCCGCCATTTCGCCGGTGGCGACATGGACGTCTCTTCTCCCGCTACCGCTTCGGCAGAGAGGTAGGATAGTTAGTTGGGCCCGGAGCCGGTCCCCGGGCGGGGTACCGGCCTGTGCCTTTGGACTCTACCTTGTTCGGGTTGTGTGGGTTTTGTTGAGCGGGGACTCTTAGCTCGGCGGGGCCCTGGTGCCCTCGCCTTTCCCCTTTGGGGTGAAATTACTGGCTTCCCCTGGTAGCCTTCGGGGAGCATTGTTTAAACCAGCTGCGGCGCGTGGCTCATGTTGCATCTCCGGCCTGGCTGGGGTATGCTTGTTTCGAGAGCGCACTCTTAGCTTAGAGCGCTACAGCATTATTGCCGGGGGACACGGCCTTTCGTCCCTATTGTCGTTTGGCCCGCCGTGTGATGGCCTTAGTCCCCTGCGCGACGTTGAACCCAAATAACTAAACTAAACTAAACCTATTGTCGTTTGGCGCACATTCCTCTCCAGCCTGGCTGGGGTAGGCTTTGTTCTAAAGACGCAAGCTTAGCTTCGGGCGCTATAGCAGTATAGCCTGGGGGCACAGCCCGTTTGTCCATATCGTTCGATACGGTTCCCCTTGGTAGGACGAGCCCTGTTGGTCTCGACCACGTACCGGCACGTTGTTTGTTTGGTGTGTTGCAGTGCCCTCCTGATGACCTGCACGCAGTGTGGAGGTTTCCAGTGGCCCTCGGATACGCACAAGGTCTGCCTGCCGTGTGTCGGCTGTACATCTGAGCGTTCTTGTGACGTTTGCGCCGTCTGGCCAGAGCTCCGCTGGGTCCAACTTTGGAGCTTCTACCGACGTGAACGCCCGACACCTGTGCCTGTTGCAAGACCTGCGGAAGTGCCGGCTGTCATCTCAGACACACCGACCGCTCTTGCCCCCGATGGCCCCAGTCTGGAAAGATCTCCACAGCGGACACAGCAAGGTAGTGTGCGGAGTCGGGAGTTCGAGGCGCGGGTTCCCAGGAGGGAACGCGCTTGGACCAAGCCTTACGACAGGCAGAGAACCCATCTCGAGACAGAGGTCAGTTCGGAGAGACGTGCCTCGCGCCGTCCATGGTCAACCGGTCCCCACTCGTCTCCTAGGAAGGCCTTGGATCCCCCTCGGCCGCTGCGAGCCCGCCTCGCCACAGAGTCCAGCTCGCGGAGACATTCGCGCACACTCACCACACCTCTACCTGTGTCCAGTTCCTCCTTGCGATCGAAGTCTGACCACCACTCTCGCGCTCCTTCGTGTGAGCGTCGTAAAGTTCGGGATTCTTCTCGTCATCTGGACCATGGACCTTCGCGCTCTACCTCTTCGCGGCGTTCGTCCCACGTTCCCCGCCGTCTGCCTCGTCCCGCCCGTTCCCCTTCCCCTCGCCCAGCCTCTTTCCTTCCTCCTCGTTCCCGAGGATCACGGTCTCCAGCTCGTAGTCGCTCGTCTGGTCGCCGCCGCCGTTCCCGCTCCTTTAGTGCGTCGCGTCGCCGTCGCGGACGTCGCTCTCCCCTGCGTGCTTCGGCGCCTTATGGCTCCCCTCGTCCTCGTCGAGCTGATCGCTCTCGGAGTCACGGTCGCCGTCCCTCTTCGACGGCTCTCGGCGGCGTGGACGACGATTCGTTGAGTCTTCTCCCTGATGATTCCATCTCAGTTCTCCTCGGAGGTCTCAGCCGCTCTCCTTCGCCGCTCTCTCCTTCGGATGCGTCGACAGCCCACGGGTTACCGGCCTCCTCCCGCACAGAGGTTCTTCTGGCCCTCGACGAGGTCGCTCGCCTCATCTCCGCCACGCTTCCGGCAGCGGACTGCCCTCCATCCCCCCCCCTGAAGAGGAAGCCTTCTGCCTTCGTCGACGCGGGTAGACAGGTAAAGAAGTTCAAGACTCTCCCTCAGCCCCCCTCCTTTCGTGAGCTTCGGGATGTGTTCTCGGCCCACCTGTTGTCTGACTCAAGGGACAGTAATTTCTTCTCGGACCACAGATGGCCTCCGGACCTCGATATGTACTTCCGCCAGCAGTGGTACGCCGGCCATTCCCAGGCCTTCCTCTGCCCTCTCCCTCCGGTGGATCCAGCCGCCGTGGTTCAGGCGGGTGGGGCCTCTGCACTCAGACGCGCGCTCCCCGCGGGTTTGGACAAGACGGCTTCGCTTGTCAGGAATTCCTTGGCCTGCGCCGGCTTCATGGAGCTCCTTACGCAAGCCTTCCTCCGGCGCGTGGAAGATTCGTGGCACCCGTCCCTGACCCCCCTTCTTGGCGACCTCCTCGTCCTCGCTGAAGCGGCCAGCCGCGCCGCGTATCACTCTTCGGTCAACGCTATGGCTGCAGCCGCCAATTGTGATTTACTCCGCCGCGACGCTGTCCTGCAGGCCTGCCGGGGAATGCCTGCCGACCTGAAGACCCAGCTGCGTCGGGCCCCCCTCGGGGGACCCCTTCTCTTTGGTGACACCTGGCAAGCCGTCAAGGATTCCAATGCGGACAGGTGGCCTCCCAAGTCTGTTCCTCGGCGCTTTCAGTCAGCCCGCAAGGCCGTGGGTCGCCCCCTGCGGATCTCCAGACCCGTCGCCCCGACCTCAACAACCCAGCTGCAGTCCCTGCGTCGCCGTCGCCCCGCTTTCGGTCGCCCCGCCCAAGCTAACGCCCCCGCCCCCGCTTGGCCCCGTCCCGCCCGTCGCCCTGGGCGCGGGCGGGCTCAGTGACTCCTCCCCTCCTCCGCCTCCGCCGGCCGTCTCGGGTCCTCCAGTCGGCGGCAGGCTCGCCCTCTTCAGCGACGAGTGGCGATTACTGATTCCAGAAGACCCGTGGATTTTAGACACTGTTTCCGGCGGCCTTCGGATCTCCTTTCGTTCCCCTCCTCCTCTGCGTACGACTCCGCTGTGGACCGAGATCCCCGCAGACCCGCTCAAGGAGTGCGCCCTACGGGGGGAAGTCGACTCTCTCTTGAGGAAGGATGCCACAGAGGTTGTGCGCCGCGCAGACTCGCTGGGATTTTACAGCAGACTTTTCGTCGTCCCCAAGCCTGGCGGCAAGTGGCGCCCAGTGATCGACCTCTCAGCCCTAAATCGCTTCATCGTGGCTCCTTCCTTCCACATGGAGACGGCCCGAGCCCTGCGTACCGCGGTGCGACCCATGGATTACGCCGTCAGCCTGGATCTCTCCGATGCTTACCTACACGTACCCATACATCCGGCCGCCCAGAGGTATCTGCGCTTCGCGTTCGATGGAACCGTTTACCAGTTTCGAGCCCTACCCTTCGGCCTCAACCTCAGCCCCTGGGTCTTCACCCGCTTGATGGATGCAGTTATGGCCAAGGCACGGCAGTCGTCTCTCAGCCCTATGTCCAACTACCTCGACGATCTCTTCCTGAGAAACCACGTCGAGTCCGTCTTGGAAGAGGACAGGGATACTCTGATGCGTCTGCTGTCGCGACTGGGGTTCCTCCTCAACGTCGGGAAGTCAGATCTCACGCCCTCGCGCCGCTTCATTCATCTCGGAATGGATTTTGCCACCGATCTCAACGTTGTTCGCCTCCCGGATCCCCGGATTCGGAAGTTGGCCACCTTCGCCAACCAGCTAGCTCAGCAGGAAGCAGCTCCCGCCCGAGTTTGGCTTCAACTCCTCGGACTGATCAACGCAGCGGCGGACCTTCTCCCCCTGGGTCGCCTCTACGCCCGCCCCCTTCAGCTGCACCTCCTGCTTCTCTGGAGACCCTCTTCTGGCGACCTTACCCACCTGGTCCCGGTTTCCCCCCTGGTTCGCCCTCACCTTCTACGCTGGACCGACACGGCTTGGTTGGCTTCGGGAGTCCCTTTGTCCTCCCCTCCCCCGCACCTCTCCCTGTGTGTCGACGCGAGCCTCTCGGGGTGGGGAGCCCACCTGCTTCCTCAATTCTCCTCGGCTTCCGGCCTCTGGCCCCCGGAGTTTGCGGACAAGCACAGCAATTGGTTAGAGCTGCAGGCAGTCTGGCAAGCCCTCTTCGTTTGGGAGAACCAGCTCAGGAACCAACGGCTTCTCGTCCTCTCCGACAACTCGACGGTGGTGGCCTACATCCAGAGACAGGGGGGCACCCGATCTCCCGACCTCTGTATGCTCCTCTTCCGTTTGATGCGCTGGGCCGAGGAACGCGACATTACACTCCTCGCACGACACATTCCGGGCCACTTGAATGTGTTGGCGGACTCGCTCTCTCGCCGCGGCCAGTTGCTCCACACAGAATGGACGTTGCGCCCGGACATCTTCCAGATGATCTGCGCCCGTTGGGAGACTCCCTTAATCGACCTCTTTGCTACGAGGTGGAATCGCCAGCTTCCCCTCTTCGTCTCCCCGATTCCAGACCCGCTGGCCTGGGCAGTCGATGCCCTCTCGATTCCTTGGGACGGCCTCATCGCTTACGCGTACCCCCCAACAGTCCTCATTCCCAAGGTCCTCCACAAACTTCGAGGGAGCAACGCAGTCCTGCTTCTGGTCGCCCCGCTGGCTTGGACCCGGTCCTGGACCACCGACCTACTCAACCTCGCCACCTCTCCTCCCCTGCGCCTTCCCACGCCCCGTTCCATGCTCAAGCAGCCCAGGCAGGCTCTCTTCCACCCTTGTCCCGAACGCCTGTCTCTTCACGCCTGGAGGTTGTGCAGCGCGCCCTCACCGCTCGAGGCTTCTCTGGTGCAGCAGTGGAGGCAATCGCTGCAGCCCGCAAGCCTTCCACCCGGCGTGTTTACGAAGGGAAGTGGCGCGTCTTGTGTGCCTGGTGCGACGCCCGTCGCCTCCTACCCACCGGACTGACTAACCCACAGCTAGCGGACTTTCTCCTATGGCTCTTCGAGGTCCAAGGTTTGGCGCCCATCACCATCAGGGGATACTTATCCATGGTCGCCGACACGTACCGTCATCTCGGCCTTCCAGACCCCGGCGCCTGTAAGGACCTTTCCGACCTCATGTCCAGCTTCAGCCTCCAACGTCCGACTCAGCGTTCTCTCATTCCTCGCTGGGACCTACCTTGGGTCCTGACGTGGCTGAATTCTTCCCAGTTCGAGCCACTCGCTCTAGCCCCTCTGGCAAATGTGACACGCAAGACCTGCTTCCTTCTAGCCTTGGCCACCGCGTCCAGAGTTAGCGAGCTACACGCTCTTTCTACCCGCCCAGACTGCCTCCAGTTCAGGGCAGATCGCTCCGTGCAGCTCTTAACGGACCCCAGCTTTATTGCCAAAACAAGGTCGCCCCTAACTGCTCCACAGATCATCACCTTGCGGCCCCTGGGAGGGCCTGCCTGCTCTCCGGAGACTCGGCGACAGGATCCCGTGCGTGCCCTACGCATCTACCTGCGCCGTACCAAAGTTACCCGTAGAGGGCGCTCCCGCCTCTTCCTGCCCATACGCCAGGGCAAGACTGATATCACAGCCCAGACGATCTCCTCCTGGCTGCGCTGGGTAATACGATCGGCATACATGGATCTCTCCCCACGCGTAGCGCAGAGACTGAAGATCCGCGCACACGAAGTACGCGCCATGGCCACGAGCGTCGCATTCGATCGGAACTGCGCTGTCAAGGACATCGTGGCCGCGGTGGGCTGGCGAGCAGAATCTACCTTCGCTCGTTTCTACCTTCGGGATCTGGCGGGACAGCGAGACAACCTCGCCTTGTTGGGGGACCTCACGGTGGCACAGCACTCCCTCCCGGCGCAGCAGGCGCCGTAGGTACGCACATAGCTCGTTACCTGGGAATTAGCAATGGGAGGACGGTCTTGGTCTCCGGTAGTACCGGGGCGGCACCCTCCTCCTATTCGTGATTCTCCCATTTGTCATGTCATCGGTAATGTTTTTGATGAAATAAATGCATTTTTCTTTAAAAGGTATTTTTTCGAAAAATACTTACCGATGACATGACACGGAGGACCCTCCCACCTGCCCCGCTTGCCGCTGGTGAGCCTAGTATCTGACTGGCGAGTCAGGTGACTCGGAACCGGATAGGCAGGTCCGGGAGACAACTCTTGGCCCCTCTGGAGGGTTCCCCGAGTGCCTCCCGGGTTGTGTGTGCACACAACGGGTTCGTAGGCTAGAATTTGAGCACGTAGTAGACACTCCCATTTGTCATGTCATCGGTAAGTATTTTTCGAAAAAATACCTTTTAAAGAAAAATGCATTTTTCTCTAAAAGGTATTTTTTCGAAAAATACTTACTGATGACATGACTCGGAGGACTCTCCCACATGCCCCGCTTGCTGCTGGTGAGCTAAGTATCCTGACTGGTTAGTCACCACGTGACTTGGAACCGGATGGGCAGGAATGGGAGACAACTCTCGGCCCCTCTGGGGGTTCCCCGAGTGCCTCCTGGGTTGTGTGGTAAACCAACGGGTTCTTAGGCTAGAATTGAGTAAGTAGTAGACACTTCCACAAAGTCATGTCATCGGTAAGTATTTTTCGAAAAAATACCTTTTAGACAAAAATGAATTTCTCGCTGTTTGTTGCAGGTGCCCCTCTGGTGAAAGGCATCCCATTTGATCCCAATGATCCTGAAATTTCTGGGGCAGACATTTTCCAGAAACTGGTTCCTATGGAAGCACATGAAGCATCATCCATTTACAGGTAAGATACTGATGTAGGTAAAGTTTTAATATGTATTTGTTAACCCTTTGTGTGTCAGTAGCCACTTTTGTCACAATGATTCCTGTAGGAATCGTCGCAACAAAAAGAGCTACCGACATGCAAAGGGTTAAAAGAAGGAGGATTTTTGTTATGTGATTATGATTCTCATTCATTTGAATGGAACCTTCTGTATTGTCCTTTTCTGGCCTCAGTTTTCCGATACTGTTGCTGGAAAAAAATAGAAAGCCAGGAAGAAAAAGAAAGGAAGGAAATGAAACAGGAAAAAGAAAACCCACAAAGTGACAGTGCTATGTTATGTTACAGTGAAGAGAAGGCCAAACTGCTGAGGCTGATTGGGGACGAGATTGAAACGGCAAATGTGGAACTTGAGTAAGTATCTATATTTTCAAATCTCAGTCTCGTTCATTTTTGTCTACCCTATTGAAAATACGGTAGACTTTGAGATGGGGCTGGTCGGAGCACGTTTCGTAGCATGCAGATGACGAATATAGGCAGGCACACATCAGACTCGGACAGTGGAGTAACACGATAAAAATTACATCATGCCTCCCTATGCCAAACCACACTGTTGAACATATATTTGGCAGGAAAACTATGTGTGTGTGTGTATCTATGTAGACACAAATTTCTCCTGTGTCTGTGTACGTACAGGTCTGAAAATTTAGGAAATGCTTCCTTCAAGATGTATCTCGGAGTACTTTTCAGCATTTTTAGATTGGATTACTCATTAAAAAGAAATATTGCTGTTTATACAAAAGTGGTTGACCGCATTTGAGTCCGTAATTTGTGTTATATTCATTTGAAGTTTTGAATACAGCTAGCTTCAAGAAAGATATTGGATGAGTTCGTTAACCAGCTTTGTATCTATTCAATGTTTTTGTAAAAAATATGTATTTTTCTCTAAAATGTATTTTTATTTTCTCAAAATCATTTACCGATGACATTACTACTAGGAAGCTTTGCTTAGCATACCAATTTTAGCCCCCAAAACCCGTTGTGTCCCTCACAACAGGAGAGGCACCTCTGGGGTGTCGTTACCAGGATACCCCGAGTAGCCTCCCATGCCTCCCTATCCGGTGGCGCACTCACCCTTTCCCGCCAGTCTCTTCGCTTAGCTACACCTAACCGGTCGTGTGCACCTCGCGTGCTCCGACTGTGTATGGTGGGATTACCTTTTGTGAACTCGACTTATGTTGGAATTATGTTGGATGTGTGCTACTACTTGTGTGGTGTTGGATGCTTGGCTCCAGAGGCTCCCGGAAGCACCGGTCGGTGGGAGGTTAGCCCTCCACAGAGCGAAGCCACAGCTATTGCAGGTTGAACCATAGTTCGTCGACAGATACGGAGGACTGAAGAATCTCCTTCGTCGCCCCCTCCCTTGCGATTCTCCCCCCTGTGGACGCTAGTACCGGGGGTCGGCACAAAACGACAGCGCTGCGCGGCGTGGTGAGAGCCCTACTCCAGGAGGTGGCCATGGAGGTGGTTTCGCGTCCCGATCCCCAGGCAGGCTACAGTCGGCGCTTCCTGGTCCATGAACCCAGAGGCAAGTGGCGTCCAGTATCAACCTGTCGGCTCTTTACAAGCACTTCGGCCCCACGCTTCAAGATGGATATGGCCAGAGCACTGAGGGCGACCCCACGATTTCGCCATGTCGATGAGCCTGGATCTAGTGGACGCATATCTTCACGTACCCTTCCATCCGACGGCGTAGCGTGACCTACTCTTCACCTTCTGCGGGGAGCTGTGGCGGTTCAGACTCTACCCTTGGACTTAACCTCAGCCCAGGTGTCCCCTCCGGGACAGTCGACGGACTTGTCTCAAGGTTCTGACAAGCGGCCTCTAGCCCACTTCCAATCGTCTGGTCGACCTGCTCCTCCTTTGTAGAAGAGGAGGAAGGATAGAGAGGAAGAGAGAGGTTTTGTAGAGGAAAGATAACAGCCAGATGGCAAAAGCGTTGGAGGACACGGCTTCCTGGCTGACGCCCTGCGGCACGGATTACTGGTCATGTAGGCAAGTCCGACGGGATACCGGCATGCAGGTTTCCACCTAGGCATGGACAGGCTGACTGACAGCAACCGGGTACGACCCCCGTTAGGGCGGATTTAGAAGATAGCGGATCTCGGAGCTTCGCGTGCGGAGCTCTCCTGGCCAGGACCTAACCCCAGCTGTCGGGCCTACATGGCGCTGCAGTGGATCACCTACCCCTGGGTAGATTCTACTCTTTGCCAATACAGCTACAGCCGCTCCTGCACTGGCGCCTCTCCTCGGTCAAGTCTCATCTCCAGTGGTGGAGGGGCAGTACCGGGCTAGCATCGGGGGCGCCACTCTTCTCCCCGCCACTACAGATCCCCATCTGCACAGACGCAAGTCGCTCAGGCAAGGGAGCACACCTGTGACTGGAGTGTCACAGACTCGGGCAGCTGGACGTTGGAACACGCAGGCAGACCTATCAGCTGGCTGGAGGTGAAGGCGGGGTCCCGGATAGGAGGAACGACTCGCGCAACAAGGGGTACTGGTGTTCTCAGACAACTAGACGGTCGTGGCCTATGTCGGGACCAGGGGGAAACGTGCTCACCCTCTCCTTGCATCCTCGTGGACCAGGTCCTCCAGTGGTGCAGGGATCGGGGCATCACTCTGTGGGCACGGCACTTCCCAGGCCATTTCAGCATACGCGGGGACACCCCTCACGCCAGGGGCAGCAGCTTTGCACCGAGTGATAACTGCGCCTGGATACCTTACGGCTACTCTTTGCGCAAGGGGAGATGCTGATGTTCGACTGTCCTCAACTAGGTGGAACCGAAAGCTGCTTTCTATGTCTCCCCCATACCGGATCCACAAGCCTGGACTGTGGACGCGCTCTCCATTCCGTGGGACGGATCTTGCTTATGCGTTCCCTCCAGCATTGCTGGTACCAGGGTGCTCCAGAAGCTCAGGACTACATGATACTGTTCCTCGGGGACTAATTGGGCTGGACCAGGAGCTGGATCACAGACCTCCTGAGTGCACTACGGACCCCCCCCCCCCCCTTCCCCCCGTGCTGAAGCATCGCGCTCGATGCTCAAGCATCCCCGGCAGCAACAGTTTCCTCAAATAAGGGAAAGAAGTGCACCTGGAACGACTGCGGCTGCGCGCTTGGAGATGGTCAGGCAGGCCCTCGCTCCCAGAGGCTTCTCGGGTGCGGCAGTGGAGACGATCACTGCGGCGCGGAGAGGCTCTACCCCTAACTGATACGTGGAGGTGGTGAGTACTCCAAGCCTGGTGCGCAGCAGAACGACTCGCACCCTCAGACCTAACTAACCCCCAAAGGGCTGAATTCTTCGGTGGTTATGCCCCTAGCAGACCTGGGCCCCATCACCAGCTGAGGTTTCCTGGCAATGGTGGCACACGCTTACCGATGCCTGACAGGGCCGGAACCGGACACATGCAAGACCTCTCGGATCGGAGGGTGCCCTTTGATCGACTTGGAGACCTAACCAGGAAGACCTGCTTCCTGCTCGCCCGCGCCTCAACCTCTCGGGTAAGCGAGATACACGCCTTCTCCAAGCGTCCCTCCTGTCTCAACTCAGGGCCGGTAGCTCGGTGCAACGCCTCACCGACCCTACGTGCTGGCCAAGTACCACCTCCCAGCATCCATGCCGAAGTATTGACCGTCCGTCCACACAGGGCTACAGACCAGTCCCAGGAGTCCCGTCTATGGGATCCAGTCAGGGCGCTTGAAGTGTACCTGCGCAGAACTAAGCCACTAGGACTAGGGCGCTCACGCCTGTTCCTGCCCTTGGCTCCGGGCAGACGAGACAGGGCGGTGCAGATGATCCCTGCCTGGCTACGCTCGGTCATCCATCGGCGTACAAAGAGCTCTCCCCAGAGCAGGCCAGTACGATGCGCACCTGAGCACACGAGGTCATAGCAGTGGCTGTTAGCATCACCTTGGCCGCACTGCGCAGTGAAGGACCTTGGGATGGCCGTGGAGTGGCGGGCCGAGTCTACCTTCGCCAGCCTCTACCTCCGAGATGTATCTGGCCAGCACGACTACCTGGCCCTATTGGGGGACATCTCAGCAGCGCAGCACTCCCTCCCAGTGCCACAAGCACCATGGGTAACGCCTAGCTAAAATTGTTGGGAGTGGCCTCGATATTTAGTGAGTGGATCGCTCGGGCATGGGAAAGGTGTACCGAGATTGCGGCACCCTCCTCCTATTCGTCATTCTTCCTAGTAGTAATGTCATCGGTAATGATTTTGAGAAAATAAATGGATTTTTCTCTAAAATGTATTTTTTCGAAAAATACTTACCAGTGACATTACTCAGAGGTCCCTCCCTCCTATCCCGCTTGCCGCAGTAGGGAAGGCTCAGAGACTGGCGGGAAAGGATGAGTGTGCCACAGGATAGGGAGGCACTGGAGGCTACTCGGGGTATCCTGGTAACGACACCCCAGAGTTGCCTCCGCTGTTGTGAGGGACACAACAAGTTTTGGGGGCTAAAATTGGTATGCTAAGCGAAGCTTTCTGGTAGTAATGTCATCGGTAAGTATTTTTCGAAAAAATACAATTTAAAGAAAAATGCATTTATTTGAAAAATACTTACCGATGGCATTACTATATGGAAGGTACACTTAGCTTACTGATTTCAGCCTAAGAATCCATTGTGTATACATACACAACCAGGGAAGCAACTCCAGCGAGTTGTTACAAAGAACCCTTAGTAGTATCCCTTCCCCCCCCCCCCCACCCCCCCACCCCCATACGGGTACGTGAGCAGTGTAATCATGCCAGTCTTATCTTAGCTTGCTGG
Source organism: Semisulcospira habei (assembly GCA_036245525.1). NCBI lineage: Eukaryota > Metazoa > Mollusca > Gastropoda > Semisulcospiridae > Semisulcospira > Semisulcospira habei. Next base: position 140,646,991 of record BTPG01000008.1, read on the forward strand.
CGGCATGCGGGGCAGGCGGGAGGTCCTCCATCGGTAAGTATTTTTCCAAAAGATACATTTTAAAGAAAAATTCATTTTTCTCTAAAAGGTATTTTTTCGAAAAATACTTACCGATGACATGACTTTGTGGAAATGTCTACTACTAGCTCAATTTTAGCCTACTCACCCGTTGTGTGCCCACAAAACCCGGGAGGCACTCGGGGAACCCCCCTAGAGGGGCCGAGAGTTGTCTCCCGTTTCCCGCCTTACCGGCTCCGGTCACGAGACCGGCCAGTCTGATACTTCGCTCGAAAGCGGCAAGCGGGGCAGGAGGGAGGGTCCTCCGAGTCATGTCATCGGTAAGTATTTTTCGAAAAAATACCTTTTAGAGAAAAATGAATTTGTTTCCTCAAAAACATTACCGATGACATGACTTTGTGGAAGAATTGCGATGAGGAGGAGGGTGCCGCGCAAACTTCTTAATGGTAAACAGCGCCGTCCTCCCAGTCGCAAACTCCCGACAATTTTAGCGAAGTGCATACGTATGGCGCCGGTGGCGCCGGGAGGGAGTGTTGTGCCGCGGCTATGTCCCCCACCAGTGCGAGATTCTCTCGTTGGCCTGCCAGGTCCCTGAGGTAGAAGCGGGCGAATACAGATTCAGTCTGCCAGCCCACAACTGCCACGATGTCCTTGACAGCGCAGTTTCGATCAAACGCGAGGCTCGTGGCCATGGCTCATACCTCATGTGCGCGAATGTGCAGCCTCTTCACTCCCTGCGGGGAGATATCTTGATACGCGGAGCGTATAACCCAGCGGAGCCAGGAAGAGATCGTCTGGGCTGTTATGTCATTCCTGCTGGGTCTCAGAGGTAGGAAGAGGCGCGAACGCCCTCTGCTGAAGGCTTTAGATCGTCGCAGATAAACTCTAAGGGCGCGCACGGGATCCTGTTGCCTGGTCTCCTGAGACAGAGGGTTGGTTCTTAGCGGCCGTAAGGTGATAACCTGAGGCGCAGTCAGAGGAGACCTGTTCTTGGCAAGGAAGGCAGGGTCAGTGAGGAGTTGAACAGACCCGTCCGCTCGGAACTGTAGGCAGGTAGGCCGCGCCGAGAGTGCGTCTAGCTCACTCACCCGAGAGGCGGTAGCAAGGGCCAGCAGGAAGCACATCTTTCGTGTCACATCTGCGAAACGGGCCAAAGGTAAGGGTTCAAATCTGTCAGAATTCAACCACGTTAGCACCCAGGGCAGGTCCCAGCGGGGAAGGAGTGAGCGGTGTGTTGGGCGCTGGATGCCGAAGTGTCCCATAAGGTCGGCTAAGTCTTTGCAGTCGCCTGGGTCTGGGTGTCCAAGGTGTCGATAAGTGTCAGCGATCATGGACAGGTAACCCCTCACAGTGATGGGGGCCAGGCCTATGTCTCGAAAGAGCCAGAGGAAGAAGTCCGCCAGCTGAGGATTAGTCAGTTCCGTGGGGGACAGGCCGTGCTCGGAGCACCAGGAACACAGTTCTTGCCACTTTCCCTCGTAGACTCGAATGGTCGAAGGTCTGCGGGCCGCAGCAATCGCCTCCACTGCTGCACCCGAGTAGCCTCTAGCTCCGAGGGCTTGCCGCACAACCTCCAGGCGTGAAGGAGGAGCCGCTCCGGGCAGGGGTGGAACAGCAGCTGATGCGGTTGCTTGAGCATGGTGCGTGGGGCGGGAAGCAGCAGGGGCGGGTCCGTGGCGAGGCTGAGAAGGTCGGTGGTCCAGGAGCGGTTCCAGGCGAACGGTGCGACTAACAGTAGGACCGCCGATCAGCCCCGAAGCTTGAGAAGGACTTTGGGTACGAGAACCGTCGGGGGGAAGGCGTAAGCCACAAGGCCGTCCCAGGGAATGGAGAGCGCATCGACAGCCCAGGCAAGGGGGTTGGGAATCGGGGAGAGGCAGCTGATGGTTCCACCTCGTGGCGAACAAGTCGACCTGGGGAGTCTCCCACCGGGCACAGATCATCCGAAAGATATCCTGCCGAAGGGTCCATTCCGTGTGCAAGAGCTGGCCGCGGCGAGACAGCGAGTCGGCTAAGACATTCAGGTGTCCGGGGATGTGTCGGGCTCGAATGGTAATACCCCGGTCCTCGCACCAACGCATCATCCGGTAGAGGAGCATACAAAGGTCGGGAGAGCGAGCGCCACCTTGTTTCTGGTTGTAAGCCACCACCGTCGTGTTGTCCGAGAGGACGAGTAGCTCCTGGTGTCTGAGGCGATCCTCCCAGAACTGCAGGGCTTGCCAAACGGCCTGCATCTCCAGCCAGTTGATGTGGGTGTGCGCTAGGTCCGCGGGCCAGGGCCATGAAGTCGAGAGGAACCGAGGAAGGAGATGAGCGCCCCACCCAGTGAGGCTGGCGTCGACACAAAGCGAGGTCTGGGGTGGAGGAGAGGCCAGGGGAACTCCCGACGTTAGCCAAGAGTGGTCGGTCCACCGACGAAGATGAGGAAGCAGCATCTGGGGCACCGGAACCAACGTCGTTAAGTCGCCGGACGACGGGCGCCAATGGAGTAGGAGATGCAGCTGGATCGGCCGGGAGTAGAGACGACCTAGGGGGATGAGGTCTGCTGCGGCATTCAGCAGGCCCAGAAGCTGGAGCCAGACTCTGGCGGGGGCCACGTCCTGCCGTGCTAACTGACCGGCTAGATCCGCAATCTTCTGGATCCGGGGGGCCGGGAGGCGCACCGTGTTGAGGTCGGTCGCAAATTCCATGCCCAGGTGCACGAAGCGGCGGGACGGAGAGAGATCCGACTTGCCGTCGTTTACTAGAAAGCCCAAGTGTGCCAGAAGCAGCAGCAGCGCATCCCTGTCCGACGCGAGTGAGGTCTCGGACTGGTTGCGTAGGAGGAGGTCGTCTAGGTAATTCGACGTCAGACTGGAGGATGACTGTCGGGCCTTGGCGACTACGGCGTCCATCAGCCAGGTGAAAACCCAGGGGCTGAGGTTGAGTCCGAACGGGAGCGCGCGAAACTGGTATACTACGCCGTCGATCGCAAACCGGAGGAACTTCCTGGAGGCCTGGTGCATCGGGACATGCAGGTACGCATCTGAAAGGTCCAAGCTGACTGCGAAGTCCAGAGGCTGGACTGCAGCTTTCAGGGCTTGGGCAGTCTCCATCCCGAAGGAGGGGGGCCGTAATGTACTTGTTCAGGGCCGAGAGATCGATAACCGGTCGCCATCTCCCTCCAGGCTTCGGAGCGATGAACAAGCGGCTGTAGAAGGCTGGGGAGTCGGGGACGCGTACCAGCTCCGTGGCGGCTTTCCTCAGGAGGGAGGAGACCTCTCCCCGAAGAGCGGAGGCCTTTAACGGGTCGCTGGGAACCTCGGTCCAAAGGGGGGAGCGACGCAAAGGAGGCGGCCTGCGAAAGGCGATCCGGAGGCCGGCCGAGACGGTGTCACAAATCCAGGGGTCGTCGGGAAAGAGTGTGAGCCAATTTCCGCTGAAAAAGGCTAGCCTCCCACCGACCGGAGACCCCGAAGTAGTCGGTGGGGGCAAGGCTGGGGGGCAGTCAGGCAGCCCTCCCGCGACCCGGTCGCCGGGCGGGACGGGGCCAAGCGGGGGCACGGGCCCTGGAGGGTCTAAGACGGCCAAAGGCGGGGGCCTGCTCAAAGGCGGGGGCCTGAAGCGGCAGAGGGTCTAACCAACCGCGAGGCGCGACCCCTAGCCTGGCGGGAGGACGGAAAGCGGCGGGGAGGAGGAGCACTCACAGGCCAGCGGTCGGGGTTGGAGGCTCGAACGGAGGACCAGGTATCGCCGAAAAGCAGGGGACCACCCAGCGGAGTACGACGAAACTGCGCACGCAGGTCAGGTGGTATCCCTCGGCAGGCAAGCAGAAGGGCGTCTCGACGCATCAGGTCACAGTTGGCGGAGGCAGCCATAGCGTTGACCGACGAGTGGTAGGCGGCGCGGTTGGCGACTTCCGCTAAGACGAGTAAATCCCCAAGGAGAGGCGTGATAGAAGGATGCCAGGAGTCTTCCACACGACGAACCAGGGCTTGAGTGAGCAGCTCCAGGAACCCAGCGCAGGCTAAGGTGTTCCGCACCAGGGACGCAGTCATATCCAGGCCACGAGGGAGGGAACGGCGAAGAAGAGCGGAGCTGCCAGCTTGCGACACGGCAGGGGGATCCATCGCAGGAAGAGGGATGGAGAAAGCCTGGGAATGGCTGGCATACCAGTCCCGACGGAAGGCGATGTCCAGGCCAGCCGGCCAGCGACGATCGGAGAAGAACACCGGCTCTCGAGACGCGGGAAGTTGCAGGTGCGCTGAGAAGGCATCTCGCAGCTCCTTAAATCCAGGCGGCTGAGGAAGCGACTTAAACCTCTTAACTTGACGCTTGGCATCCACAAAGGCAGAGACCTTCCTCTTCAGGGGGGGAGAGGCTGGACAGGAGTCCGCTGGCAGACTGGCCGCGATGATCCTGGCGGCTTCATCCAAAGTTAAGTGGGTCTCCGCAGGGGACAACGATGGAAGGGTCGAGGGGACATCATCACCGACGTCGGCGGGCGAAAGGGAGCGACCATCCTCATCCAGCAGGGCTGAGACGGAGTCCTCGGGCAGCAAACTGAGGGATTCTTCGTCCAGGGGGCGGCGAGAAGGCGGGCGAGGCACCGAGGAAGGCCGAAGCTTGGGCGGGGACACGTGTCGAACCTCGCGGGAAGCCCGGGAATGAGCCGGCAGCGACGACGGAGGCGGGGATCGCCGAGGCGAACGCGAGAAGGAGCGAGGAGGGGTCCTGTCCGGTGCGCGGGAACGACGTCTGGACGAAGGACGGCAGACAACCGAAGAGGGGCGCCGACCACGGGAAGAGGGCCGATGATGGCGGTGACGCGGCGAATGCAACGAACGGTGCGAGGGCGAGCGCGACCGTGCACGTGACGAGGAGTGGCGGGGGGAGCAGCGACGATCCCGGCGGGGGGAATGATCCTTCCGGCGGCGCTCGAGGGGCGAGCGCGAGTGTCTATAACTGACGGTGGAACGGGATGAGTCGGGGGCGCGACTGTGTCGCGTAGGTTGAGGCTGACGTCTCTCCTGGCCGGACTCAGTGAGAAGGGCTCTGTGCTGGCGTACAGATCCTCCGGAAGGATCAGCGGGCTTATCGTGGAGAGAGAGAGGAGGAAGGCCAGTCAACGTGGGACGGCTCGTGGCGGACTGCTGCAGGCCGGGCTCAGTGTGGCGGGCGCTCTGCCGGCAAACAGACCCTCCGGAAGGGTCAGCGGGCGTGGCAGCAGTGGCAGTCCTCTGGTCAGCGAACAACGCAGGGTCCCGACGAGCAATCCGTTCTGAGAGGCCGAGGCGAGGAAGGGCGGTTGTTACCACAGGGGCGGCGGAAGCGTCAACAGGAGTCGGACGAGAGATAGCAGACGGAGGTCGCTCTTGCCGGTAAAAACTCCAGAGGTCAGACCAACGGATCTCCGGCCAGGTCGCACAGACATCGCAGAGATGGTCCGAGGCGCAGCCCGAACAGGGGAGGCAGACCGCATGGTCGTCCGTCGGCCACTGGAAGTCGCCGCATTGAAAGCAGGTAAGCATTTGGGTCCTGCAACAGACAAAGGGCACAACAAGGTCGCAAAGACAGACAAAGGGGCCTAGCCCCAAACAAAGGTACTCCCAGCGCCGTGACCACCGACGCGTGAAATAGTGGCTACACTCTCCAAGGGCTAAAGGGCCTTTAAGGTAGACGAACGGAGCGTGGGTGCCCAAAGGCCCTACGAGAAAAAAGAAACCCTAGCCTCTAAAAGGCAACGTCTACTCGTAACAGTGAAGCACAAAAAGGAGAGAAAGGCGACGTCCCTCGAGGAGACTCGTTAAAAAGGTCGTGCAAGGCGCCGGAACGTAAGCGCAACTGCTGGCGCCCACGTAGTAACAAAGCCGAAAGGGAAGCCCAACGGTAGCCGGCTCTCGGCCCGAGGGCCGGCTGTGGGTAGCTACCACTACCTTACCTCCGAGACAAATCGGGAACGGGGGGAAGGGTAGCCATAAACCTCCACAGCCTAGAGGAGAGCAGCAGAACGACGCAAGCAGAGGCAGGCAACGAGAAGGCAGGTCAGCGCTAGAAGGCAGCAGAGCACACGAAGAGGCAACGAGCGTAGGCAAGAGGAAGACCGGTCGAAGCAGCGCGAGAGCAAGGCCAGACAAGTCTTTTCTGTACGAGCGAAGTAGCAAGACTGGCCGGTCTCGTGACCGGAGCCGGTAAGGCGGGAAACGGGAGACAACTCTCGGCCCCTCTAGGGGGGTTCCCCGAGTGCCTCCCGGGTTGTGTGGGCACACAACGGGTGAGTAGGCTAAAATTGAGCTAGTAGTAGACATTTCCACAAAGTCATGTCATCAGTAATGTTTTTGAGGAAACATACATTTGTTTCTAGAAAATCCATACCGATGGCATTACTATATGGAAGAATAACGAAAAAAGGTGGAGGGTGCGGCCCCCTATGCCCCAATACTGCGTATAGCTCAGAAAGGGAGACTAGTTGCAACCTCCTGACAATTTCAGTTAAGCATGCCCATGGCGCCCGAGGCCCCAAGAGGGAGTGTTGCTCCGGCGAGAAGTCCCCTACAAGGGCCAGGTTCTCGCGTTGGCCGGAGAGGTCTTGGAGGTAGAAGTGGGCGTGGGTGGACTCTACTTGCCACCCCACAGTCGTCAACAGAGTCTCACTGCGCAGTTGCAGAGACCGCTCTGACTCATGCACTCTGATGCGCAGGCTTCTCACCCCCTCTGGGGGAGAGATTTGTTAGGCGGACTGTGTGATCCAGCGCAACCACGATGAAATGTCCGCTCTGCGAAGCCGTGTCGGACCTGGGACCGGGGCAGGAAAAGGCTGGACCGGTCTCTCCGCACAGGCTTTGATCTGTGCAAGAAACCTTCAATGCCCGGACAGGGTCCTGCCGGCGGGACTCCCGGGAAGAGTCGAGACCTCTGAGTTGGCGGAGACTAACCACTTGTGCCGAGGCCGAGGGGAGTCTGTTCTTGGCCAAGAAGGCTGGGTTGGTCAGGGGATGTACTGACCCATCGACTCTGAACTGCAGGCAAGCAGGGTCCACAGAGAGTGCGTGCAAATCATGCACTCAGGCCGCTGTGGCGAGGCCAGCAGGAAGCAGGTCTTCATTGTCACGTCCGCGAAGTGGCCGAATGGAATGGCTTGAATTCAGCCAGGTGAGGACCCAAGGAAGGTCCCACGTGGGAGCAGAGAGGGAGCTCAATGGGCCATCAGGTCAGAGAGATTCTTGCACGATCCCGGGTCTGCCCGGCGCAAATGCCGGGAAAGTGGCTGCGATAGTGGCCAGGTTATCTCTGGTGGTGATAGGTGCCAAGTTCTGCCACCAGAACTGCCTGAGGGAGAACTTGGTCATCTGAGGATTCTTCAGAGCCGAGGGGAAGATGCCCAGATCCGCACCAGGACAGCAGGACTCTCCACCTTCCCTTGTACACCCTTTGGGTAGATGGCCTGCGGCTGCAGCGATCGCCTCTACTGCCATGTGTGAGAAGCCTCTTGCGGCGAGGGCCTGCCGCACAACTGCCAGGCGTGTAAGTGAAGCCGGGCAAGGGAGGGATAGGTTCCACCTGGGCTGCTTCAGCATGGTGGAAGGTGCGGAGGCACAAGGGAGGGTCCGTGGAGAGACTCAAGAGGTCGGTGGTCCAGCGCCTGCTCCAACAGAACGGGGCCACAAGGAACAGCACTGCGTTGCAGCCCCGGCGTGTCCGCAGACCCTTGGGCACCGGAACCGTGGGAGGGTATGCGTAGGTCACGAGGCCGTCTCAGTCTATGGAGAGAGCGTCCATGGCCCAAGCGAGAAGCCCGGAATAGGCGACCCGAAGAACGGGAGCTGTCTGTTCCACCTTGTTGCGAAATGTTGATCATGGGTGACTCCCAGTTGGTGCAGATCATCTAGATGTCCTGCCGGAGAGTCCACTCAGAGTGGAGGAGTTGACTCTGCCACGAGAGGGAGTCCGCCCGAACACGCAGGTGGCCAGGGATGAGCACTTGCAGCAATCCTGGCACCACAGGAGTACCCGATACAGGAACATGCCCAGACGGCCTGCAACTCCCGCCTGGTGATGTGCTTGCTCGCTAGGCCCGGAGGCCACTGGCCCGAGGCTTCACTGAAGTCCGGCAGTAAGGGCGCTCCCCAAAAAAGGAAGCTCGCATCTGTGTAGAGCGAAGATAGGCGGTGGGGAGGAACCGGCGGACCAACAGCAGAACTGGGACCAACGCCGCTTGGTCACCCGGGGACGGGCGCCAAGAAGGAGAAGAAGCAGCTGGAGTGGTCTCGAGTAGAGCCTGCCAATAATAATAATAATAATAATAATAAGCGCATTAAATAGGCGCTTTATCCCAATTGAAAATCGGCTCAAAGCGCCGCCGCGAACTGAACCCAACAAGCACGCTCACGTGAATCACGCGCATTCACTCACACACTGAACGTAAACACAGAACTTTCACGTGGTGCTAAGGGCAAGCTCAAGCGAGCTACTGTAGTTTTTGGAAATTCAAAATCGTTTGTATTTGAAATTCCACAAATGGAGGGCATATGGTGTGCTGTCCTGTGACTCCTGCCCCGCCGAGGCTCCGGCATGTGTTAGCGGGGGCTCCATTGTTCTGTGGCCACTGCCACCTGAGGGGTGCGCCAAAGGACACTGCTGCCCATGCTCTCAAGTAGAACGGGTGGGGGGCATAGACTCCAAGAGTTACAAAAAATATGTCAACATGAAGAATTCTCGAATTCAGACAGTGACGTTCAAGTAAAAGCGCTAGCCGCATTATACAGTGTTGCTGTTATACATTGTTGCTGAACTGACACAAAGCACCAGACACGTCATTGTTATATGTGAATTGACACAGAAAATATCGCTCTCTCTCTCTCTCTCTCTCTCTCTCTCTCTGTTTTATTTAGGAAGATCGCTTACAGAAAGTCTGTTGGCCCACATTTGAGTCCATAATTTTTGTTCTATTCACTTGGAATTTAGGATAGCTAGTTTTGAAATAGACACTAGATGAGTTCATAATCCAGCGTTGTCAATACCTCTTCAAATTTTGAATAAAAATTAATTCATTTTTTGCAAGTTTTTGATCCAGTATATACTCCCATCAAACAATTAGTCCTGGCAGAGTCTGTGTGGGAGAAAACAGTCAGCCCTGAAAGAGGCTGCTTGCCTTTCAGGATGAGTGACGTCAAACATCAAATGCGTCACTGTGTATACAGCATCATGAGACTAGTGATGCCAGGACATCAAGCTTATAGTGACGTCATTTTGCTGCTCATGCTATTATTCTTCAGAATTCCTGTCGCTACACGAACCCACAGAGCTTACTAATGGTGGGAAGCGCTGTGTGTTCATCTTTATAAGTGTGTGCCGACATGTGTGTTGATCAAAGATTGGCTTAGAGAGGAGGGAAATGGATCAGAAGGATAAGCTTAAAAATGTGAACAACTTGACTCTGAATGTTCCTAAAAGAAAAACGCATGTGAACTCCAAACAATACGGTAGACTTTGGGATAAAATCCTCATCTTATTTGCTTTAGCATGAAAATGAATAATAACTATGTAAGGACTTTTGTTTTTTCAAAATACATTACCGATGGCATTACTATCTGGGAATACACTCTATTGCCTATAGATTTCAGCAAAAATTGTGTGTAGCACACAACTGGGGAGGAGACACCGGGGATCCAAGCACTATGACCCCGGGTGGCCTCCCCTTACTACCCTATCCCGGCGAGCACAGGGCGACCTCGTCAGTTTCACTCATAGCTCGACCGGGGACGGTCGAGTTTTTGCCTTTCTCCGTTCTACGGGTTTCAGTGGTTTTTGACTGTGGGCTTGAATTGGAGTCTTCGATTCAGCCCTGGACTCACTACATTCGTGGTTTTTCCTTTGACAATTGGACTCATTGTGACCTGTGCGCCGACCGGTTTTACCGGCTCTGACTTTGTGAGTTCACCCTTGGCTTGGCCTTGGGGTTCGACGACGCACGTGATTTGTGCCCTGCTGTTTTGTGCACGGTTGACTTTCTTCGCCGGCGTAGTTGGTTTAGGGCCTTATGGCTTCTTCTGTGTCGAAGACTTGCCGCCGTGCGGGGACTTCCAGTGGCCGGATGATGCACACGACTCTTGCTTGCCGTGTTCGGGCTGTGCTTCGGACGGAACGTGTGACGGTGGCGCCGCTTGGACGGAAGACTGGTGTTCGCGCAGGTGGGACTTCTACAGGCGTGACCGGGCCCCTCGCCCGCTTCTGTCTCCCCGGGATCCTCCACGGGTGGACGTACTTCCCTCAGCGCATCGGGCTTTCCGGCCCACAGGTAAGTCCCCTTCTTGTACCGTTACCTTGCAGGTTCTCCCTCCCCTCTCCGAGTCTTCGGAGCAGGGTAGGCGAGTTTCGGAGTCACGCTCCCCACGCTCTGCTTCGTTAGCGCGTGGCTTGAGCCCATTTTGGTTCCCACCCCCCGCTCTGCTTCGGGCGAGCGGTCTGGGAGAGATGAGCGTTCGTCGGCCACCCCCGGCTCTAGGTCTCCGGAGCGGGGGCGGGTGACGGAACGCAAGCATAAGAAAGAGAGTAAACGTGATAAGAAATGCTCTCGCTCACGCACCGAGGCTTCGGAACGTGACTCGAGACTGTTTGTAATGCTGCCTCCCCGCTCTGTATTTTCCGAACGGGCACGGCTTGCTTCGCTTTCTTCCCCCCCCCCCCCCCCCCCCCCCCCGCCCGCCCCGTCTCGCCTGGGCGGGCCCGGGGTGTGGTTGACTCGCCCCCCACGCTCCGAGGAGTCGGAGCGGGGGTCGCGTGCACATAAATTGTCCCCTCCCCGCTTCGCTTCGCCTGAGCGGGCTTGGCGTGACCGTAGACTGTCCCCCCCCCCCCCCCCCGTCTCGTATCGACCGGACGGGCCCGGTGTGACTTGGACCCTCGCCCCCCCCCCCCCCCTCGCTCCGAGGCTTCGGAGCTGGGGCAGCGGGCTCATAAATCGTCCCCTCCCCGCTCCGCCTTTCCTGAGCGGGCTTGGCGCGACCCTAGACTGTCCCCCCCCTGCCTCGTATCGACCAGGCGGGCCCGGTGTGACATCGCGCGTCCTCCACGGTCCGAAACATCGGACGGGGGGCCGCGTGCCCGGTATTTGTCCCCTCCCCGCTCCGCCTTTCCTAAGCGGGCTAGGTGAGACTCTTGGCGGTCCCCCCCCCCCCCCCCCCCCCCCCCCCCCCCCCCCCGCACCGGTTCTCCCGGGCGGGCCAGGGGTGACCAGGCCACTTCCTCGGTATTCCGATCGCGGTTTGTCGCTCACGTCGGCTGCCGCGTGCGGATCCCGACTTCGAGGTGGACCGTCGCTTTGCCACGGTCCCTCCGTCGCCGCGGCGCCCCTCTTTGCGTGCGTCGCGGGCGGCTGCGTCTACCTCGTGCGCGGCGGTGCGGCGCTCTCGTAGCCGCTCGCCCCTTTCGTCTTTGCCGCGAGAAGATCAGTTTTGGAACCGGACGTCCTCAGCCTTCATCCGACGGACTCGGCCTCGGCGATCTTCTTGCAGGACTCGGCGGCTGGTTCTCCTTCCCGCCTTTTCCGCTGTCTCGTCGGCCTCCGACTCGTCAGACGTTGCCGGCCCTTCGCTCGGATCACAGACGGTCCACGCTCTGGGTGAGGCTTCAAGGCTTATCGCCAAGTCCCTACCGCCCGACGTCTGTCCGCCTTCACCTCCTCCGAAGAGACAGGCTTCGGCCATGGTCGACGCGCAGAGGCAAGTCCAGCGCCGCAAGTCCCTCCCGCAGCCAGCCGGCTTCCGGGACCTCACCGATGCTTCTCCGCCCAGCGGCGTAACGACGCTTTCAGCGACACGGGATACTTTACCGCCGCTCGATCGCCGGTGGGAATCAACTTTAGCTTCCGCCAGGCCTGGTACGCTGGACACTCCCAAGCCTTCGCCATACCTTTTCCAGCGGTGGATGCGGCGGCCTTACTACAGGCGGGCGGCCGCAGGCTCGTCCAGAACTCGTGGCCTCGGCCTCTCGACAGGATCGCCTCCTTAGCGCGGAACTCGCTGGCGTGCTCGGGTTTGGAAACTGGCTACCCAGGCAGCCCTGCAGTGCCTACAGGATACGTGGGACCTGGAGGCTCAGTCCCCGCTTCGTGACGTGCAGTCCATCCTGATAGCGGCCAACCGGTCCGCCTACCATTCTTCCGCCAACGCCAGGGCAGCAGCTGCCAATTGCGACCTCTGGAGGAGGGATACCCTCTTGCGCCTCTGCTCGGACCTTCCCTTGTCAGTGAAGACCCAGCTCCGTCAAGCCCCCTTAGGTGGTCCTCAGCTGTTCGGCGACACTTGGCACACCGTTAGGGAATCTTCCAAGGACTTGTGGCCCAAGCCTGCATCTAACTCAGCCTCGACCCGCTTTCGCGCCCCCCGCCCAGCCGGGGGTCGTGCCCGGCGGTCTTTCAGGCCCTCCGTTCCTACAGTCGGATCTTCACGAGGTCGGGCCCGTCCATTCCAGGCTACTCCATGGGTGCAACTCGTCCGTCTAGGAACGGAAATCCGTTTCTGAAAATATGGTCAAAAACGGACGTTCCGTTTTTGAGAATTTGAGGAGAAATTTTTTTTTCTTTTAAAGCAAACAGCGAAACGATCTTTTAACTGTGGAACTGGTTTTGGTGGAACTGGTTTTGGTAACAGCGGAAGCGCTCTTCTGAATCGGAGACAACAACCCTTGTTCTTCCTGGCACCTTGTAAACCCCGTAGTGCTAGCTAGCTCACAATGCCGCAAATGAAAGAAGGCGATTCGGTAGCGTTAGTTGACGCCAATGTGAAAAACAAATGGCGATGGGAGTGGCTGAATGAAACGGACAGCGAGAAGAATCCGCTTAGGCTCTGGTGTGTGAAACTTGACATCGGAGGAGTGTGCTATTGCATACTGTGTCATGCTCATCTCAAATATGGATCGAACGGCAAGACAGTAATACTTCTGACAGTAATACTGCTACTACCACCACCAGTGCTAGTGTTTTTGCCAGTATTGATAAAACTGAAACCATTGCTGGTGTCAAACGAAAACAACCTTCTCCTGCAGATATCAGATGTTTTTTTAAGAAGCCAAATATTCAACAAGATTAGTTCAAGCTGGTAGAGGTGAAAGCCACCATCATCCTGATGAATTGTTATTGGGAATGACATGATACTTTTTCTTTTTAGATGATCACTATTTTTACACTCCCAGCTTCCAAGGAGCAGTTATTTTGCAAGATGTTATAATTTCATACACAATTCTACTATTACTTAATAAGTATTTTCTAAAGGAAAGAGGAGAGAAGAAAGACAGATTGATGAAATCAATCTTGTGCATTGCTTGCTGTTTGGTAAGTAGCATTAAACAAGTTGAAGTATAAGAGTGTATGTCTATATCTTTGTGGATCTGTGTGTTGTTTGTATTGCTTGGTGGGATGAAAGAGGGGTGGGTTTGCTGCTTTATTTTTTCATTCACATTCACAGAGGACCTTTCAAATCTCTATAACAAATAACTCTTAAAATGCTAAAACATCATATTCTTCCGGGGGGCGCGGCCCCCCTGGGCCCCCTTTCCCGGGCTCTGCCCCGGACCCCGCCGGGGCCTAGGCGCCCTGGACCCCTGCCTTTCAGTTTTTACACTTTTGCACAGTTGCACCCATGCTACTCTGGCCGGCCCCGCCCCTCGCCCTGCTTGGCCCCGCGGTGCCCGTAGATCGGGCCGCGGTCGGGCTCATTGCCTCGCCCCCGCCTCCGCCCCCGCCCTCAGTTCTCGGGTCTCCCGTCGGCGGGCGGCTGTCGCTCTTCAGCGACCTTGGAGATCGCTGTTCCCGGACGACCCCTGGATTCTTTCCACCTTTACCGCAGGCCTGCAACTTTCGTTCCTGTCGCCTCCGCCTCTTCGCAGATCACCCATGTGGACCCAGGAACTGCTCGACGGCACACAGGCGGACGCTCTGCGCGGGGAAGTGGCGACCCTCCTCACCAAAGCGGCGACAGAGGTGGTTTCGCGGCAGGACTCTCCGGCGTTCTACAGCCGACTCTTCTAGTTCCCAAACCAGGCGGCAAGTGGCGTCCTTATCAGTGGCCCCTCGCTTCAGGATAGAGACGGCCAGGACTCTCCGTGCGGCCCTCCGGCCGATGGACTTTGCGATCAGCCTCGATCTGTCGGACGCCTATCTGCACGTCCCGATTCTTCCGTCGTTTTGCCGGTACCTTCGGTTTGACTTGGGGGGATCGTCTACCAGTTCTGCGCCCTTCCTTTCGGCCTTGACATCAGTCCGTGGGGGGTTACAAGACTGCTCGACGCCGTGATAGCCTACTTCCGTCAGCGCTCCTTGAGCCCGGCCTCCAATTACTTGGACGACCTTCTACTGCGCAACTTGGTTTCCGCAGCCCTCCAGACGGACAGGGATGCCCTGCTTTCCCTTCTGCGTCGTCTAGGTTTCCTACTCATTTTGGGGAAATCCGATCTTCTCCCTCTCGACGGTTTCTACATCGGGGGATGGAATTCCTGACCAACCTCAACCTTGTCCGCCTGCCTCTGGCCAGGCGACAGAAGATCGTCGACTTAGCGACTTCGATGGGGATGGGATCCTCCTTCACCGCCAGGGTCTGGCTTCAACTCCTGGGCCTCCTCAGTGCGGCTGCGGACCTGCTTCCCTTGGGCAGACTTATGCTCGGCCTCTCCAGCTACATCTCCTTCTTCACTGGCGACCCTCGGGCGCTCTGTTGGATCTAGTACCTGTCACGCCTCTGGCTCGTCCTCACCTCGAGAGGTGGGCGGACCTCGCTTGGCTGGCTTCGGGGGTGGCCCTACACTCCCCGCCGCCTCGGTGGTCTCTCTGTACAGATGCGAGCCAGGCCAGCTGGGGCGCGCACCTGTTACCGGATTCTCTCGGCCTCGGGCGTTGGCTTCGGGAGCTGTTAGGGAATCACATCAACTGGCTGGAGCTGAAGGCAGTTGGGTTGGCATTCGACGTTTGGCAGGAGACCTTGGCCAATCAGGAAGTCCTCATGCTCTCCGACAACTCGACGGTGGTGGCTTACATACAGAATCAGGGGGGCGCTCACTCGCCCTCCCTTGCTTCTTCAGTACCACCTTCTCCTCTGGTGCAGGGATCGAGGCTTTGCCCTACGAGCCCGCCACATCCCTGGCCACCTCAACGTGATTGCGGACGCCCTGTCTCGTCGCGGACAGTTGCTCCACACGGAGCGGTCCCTACGCCCGGATATTTTTCGCCTGCTCTGCTCTCACTGGGAAACGCCGCTAGTGGATCTGTTTGCCACCAGATGAAACAGCCAGCTCCCGGTCTACGTCTCGCCAGTCCCGGATCCACTCGCTTGGGCAGTGGACGCGCTCGCCATTCCTTGGGTCGGCCTGATTGCTTACGCCTACCCCCCGTCAGTCCTCGTTCCGAAGGTACTGCGGAAGCTTCTGGGATGCTCGGCGGTCCTCCTGCTGGTGGACCCCTTCAACTGGACTAAGAGCTGGACCACGGACCTCCTCGCGCTTGCGACGGACCCTCCTCTGGAGCTTCCTACCCCTCCCACGATGCTCAAGCAGCCCCGTCAGCGGCTTTTTCATCCGTGCCCCGAACGCCTCCGCCTACACGCTTGGAGGTTGTCCGGCACGCCCTCGCCGCTAGAGGTTCTCGGATGCTGCAGTGGCGGCAATTGCAGCAGCCCGCAGACTCTCTACAAGGAAGGCGTACGAAGGCAAGTGGAGGGTCTTTCAGACCTGGTGCACCTCCCATGGGCTCCCTCACACTAACCTAGCCTCCCACCAACTGGCGGAGTTCTTCCTGTGGCTCTTCGACGACCGGGGCTTAGCCCCGGTCACCATCAAGGGCTACCGCGCTATGATCGCGGACACCTACCGTCACCTGTGTCTTCCGGACCCAGGCGCCTGCAAGGATCTGTCGAATTTCTGGCTCACTTTGAACTCCGACGTCCGGTTTCACGTTCCCTAGTACCCCGGTGGGATCTTGCCTGGGTACTGACGTGGTTGAATACGGACCGGTTTGAGCCCCTCCCCTTGGCTCGGTTCTCAGACTTGACCCGGAAAACCTGTTTCCTTCTGGCTCTCGTTACAGCGTCCCGAGTCAGCGAGCTTCACGCGCTCTCGATGCTCCCAGCCTGTTTGCAGTTTCGTTACGACGGCTCTGCGCAGCGGCTCTCCGATCCGTCCTTCCTGGCCAAGAACCGCCGCCCCGCGGCGGCTCCTCAGGTGCTAACGATACGGCCCCTCCGTGTGGCGGACCTCTCCCCTGGATCGCGGCAACAGGACCCAGTGCGGGCGCTAATGATTTACCTGCGCCGCTCTAAGCCGCAGCGCCGGGGGCGCCCGCGCCTCTTCTTATCTTGTCCGCGGGCAGACGCCACATCTCGGCCCAGATCGTGTCATCCTGGCTGCGGTGGGTGATTAGGTCAGCCTACCTAGACCTCTCCCCACGCGGCGCTGAGCCTTTACAAATCCGGGCGCATGAAGTGAGAGCAGTAGCTGCCAGTCTAGCCCTGGACCGCAACTGCTCGGTCAAAGATATTGTGGCAGCGGGGGGCTGGCGCTCAGACTCCACTTTCGCACGCTTCTACCTTAAGAGACCTAT
The DNA here is from genome assembly GCA_036245525.1 of Semisulcospira habei. Classification (NCBI taxonomy): domain Eukaryota; kingdom Metazoa; phylum Mollusca; class Gastropoda; family Semisulcospiridae; genus Semisulcospira; species Semisulcospira habei. The sequence goes on from BTPG01000008.1 coordinate 140,663,573, forward strand.
CCGGCCGACGTGACTCCCTGGCACGGGTGGGCGACATCTCCGCGGCCCAGCACTCCCTCCGAGCGCTGCTGGCGTCTTAGGCACATCATAGCTGAAATCGTCAGGAGTTCTCTCTCGATGGGGCCGGCGGAGTGGTTGGGTCATGGTTAGATACGGCACCCTCCGCCTGTTCGCCATTCTCCCAGATAGTAATGCCATCGGTAATGTATTTTGAAAAAACAAATGAATTTTTTTTCTAAAATGTATTTTTTTGAAAAATACTTACCGATGGCATTACTATCTGGGAATACACTCTATTGCCTATAGATTTCAGCAAAAATTGTGTGTAGTACACAACTGGGGAGGAGACACCGGGGATCCAAGCACTATGACCCCGGGTGGCCTCCCCTTACTACCCTATCCCGGCGAGCACAGGGCGACCTCGTCAGTTTCACACATAGCCACAAGAGGCAAGCGGGGCAGGCGGGAGGGCCATCCGAGTAATGCCATCGGTAAGTATTTTTCAAAAAAATACATTTTAGAAAAAAAATTCATTTTGCGCTTCCTTTCTTTCTTTTCTGTCCTTTTTTTTTTTTGGGGGGGGGGGGTTTATATGTTATGTTTGCAAGTGCTTACCCAGCATAAAAAAAGTTGTCTTTCTGTATTGTTTTAGAATTGTGTTTTGTAATTCACTTAACCCCGTTGTGCACTCAGCCACAGAGAGACAAAGTGCAGACACAGGTACTAATAACAGTACCAGGGGCTGCAAAGACAAGAGGGTTAATATCTTGCTCTGTTCTGTATGTTTCAGTCAGTTTATGTCGTCACTACAAATTGATCGCAGCATTTTTGACCACCTGCCTGAACGTCTGCCCCAGGAGTTGTTAGAGAAATGTGCTGCCATGAGTGTTCGCACAGACGCCATACAGGAGCTCATTGACTCCATGACAGGTCAGCTACGTTTTAGGAGACACTGTTGTGTCTGTTGTGCACTGATGTCTTTCATGGTTGTATGCTTATATTCTTAAACCTGGCTTGTGCCATCAGGAAAGAATTTTATTGCAAGAAGCATAGAACATCATGAGCCCCCGCATCTGCGGGGGCTCATGATGTTCTGTGCTTCTTGCAGTTATGCTCATGGTGTTCTTCTTGAAAGCCATATGATGAATTTGCGGTGGTTTTTAATGTGGAATTTGTTGTGCAGGAGTGTCGGGCTTGGCAACAGAGGCTGAGATGAACATCAGAGAGATTCAGGAGATGATTGCTGAGGATGCCAGAAAAACTGAAGAATTTGATGTAAGACTTAAGTTTCTCCTTCGCTGTTTGAGGAACTGTTCAGGGGAGAGATGGGTGAGGGACCGGCTCTGATATGTTATTTGTACCTCTCACTTGGTAATGATTTTGAGTAATGACTTTGACAGGAATTTAAAAAAAAGAATCATCACTCCCACCCTTTAAAAAATATTAATTTTTCTCTAAAATGTATTTTTTCGAAAAATACTTACCGATGACATGACTGTCAGGAAATAGTCTACTTGCTTACCAATTTTAGCCTAAGACCCAAAGGGTCCCCCCAGGAGGCTCTCGGGGATCCCTAACAGGGACGAGAGTAGACTCCCCTGCCCATCCGGTCACGTGCCGGGTGGTGTCTCCTTTAGCCAGTTGTCTACGGAGTTACCAGCGGCAAGTGGGGAGGAGGGGGGTCCTGTGCCCGAAGATCGGATTCCCACGCACAGAAGGCCTGCCCAACTGCATACAGTCCCAGCGGGTTGACGTGCCGCGAAGTCAGGTTCACGGGCCAGCGGCCGGCCGTCGAGCGAAACTCGGAAGAGGGTGAGCGCCCCAACCGTCGAGACTGGCATCGACGCAGAGAGAGAGACGGGCAGTGGCGAGGTCAGGGGAATCCCGGAGCCGAGCCAAGAATGTCCGTCCAGCGCAGCAGATAGGCCACAGCACAGGAGAGACCGGCACCAGGGTAGAGAGATCGCCGGAGGACGGTCTCCAGTGGAGGAGAAGATGCAGTTGGAGAGAACGGGAGGACAGAAGACCAAGGGGAAGGAGATCAGCCACCGCACTCATCAGGACGAGGAGCTGGAGCCACAGTCAGGCGGGGACCGCTGCTTCCTCAGCTACCCACGGGCTAGATCGGCAAGTTCTGGATCCGAGGCTCGGGAAGACGCAACAAGTTGCGGTCGGTCACAAACTCCATCCCCAGGTGAACAAGTGGCGAGAGGTCGGACTGTTGGCGTTGACCAGGGCGACCAGGCGAGAAACAGGAGGAGCAGCGCATCCCGGCCCTACGAAGAGAGACCACCGACTGATTCCGCAGAAGCAGGTCGTCTAAGAAGGAGATCGGCCGGAGGAAGACCAAAGGGCTCGGGCAACCAAGGCATCCACGATCTGCGCAAGGACCCAGGGCTGAGGGAGAGACCACACAGGAGAGGCCGAACTGGAAACGGTCCCGTCGACGGCAAGCGAAGGCAACGGTGGGGGGCGGGAGGCATGGGGACGCGTAGAAGCATCGGGCAGATCCATGCTGGCAGCGACGACCATGGGCTGAAGGCGACGCGAAGGGTCCGAGGCGGGGGGAGTCGTGCCGAGCGACGAGCACCATCGCAACTTCCCGAAGAAGTGCGGAGACCTGCGCACGAAGGGCGAGGGCCTTGGTCCGAACGGGCGGGAACTCAGTCCACAAGGGTGGCACTGGGCCCACGGGCCTAGAAGGGTTCCTTCAGAGACTGCAGGCAGGGCCGCAGGGCGCGGGTACCCACAGGAGCACGGTAGAGCTGCGACGTCGCATCAGGGGGGAAGGCCAGGGAAGGGAGCCAGTCCGCCACGAACGAAGGAAGGCGAGGGGGCGGAGGGTCCGAAGCCACGCGGAAGATCCGCTTGAGCTGGGAAGAGTTGCCGCAAGCACGAGCGCCGGCGGAACCACCGGAGGCAGCGGGCACGAAGGGGAGCGAGTGGCCGGCGAACCAGGGAGCCGAAGGCGAAGACGACACCAGCAGGCCAGCGGCGAACTGGAGGACCGTGTCAGCGGCGGAACTCGTTGGAGGGGCAGAAGAGCGTCTACAAGGCAGCAGCATCCTCTGAGCGGTGGCAAAGCGCGAAGAGACGGGCCTCGTCGCCCCAAGGCGCGTAGAGCCGCCACGAGGAGGGACAGGGCAGCAGGACGCCGAGTCATCCACCGGAGAGGGTCGGGGAGACGCTGGAGGCGAAGGGTGCTGAGAGCGGGGAAGACGGATGTCCCGAGGAGAACGACAGCGCCGAGCACAAGGCGAAGGTCGACCGGGACACAGGAGGGAGTCGAGCGGGCGGGCGATGAACGCCGGGCGCCGCAACTATCCAGGCGACGAGGGCTAAGACGTCGATCCCCTCTTGCACTGGGTGTACCTGGGGGCTCAAGGAGGGGGGCACGAAGCCAGCTAGGCGACTCGCCGGAGTAGTCAGCGGGCTAGAAGTTGGGCCAAAGGCCGATGCGTGAACTAATGGCGACAAGGTCGCAGTGCCTGGGGCTCAAAGGAGGGGGGCACGTAGCCGGCTTGGCGACTCACCGGAGGAGTCAGCGGGCTTAATGCGTCTTCGAATAGGCTACAAACTTACAAGGGATGCGAGGTGTGGGCTATCCCAAATCCAAGGGGAGCTTGAACAATCCCACCGTGCCGCGGGAGGTCCCAAGGAAGGCGGACAGTCGCGGGTCACTCGCCAGTGGAAACACCAGAGTAGAGACCAAGAACCTCCGGTCAAGAGGCGCAGCCAGCGCAGCCGATGACAGAGGAGCAGGCGGCACCCGGTCGACACACTGTGTGGCGGATACCAGGCCACTGGAAGTCACCGTCCTGGGCAGGGGCGCACTTGGTAACTGCAACACATACCCATACATGAAAGGCGACGGGTGGCGGGTAACTAACCCCGCCAGTTAAAGCTCCGAAGTAAGTAACGAGCGAAACTCGCTGTGAAATGCAGAGAGAAAACAAACAGAAGTCCTAGCCAAGCACGACGTCCGACCCAGCAGGGCGAGACGTAGGAAGCGGCCGAGACTTACCTGTCCATGGTGGAACGGCAGAGTGACGAAGCACAAAGCACCGGACACTAGGTCACTGTAAGTCGCCGTAATGGGGAGAGGCGCACTTGGTAACTGCAACCCATACCCACACATGAAAGGCGACCGGCGGCGGGTAACAAACCCCGCCATTAAAAGCTTCGAAATTTAAGAAACACGCGAAACTCACAGTGAAATGCGGAGAGAAAACAACAGTAGCTCGAGCGAAGCCCGACGTCCAGCCCAGCCGGGCGAGACGTAGGAAGCGGCCGAGACTTTACCTGTCCATGGCGGAATGGCAGGGTGACGAAGCACAAACCACCGCGCGACGAAAGCCTAGAAGGTTCCCGGGCCAGCAAACTGCACGAGGGACTGAAGCGGCCAGGCAGAGAAGAAGGAGGCCACACAAGGAAGCGGAAGACGAAAGGCAAGGAGAAGGCAGGCCGGTAAGGAACGGTCGCACCGTACACTGTCTCCGTACAGGTCGGGTCCGTAGGCTCTAGAAAACGCGTGCGTACGCGAACAGCGAAGTAGACAGCTGGCTAAAGGAGACACCACCCGGTACGTGACCGGATGTGCAGGGGAGGCTACTCTCGTCCCTGTTAGGGATCCCCAAGAGCCTCCTGGGGGGACCCTTTGGGTCTTAGGCTAAAATTGGTAAGCAAGTAGACTATTTCCTGACAGTCATGTCATCGGTAATGTGTTTTGAGGAAACAAGGAGGATTGTGAGCAGTTTGCTGCCTTACCTGTCCAAATTCTCCACACTTATTAATGTTATCTGTCGACTGTTTTATTCTTCTGTCCAAAAATGTTTGATAAGGAAAAGTTGAGCACAGTGCTGCATAACTTGTCCAAGCTCAGCTCCTTGTTTTGCGTAGTCTAGACAATTTCCAGATAACATGCATCTGAATTTTTGTCTCATGTGCGATAACAGTGTGTCTATGTAATGGGCCTTCCAGCGTCTGTCTTCCGTGGTAAACTTTAACGTTGGCATTTTCTCAGTGACTATTCAAGCCTCAGGCTTCACACTTTTTAAAAAACTCGAATTTCGCTGGTACAAAAGTCACCCTTTATGAAGTTATATTTGGACACTTGAACACTTGCTCATTTCAATGACCTGTTGGAAAGGTCAAGGTCACAAAGGTCACATATGGATTGATCATACATGTGAGCCATAAGGACTTGGCCTTTCTTTTTTTAAAATAAAATGTATGACAATCATAACCCCTTCCTCCCTCCCCTTCTCCCCTCCTTTTCCTTAGCTTTCACTTTATTCCTCTGTTCATGTGTTCTGTTATTATGGATACATGTATTTGTCTCTGAAACTGCTAGACCGATCAGATTCAAATTTTATTCTGTATTCTTTTTCTATGCAGAAAATGTTTGGCAAGAAGATGGTGACCACTGTGCTGCCCAGCCTGTCCAAAGACTGTGAAGGCCACCTTGAGAAGCACGCCCAGGGCAGTCAGCTAAACTCCACTCTGCACGCAGCCATGAATGCACATATCACCAACTTGCGCCTGCTGGTTCTGCCTCCTGATCAGCTGCAGGCTCAACTCCCTGCCGCTCGCCCTTCGAAAAGTGAGTGCTGTTTAAATCCTCCCCTGCTGAGGAAAAGTGAACGTGAACCGATCACAAGAGAAATAGTTAGTCACAGTAGTGACTACAAGAGAAATAATTAATCATTGTAGTTGCCAGAGCTCATTAGGATCTATGCCTCTTGCTGACACCACTTTGTATCCCGTTTCTTAACACCCTGGTGCATGCAGCTGCCAGTACTGTTGCGGAGCACCTTGCGTAGTGGCTGGCGCAGGACTAAGCTCACTCATGCAACTGGCCACTGGTAGCTGCATGCACAAGAGGGTTAAATTTTCAAATAAAAGCAAATCAATGTGCATTGGATGCTGGATAGTCCTGTCTGCTTGAGGCATGTAGATGTGAATGTGGCCAGCATGAGCCATATATATATATATGAATCTGCAGGGGCTCATTAGGATTTATACTTTTCTTTTTCTTTTATTTCTTCAAAAACATTACGGATGGCATTACTATTAGGAAGGATGGTACACTTAGCTTACCAATTTCAGCCTCCAACCCCTGTGTGTTGCTACGCAAACAGGGACGTAACTTTAGCAAGCAGTTACCAAGCAACCCTGAGTAGCCTCCCCTCCTCCTCACGTGAGCTATCTAGTCATACCAGTTCTATCTTAGCGTGCTGGCGGCAAGCGGGGTAGGCGGGAGGGACGCTTCTCCAAGACCACACTGCATTGCAGCCCCTAAGCTCAGCAGGCTCATGGGAGGGAAGCGCACGCTAGAAGGCCATCCCTGGAGCTGGAGAGGGCGTCCACTGCCCAGACAAGTAGGTCCAGTACGGGCGAGCCCAAGCGGGGAAGCCGTGTATTCTCCCTCGTTGCGAACAGGCTGATGAAGGGCGTCTTGCAGTGTGCGCATCTCAACCGAAGAGGTTGGGGGGGGGGGGGGGGGGAACCACTCAGGGCGTCCGCGAGCACATCAAGGCCTGGTATATGTCTCGCCCGAAGTGAGAAGCCGTGATCCATGCCCCACACCAGCAGGTGACATAGTAGGATGCAGAGTGAGCTTGAGCATGTCCCGACCTGCTTCTGACCCTGATTGCTGTGTTGTCGGAGAGCACCAAGACCTCCCGCTGTCTGAAACGAGTCTTCCAGGCGGATGAATCCAGGAGGGTGCCGGGACCCAGAAGCACGGGAGCGTCCGAAAGGGCCGGGCGGGGAAAGGGTCTGGCGGTCCCCGGCCTGCGAACGCACTGAAGTCTGAGAGCAGGAGCACTCCCCAGCTGGAGTGCTTGCGACTGTGCCCTGCGACAGGCAGGGCAAGGGGAAGGAGAGTGATCCTCCCGCCACCCACCAAGATTAGATGGTCCCGTGAGACCGGACCAGCTCCTAGGTCTCCTGAAGCCGGGCGCCCCCGAAGCAGGAGATGCTGTTGCATCAGCCGCGAGTAGAGACGGCCCGAGTGGTAACAGATCTGCCGGCGTGCTCATGAGGCCCGGGAGCAGTAGCCAGACCCGTGCCGGCAACCTCTACGGCGCAGGACACCTGTAGGGCTAGTGCCGCTGACTTCTGATCTGGAATCGGGTAGTCTCACGGAGTAGGGGTCAGTCAGGGATTCCATGCCGAGGTGGGAACCTGTGAGAGAGCGTGAGGTCCGAATTCCCATGTTGACCAGAAGCCGAGCTGCTGTAGCAGGGAGAGCCACACGTCCCCATCGGCCAAAGAGAGGCCGCATCCCGGTTCATGTGGCGCCGGCCGTTGCAGTAGCTGGAGGTCAAACTCGAAGCTGACCCCCGGGTCCATGCAACCACCACGTCCAAAACCTGGTGAAGGCCCAGGGACTGGGGTAGAGACCAAAGGGAAGGGCTCGGAACCGGTAACCACCCCGTGGACGAGCTGAGGGGTGCTTGGGCCCATGTAGGAACGTGTCAGACCAGTTGAGACTGACCACGAAACCAGGGGATGGACCGCCGCTGTCAAGGCCCTGGATGCTTCCATCCAGAAGGTAGGGGCGGCAATGAACCTGTCCAGCACTGAGAGATCTATGACGGGACGCCACCTGCCGCCCGGTCTTGTACGCCAAAGGGGTGGCTTTAGAAGGCCGGTGTGACCACCGAAGTGGCAGCCTTCTGAAGCAATGTGTCCCCTCTCCTAGCAGAGCCCGTGCCTAAACCTGATCGCCATGCACCACCTTCCAGAGTGGGACACGCCGAAACGGCGGCAGAGACCCAAGGTGATCTGAAGACCCTCCGAGAAGGTAGCGAGGATCCAAGGGCCGTCCGGCGGCAGCGACGGCCACGTGTCGCTGTGCATAGACCGCCTCCCGCCAACTGGAAACCCTGCAGGGGTCGGCGGGGCACACTGTGAGGGGTAAGGGGCGAACCACGGCCTTGCGGGCAGCCTCTTTGACTGCCTGCCAGGAGTGCCCCACCGCACGGATCCACCGAGGGGAGCCTGGCGGAGCTGTGACGTCACCGTCAAGGGCATTCGGTACAAGCCTCCAGGACCGCCTCCCGCCTGATCAAGTTGCAGTTGGCAACCCCGGCCATAGCGAAGATAGAGCAGTGAAGCTGCCCGGTCCACCGCCACTGCCAGGGAACTCGCGTAACGGCGCTGACGACTATGGGTCCTCGTTGTCCTCAAGCGCTCTGATAACTGCCCGTGTAGAGGGGTCCAGTAAACCCGAGCAGGACAGGGCATTGTGGATCCGGCTATCCGTCTGCTCGAAGCCGCTTGGCACCTGGCTCTGCACGGCTCTGCGACCTCCTGCCTGCACTTCTGCTGCGACATCCAGGGGTGGTAGGGGCAAGAGAAAAACCTGAGAGTGTTCTGTCGAAGTCCATTTGTTCTGGCCCCTCGGCAACAGAGCAGGAGATGCCATCCTGAACGTTGACCTGCCGCAGCCGCACTGAGACGGCGTCCACAAGGTCCCGGAGGCCGGGGCAGGGACTTTCGTCTCTAGGGCTGAAGCGTGGCATCCACCGAAGCCGAAGCCTTCCTATAGGGCAGCGGAGCGGGTGGGCCAGTCTCCGGCAGAAGAACTGCGCAACGAGCTGCATGGCCTCTACTAATGACCGTCGTGTCTCCAACTCAGTGTATGATGGAGGACGATGGAGATCGGCTGCGAAGCGCGCCCGCGGGGGGCTCAAGGATGCAGAACGATGAACCACTGGAAGCCGGGCTGAGGCAGAATCCTCCGGGAGCAGGCTGAGTGCATCACTGCGTCCGTTGCAGCCGAGCACCGGGGAGGGGGGCGACTAACGTCTGAGTGGGAAAAACCATCTTGCGGGGCCTGCCTGCCCGCTGTACGGGAAGGGGCCATTGGGTCTAGAGCTAGATGGGGCTGAGGGGAATACACCGCTGTAAGGGGAGCTGACTTCGAACCGGGACCACCGATGGTCCCTAACTTCATCGGAAGACGAAAAAGAATGGGCTCACCTGACTCTGTTGCCACGCGTGGCAGCACGACGGGGATGAGACTTCCATGAAGGCCGGTGGGGTGAGCCATGGTTCCAGTGTATAGACCGATGACAATCGGGAGGAGGGCTGCACTGTCTAACCTCCCGATGCTGCGGCGGGAGTGCAGGGTCTTCTGTGGACTGCGCTCCGAGAGTGGGTCGGAAGGTTATCGGACAGCTCGTCACTTTCGGTGGCTGTGGAAACCGCATCACTCCCCCAAGATCTGTGGGCATACCGCTACAAGGTCCCGTCTCCTTGGAGCGGGAGTGTGGGGTCTTCTGCAACCAGGTTCAGAGAACGGGTGTGCAGGAAACATGGAGCCAAGGGTGTCGGCTGAGCTTGACGCGTAGATGGCATCGGTTGAGCTTGACGCGTAGATGAGCCTGCTCTGTCCGAAGAGTCTAGCCCAGGGCGCTGTAGTGGTGGTCCCGTAGACCTCATCAGACGTTTGCGCTGGTAGAACCCCAACAGTTGTGCCAACATTCCTCCTCCCAGGGTGCGCAGGTCTCACACATTCGGTCCGAAGCACAACCCACCCTGGAAAGACAGAAGTCGTGGGTGTCACTTGGCCACTGCCCTTCACCGCTAGCAGTACGGGAAGGCAATTGGTGCAGGTCTATAGCTGTGCACTGCAAAATAGACCATAGCGTGAAACCACCGCACGTGGCACCAGAGGCCACTTGAACTGAGCTAACAACTTGATCCGACCGAATTTCAAAGTCAAAACAACCGGCCAAATCCGGTCGTCAAGCTGTGTCAACAGTGTCCACTGTATTCCGCTTCTTCTCTGCTCAGTGGTCCTCTTTATAACCCAGTCTATGGCCAGCAGGAAGAGGAACGGAGACAGCAAACACGCCTGCCTGACACTGGTTCTGACCTGGAGCTCCCTGGTGAACTGCCCTTCAGGAAATCACGCGACATGTCATGCCATCATAGCTGCTCTTGATCAGGCAGACGAGCTTTGTGGGTACACCATAGTGTCATAGGAGTTTCCACAAAGTCTCTCGGTCCATGCTGTCAAATGCTTTCTCGTAATCCACAAAGTTGACGTACATCGGGGAGCTCCACTCCAGAGACTGTCCCACGATGATGTGGAGAGTGGCAATCTGGTCTGTACATGATCGGTTTTTCCTGAATCCTGCTTGCTGGTCTCTCAGCTGGGGGTCGACGGAGCTCTTCATTCTCTCCAGGATGATCCTGTTGAAGACCTTTCCTGGTACTGACAGTAAGGTGATTCCTCTATAGTTGGAACACTTGCTGAGGCTGAGGTTGCCTTTCTTGGGAAGCTTCATTAGGTACCCCTTTCTTACCAGATCTTTCCAAACAGTGGGTACAGCAGCTCTACTGTTGTCTCTAGGTCTGCTTTCAGAGCCTCCGCTGGGATGCCATCTGGCCCTGCTGCTTTGCCGTTTTTCAAAAATGCCACTGCTTTTCTGATCTCTTTCCGGCTGGGTCTGTCACAGCTGATGGTTAGGTCAGTCTCTGCTGGCTGGATGTCTGGGGGGTCGGTTGGGGTGGGTCTGTTCAGTAACTCTTCAAAATACTCGGCCCATCTGTCGAGTTGGTCTCCTCTGTCTGCAATAGAATGTTGTAGAGCTGTTTCATATTGCCGCTGCCTGCTGCCTTTTATGCCTCTGCTGCCAGGCTGTCTGTGTAGGCCCTCTTGTCTGCCCTGATACTCCTCTTCACCTCGCGGTTGGCTTCCGAGTATTCCTCCTGTGCCCTTGCTTTGGCTGCTCTCATATGACTGTTGTTGACAACTGCTTTATTTTGCTTCCTCACTTCTATCTTCTTCAAGGTCTGTGCTGATAGCCAGTCCTTGTGATGGTATTTCCTGAACCCCACAGTGTCTTTGCAGGTTGAGTTCAGTGCCTCTCTAACTGCCTTCCACTGCTGCTTTGTGGTGGCGGCCTCCTCTTCATTTACTAGCTCCTGTAGCGCTTGAAACCGGTTGGACAGCACCAGTCTGAACACTTCTCTCACTCCAGTCTCTCTCAGGAGGCCTACGTTGTAGCGCTATCTTCTTATTGTCTCTGTGCGTCTTTTCTTTAACTTGAGCTTTATTCTTACGGTAAGCAGATGGTGGTCTGAGGCGACATCTGCTCCCCTCCTCACTCGAACATCTTGAAGGGATCTTCTAAATTTCTTGCTAATGCAGATATGGTCTGTTTGGTTCTCTGTAGTATGGTCAGGCAGGGTCCATACGGTCTGTGAACATTTGTGAAAGTTGTTAAAAAAATGACAATCTTTTTCAAGGCCCTGGAAAGTCTGTCAATTTCAGTCCTTTTCCTTAAAGTCTGTGAAAGTTTGTAGAAAATGACCAAATGCTGGCAAACTTTTGTCTACTACTTTTTTTTTTTCTCCCCCAATTTGTGACTATTCCATTGCGAACGATCATGCTGACACTTGTTGCAAGTGATCTATATTTAGCTCTGATCACAAAGTGACTGCATGCCCTTTCTGCCGAACATTCTGATTGGTTGTTTACACTTCTACCGAGCTCCGCCATTCGCTAAGCATTCTTTTATTTTGGTATCTCTTCATGCATTAGGCCCGAAAGCTTCAAATGAGCTACTGATACAGAGTGATCTAATTAAAGTGTGTAAACCATCAGGCTTCAGTTTGGGTTTGTGAAACATTTATGAAAAGTTTGTGAACTTCGTCCCTGCTTTTCTGTACGGACCCTGTCAGGTGAGACCCAAGTTGCTTTGTGTATTCTTCTGTGTGGGAAGATGCTGCCTCCAATGACAAGTCTGTTTAGAGCACAAAAGTCTACAAACCTCTCCCCGTTTTCACTCATCTCCACTAGTCCCTGCCTCCCCATCACGTCTTCATATCCAGTGTTGTCCTCCCCTATTTGGGCATTAAAATCGCCCATGACGATGGTGATGTCTCGCTCCGCACATTTGTCCATGGCACTCTGGAGTCGGTCATAGAACTCTTGTTTCTCTTCCTCGTCACTGTCATTAGTGGGCGCATAACACTGGATGACGTTGAGCTTAATCTTTTTCCTGGTTTTAAAGGCTGCTGTCATAATTCTTGGCCCAAGAGGTTCCCAGCCCATCTGCGCTCTCCGTGCCACTGGTGACAGCATGAATGCTACACCTTCTTTATGGGTGGGGGCATTCTCCTCTTTATGACCTGAATACAGAATCATCTCCCCACTTAACAGCTTTGTCTGCCCAGACTGAGTCCATCTGGCTTCACTGATACCTAGCAGGGCAAGGTTGTGCTTTTGCATTTCCACTGCTATCTGGGCGGCCTTGCCACTCTGGTACATGGTCTTGACATTCCATGTGCCCATGATTGTGTCCCTGGATAGAGAGAGGCAGCTCGGTCTTGTGGCTTCCGAAAACTTCCGGCTTTCACCACACGACGTCATAAATCTTCTGGTAGAAGAACCTTCCTCCTCCAGGAAAGGAATTGCTGTTTTTCTATTTGTTGGCTTTTCTGTAGCTATTTCTTTATTTGCATGCAGGGGAAGCTACCCCCACGCCCAACCCCCTTACTAGGAGGACCAGGGGTTTTCTGTCGAGGTCTCCTTCCCTTAGACCATGTTGGTTCACGGCACCTTATTTCATTCGGTGCACCCCTCTTGCGAGGGACCCCCTATCCAGGATAGGGGGGGACGCAACACCATATGGTCCCAGTGCGAGGATAGAAAATGCCAAGGCCAGCCTCAATCCCGCCGCTCAATGGCATTTTCCGAGGCCTTACCTTGCCAAATCCTAGCGAAGCTTAAGAGACAAGGGGCAGAAAAGGTAAACCAGTGGACGAAACTTGCGGAGACTGAAACCGGTAAACCTTTCACAAGGCAGCTAAGCATAGAACTGGTGTGACCAGACAGCTCACGTGAGGAGAGGGGGAGGCTACTCAGGGTTGCTTGGTAACTGCTTGCTAGAGTTACGTCCCTGTTTGTGTAGCAACACACAGGGGTCGGAGGCTGAAATTGGTAAGCTAAGTGTACCTTCCTTCCTAATATTAATGCCATCGGTAAGTATTTTTCAAAAAAATACATTTAAAAAAAAATATTTTTTTTTTTTTTTTTTTTTTTTTTTTGGGGGGGGGGGGGGGGGGGGGTGGGGGGGGGGTTGAAGTTACTAAAGCAAATTGAGAGGTAAAGGAAAAATAATTTTTCTCATTCAAGACACACTGCCGCACATGGACACACAGTAAATTGTCACATGATGTCATATTCAGTATATCTAGATGCGTTAATACGTGTATATGCAATTTATTATTCTTTGCATTTTACATGTTGAATTGTGTGTTTGATATTTTTGGCGTCACAGACCAGGAAGATGAAACTGTGTTGGATGAACTTCGCCGCCTGCTGAGCAAGGTAGACGAGATGCGAGGTCAACGGGCAACACTGCAGCAGCAGTTTAGGGATCAGATCCAGAAAGATGACATCACTAGCGTACTTGTGGTGCAGGAATCTGCAAAAGAGGTAGGTTTATTAACCAAAAGAGGTAGGTTTATTAACCAAAAGAGGTAGGGTTATTAGTCGTTTTTATTGTCAGGCTGAAACCACAAAAAAATGTGACCAACTTTCGTAGCTTGAGAGGCATATGTTCACACCTAGCAGAGACTTTTGCGTCTTTGGTGGGCATTTGTAAGGGATTGGGTACCAGCTGTGGGAGATGGATCAGCCATGTTAGTTCAACGTCAGAGGTAGTGCCAGGCCTCAAACTAGTCTATAGCTTTGAGCCATAATGGCTGATACACTCCTTGCCATGATGGGAGACTTTTCTTTTTAATACCCAAGTTTACATAAATAAGTTCTGGACCATTAATATGTCTTGTTAAAAAGTTGTTACTTAATTTCTTCTTGTCTCTGTTATTCCATATTGCCACACAATCAGATGTCAGATGTTTACTGACTGAACATTGGAATTTGACTTTTTGTGGCCAGAGTATCTATGAAGCTCAGCTGAGGAAGCATGACTCGGTGATTGGATTGATCCGACAAAACTTGGCGGCCCAGAATAATATCCTTCGCGCCCTGACAGACACCAACGCCAAGTTTGCAACCATTCGACAAACAATCTCGCAACACTCTACCAAGTAAGAGCGTCATTCTTTCTTCTGTAAAGAAATTCCCAACAATGAAAAAACACGCTAAGAAAGGACAAATACAATGCAGTTAAGTAATAAATTGTCTCGTATTTGTTCTTTCTGAGAATAAGATATTATATTTCTGACTTAGAAATTTCTATGCCTTTTACACACGTGGCAGAAACCTTTTGGACTGGATTGTTTCTTTTGTAAGACATTTTGTGGGCCTGTCTTCATTGTGATTGAACAGAATTTTCAACAGTGTCATTCAGTAAATAGTAAAAACTCACAGCATCATTCCCATAATAGGTTGTTCCACTTCTGTTTAATGTATGCTTTTATTTGTCAGTCGGTTAATTTTTTTGCAAGATCAGTTTACCGCTCTTCTGTTTCATGAGCTCACTCGCAAATACCATCCTGTCTCCACCCGAAACTACACTTCTCAACATCTAAACAAGTTGCTGGACTGAAAGAACATTATACAGTGTACATGCATGTTGATGTTAGCCCTTTTAACACCAAGGGCACATTTCCCAAATGTTGGAGGCATCAGTTAACGACTATGTACCAGGTGCAGGAGATGGATTGACCATGTTTATTCAAGGGTAGTGGCAGATTAGCTTGGCGCCAGATGGCGCCAAGCTAATCAGCCACTGCCCTTGAATGATCACGGTCGATCCATCTCCTGCTGTAGAATGGCGGAGCTAAATGGGTTAGTGTTGTTTCCAGGTCAGGGTAGATTTTGGTGAGTTGCTTCCCTTTGTCCCTTTGTGTGCAAGATCCAGACATGAAAACTGCTTGTGAACCCCTTGACTGAGGGAAAAAACGTAAATATAACTGCAGGAGACATAAATTCTCAAGAGCCTCTGCAGTTGCGAGGGCTCATGAGGATCTATGCCTGTAGCTGACACCACTTTGAACCCATGTTCCTGAGGCTGCTTGGGCTCATCTGCATTAAATTAATGAAGATTGCGGAAACACAGTCTTCAACCACTGACAGTGAATGGGTTGGCCACTTTTGTAATTCAGACGGACTTCAGTTGTGCTGTGTAATATTCAGCCGCATACTTTGATGTACCTTGTCTTTTTCAGACGAGAAACTTTTGTCAAGGACCTAATCAACTCGTTTGAGAAGTACGAAGAGCTTCTGGCTAAATCAAACAAAGGACAGGACTACTATCGGCGCCTGAACGAGGCGATCGTGAAAACGTTAGAGCGTTGCCGCAGCGAATGTAAAGTCCGACAAGAAGAGAGGGACATGATCACCTCTAAGTATGCTCCTAAAGGTGAGTAGCATGTCCAATTTTGAAATTGTATCAGTCAGTTGTTGCTTCAGAAATATTTTGACATGCATGCGCAACCCCTGCTGAAAAAAATGAACATGATACATCTTTAAGAGACATAGATCCTCATGAGCCCCCACATCTGCGGTGGCTCATGAAGATCTATGACTCTTGCTGAAATCACGCATATCCGTGTTCCTTGAACAGCTGGGGGGGGGGGGGGGGGGGGGGGGGGGGCTCTTTTGTGTTAAATTAAAAAGATTTCAAAATCACAATCTGCATCCACTGGCAGTGAAGGAGTAAATGTAATAATGGCTTTTGCAGCTTCAGGATGTGTATGAAAAGACTTTGTGCCTGCTTTGGATGGTGGATTATTCATGATAGTGCACGTTAGCTTGTCACAGGGGATTAGAAGTATGATGGGCTTTTATAAGTTTTGTGTAAACCTGCTAATCAGATCAAATAGGTTAAAAGTGTTTATTTCTGATTTATTTGTATACTTGTTGTATACTTTGCTTTTGTTGTTTGTTTGTTTTTTTGCTCAGAAGTGTCATTTATTTGTTCTGATTCTGTTTTAGAAATGGCTGCTGTATCGATAAATATATTTGTTCCATTTTTCCATCAGTCCCACCACCATCGCGACCCACAGCACCTAAGCCAGGTCAGCCTGGGCAGACGCCCACACCCACCAGCTCAGGCAGCAGCATTGGAGATGCCACAGCTGATTCAGGCCCTGTGGCTTTTGCTGTGAACCCCACCCCTCCTGCGGGGACTCAGGCCCCTCTTCCAACCTTCGAAGGGCCGAAGCTGAAAGACTTTCTTCCTTTTATGAAGCCAGCGAGTTTCGGTCCCAAGAGGACGCCGTCTCCGCAGAGTATTCCATCTGGTGAGCACTAACCCATATTACCCCTCGGCTGCATTTCCTGAATTTTGCATTTTCTAACGATATGTGCATTGCAGAAGATAGATCGACAATATTAATTCAAGGGTAGTGCCAGATTAGCTTGGCGCCATCAGGCGCCAAGCTAATCATGGTAGATCCATCTCCTGCTGTAGGGCTAGATGGTTTAACATTTTGCAAATGTGAGTTTGCCTGTGTAGAGGAAAGGTGCAAAACAATGGCATGTGACACTATGTTCCAAGTCATAGATCTGTCTTCAGGTGAAACAGAATGCGATAGAATTTTAGTTTTTATCTTTCAATCAAATTTGACACAAATAGATTGTGTGATGAGACCATTATGCCTGCTATTTGGGTTGTTCTCTCATAAATGCTGATGGTAATGGGGATTTGACAAATGTGTGAAAATGCACATATGTTGACAAAACGAAAGATTGTGCAGGTATTTGGCCATGTGTTTATTTGAGTGACTTCTGGAAAAGATAAGGTTACAGCAGAACAGAAAATTTTTTGGGGTGGTCATACATGTGAGCCATTAGGGCTCTGTCATTCTTCTTATTTAAGTATTAGAAGATTGTTGTGATTAAGTTTCATCATATTAAATTTAAAAACATGGAGACAGACATTTCAGTCGATTACACAGGTTTTTGGTTCACAGGATCCCCAGACCCATCAGCCAGTGGCCCACCTTCTATTGCATCGTCGTCATCTGGATCACCCCAGCATCGCCCGCATATGCCCCACCTCCCTCCAGAACACTTGGCTGCGATGATGGCGGGCTACTACTCAGGGATGTCAGACTTGCCGCCTGACCTGACAGCAGCTGCCTATTCTGCTCTCAGGTGAGATCTCTGGAGGATGTACAGATGAGCCTCAGTACTACACACACCAGTATACTGTGGTATTGATGGGTGTCATTCTTCAGTCCTGGAGTCTGATTCGGCTTTTTCAAATTCCCGGAAAGCTGAATTTGAGCCTTTTGCACAGTCCTTCAGGCTGCCTGTTCCATCTACAAGAGGCATAAATTCTCATGAGCCCCTGCTGATGCAGGGGCTCATCAGAATTTATGCCTCTTGCTGGCCATGGATCCTGGGGCATATTTAGTCCATGGACCATTTTCAGTCATTTGATTTTTCTGCACTGTCACCCATGGGTATTATATATCATGCACACAGACAATAAATTCTTCCACTTTTATGAAGGCATAGAATCATCTTAACTGTTTTGGTGTCGGTAGTGTTTTTTGTCAAGGTGATTGAGAAAAATTGTTGCCAACAGCCAGAGGTCCAGCTGAGATTCTAGTACAATTCTGAGTATTTCACATTATGCAAATTTCATCTTGCTGCTTTGTAACACCCATCCAAAAGCCTGCTCTTTTGTTTACTGAAGTAATTGGAAATGAGATTTGATGGAGGGCACCAGGCACCAAACTTATTTGTTTAATACTACAGCATTATAATAATATTAATATTAATACCGGTCATTATATTGCCCAATTCTGTGAATCGGCTCAAAACACCACGAGCTGAACCCAAAACACACGCTCACATAAAACACATGTATTCGCAAGACAAAAACAGTACAAGACAAACACAGTACGTTCATGTGGTGCAAAGGGTCAGTTCTGCTGTTGAGGTTGAGGAAATTTTGACCGCTTCTATTTGAAATTTATAAAGTGGCCTAAAAACAGTATCAAAGCATACAGCAAACAGTTTGTTAGTACAGCTCTGACTCGATATATCGCGAATCGTTGTATCACGATCCTGGATATAGTGCGGGAGGTACCTTGGATCCTGAAAAAAATTGGACTGACCGCTGACGGCGGTGAACAGCGAAATAATTTGTAACCGGCCTTGGTTGTATTGCACTCCATGGGGTTCTGCACACACGCCTGATGCAACAGCTGGAAGGGCGTCCACATACTGAACACCCACAGACCTTCTCCAAATGAAGAACGCATACATATATATGTACATAAAAAGTGTAGGAGACAGAGTCAGTGTATAAAGAGGGTCAAGGCTTCTGGCACATGGCAGTGGTCTCCCCACTTGACTGGCTGCTGGCCAGCTGGGAACAGCTTCACGCAGACTTCAACGTGACCTCCTCTTAGATATGACCACACACGTAATGCGGTAATAGGAAACACTATTTCGATGTGCATCAAGGTCTATATTTTTCACAAGTGTCAAGTTTCGCTGCGCTTGGCAGCCGGCTATTATGGCCCCCAACCTAGAGGGTGCGAAAACTAATGCTAAACCTTCATTCACCTTCTCTAATGAAGAGCACAGGCAATGATAGGAAGACCTTAGGCATCGATGTGAGGGATAATGAATGTCTATGCTTGCTGCAGAGTTAAACGGTACGCTGTTGAAGTTAAAGAGAGGTATGCTACCCTACTGCTCGCGCTCACCGGTCATCGTAATCAGATTTTCTCACCGTGTGTGATGACTTCAAACAAAACACACTAGCGAGATGATCAACCTATTCATTAAAGAATAACGGCTACCAAACTTGTCGCGGAAATTGTCTAAATGCGTAAATGTATTTTATGTCTGAATAGAGATGGAAATGTTCAGCAAAAATGGACCATTTCCGATATGAAAAACGTTATTTTTCTGTGATGTTAACAGTGCAAGTAAGTGTTTCTGAGTGTACTTAGCTTTGAAAGAAAGAACGGATACCTCCCCCCCCCCCCACCCACCCCCCCACCCCCAAAATTGGCTTGATATATCGTGGATGGATATATCGCGGTCCCATTTTGTGGACCCTGATGACTGCGATATATTGAGATATTGAGTCGGAGCTGTATTTGTTCTTTCAGCAATTGATTTTTTCAAATTATTACTTTCCTTGTGTTTAAAACGCAAGACACTGACATTGCTACCTTCTGTAACCAGTGGTGGTAAAGTTAACCCCTAAACTGCCAAAAAAAAGGGAACACAACCCAACTGCACGAGTCATGGATTCTCTCGAGTCCCCACTGTTGTGGGAGCTCATTAGGATCTATGCCTCATGCTTACACCACTTTGTATTCATGTTCCTTGGATTTCCTTGGTTTAAATCTTCCCATGTTTATTGTTCAGACCTGGAAGACCTGATGTCCAGGCACAGCCACCGTTTTCTGCCCCTCCTCCCGACGTGACCGCCAACTTGCCCGTGGCCCCTGGTCAGCAACACACCAGTCTGCCTGACATTTCCAGCATCCCACACCATGCTGGACACTACCCAACGCACGCACAACTAGCTCAGGATGGGGGGCACTCTTCCCTACCAATGAGCAGTCACATGCCAGGTGGCGGCGCGGGTTACAGTAGTGGAGAGGTGGCGCCAAGCAGACATTTAGACACAACGGTTAAGGCAGTAGGAGTGGATGGTAAAGGTGTGGCCTCAGACATTGGTAATGTGGGACCTGCAAGTTCATACCAGCCTGGTTATGGTGGTGCCATGCCTGGTAATGTATATATGTCTAGTGGTGGGCAGGGCAGAATGTCAGGTGCAGGATCTCCAGTCATTGGTGCAAGTTCTGGACAGAATTTTCCAGTGGCTTCACAGCCAGGCCTTCCCACAACTGCTGCCCAGGCATCTGTTGTGCATGGTCACTCACAACAACAGATGCTTGGGCAGCAGTCGCAAGCAAACCAGCCCCTCCCTCCCCAGCAGCAGCAGATGCCTAGTCATGCTTCACAGAACATGATACGGCCCTCCGCTGCCCCATCTCCCGCACATTCCCTGACCCCCTCCCCCTCCCGCTCCCCCTCTCCAGCACCTTCCAGCTACCAGCCTCACCAGCAGGGCATGTATGGGCCAGGTGTTTACAACATGCAGGGTCAGTCAAGCATTTCAGGCTCTGGTGGACAGCCAGGCATGCCACAACAGGCGGGGCAGCTTCCACCTCACATGCAGACACAGTTTGGAATGACTGGTATGCATCCGCAGCAGCAGCTGCCTCAAACACCTCAGCAGCAACAGCAGTATCAGCAGCCCCAGTATCAACAACAACAGCCTCAGCAGCTGTCATCTCAGCAACAGCAGTATCAACAGCCCCAGCAACAACAACAGCAGCAGCAGTACCGACAGCCCCAGCAACAACAGTATCAACAACCTCAATATACACAGCACCCAAGTCAGCAGTATCAGCAGCCCAGGTTTCCAGCGCAGGGTCAGTACGCTGGTCACCAGTATTTGCCACCAGCTGGCCAGCAGGGGCAAGTTTCTGGGTCCGCAGCCAAACCAACCACTGGACAACCTGCTATGCAAACCACCTCTCTGCCAGACAGTTATCAGCATCCACAACAATGGGCATCACCAAATTCTGCGGGCGGCAATCAGTATGCCAGTAGCATATCTTCCATCGCACATATGCCTGCCTCTAGTGGGGTTGTGTATGGAGGACAGAATACATCCATCATTGGACGGGCATATCCACAAACAGTATCGAGTGCTTACAGCTTTGCAGCCCAGAACCAGCAAGATCAGCAGACAAAAGGTCAGGTGGGTCAGCAACAGCATACGCAACTGATGCAGGTTTCACAAGGACAGCAAGCTGGAATGACCCAGAGTCAAGCATTTCCCCAGCAGCCGCATGGACAGCAGCCAGCCTCAGGGGCAGTCAGTGCACAGCAAGGTCAAAAGCTATCTATCCAAGGTCAGGGTCACTTGCCAGGACAAACCCCTTCTAATCAGTCCACTCAGTCAGGACAGCCTTCCCAAACAGGTCAGCCATATTGGCCGGGTCACCCAGGATCAGCAGGTCAGTACAATGCAAGCATGGCATCCTCTCAACCTGGGTATTACTCAACACCGAGCACATCCCCTGCACCTGCTCAGGATGGAGTGGCTGCTACACAGCAGCAGTATCAACAGCCCTATCAACAACCAAAACAGTCGGGTGGATTTAATTACAGTGCCTCGCATCTAGGAGGTACAGGAGGGGCCACTCAGACACACAGCAGCAGTGGTGCACAGCCCATTTCTTCCTTCCAGTTGTACAACCAGCAGGGCCAGTTGGCTAGGGGTGTTGTTGGGCAGGTGCAAGGTTACACACAACAGGCAGGTATGCAGATCCAAGGAAGTCAGGTGCAGAGTCAAGGTCAGTCACCTCAAAGTGGGCAGTTTCCAGGTCAGCAGCCAGTTCAAGGTCAGACGCCGCAAGGTGGTCATTTTCATGGAGGTCAGGTGCCAGCTCAAAATCAGACACCTCAGCAGGGATCTGTGGGCAACAGCAACAACAGTCAACAGCAGTTCCCCCAGCAGCAGTTTCAGTCCCACATGCCAAACCAGCAACAACAGACAGAGATGCAACAACAATTTCAGCAGCCCCAAGTGCCCCAGCAACAGTTCCCACAGGCCCAGATGTCCCAGCAACAAAATTTCCAGCAATGTCATATGCAGCAACAGCAGTTGATACCTGCAGGACAAATGCCACAGCAGCAAGAGCCAGGACATCTCCAAAGACACAGTGGTAAGCTCCCTGGATCAGCTACGCCTCAAGGAGTACCACAGCCTCAGTACCCTACCCCTCCCCATCAACAGTTTGTGGCCCAGGGACAAGCTCCCCAACAACAGCAACAGTTTGCACAGTATCCTGCTCAGCAGCAGTTTCCACCAGAAGCTCAGCAGCAGTTTCCACCAGAGTCCCAACTTATCTTCCCCACTCCACTTCAGCCTTCGCAAGCACAGTCTGCAGACACCCTCCCCTCACAAGCCCCCACCCCCACCCCCCAGCCGGGTGTGGTCAACTCCCCCACCCACCACCAGAGCCCCAGTCACAGACTCAACCCTCAGGGGCAAGATGCCAAGCGATCAAATGCCACCACTGGTGTACAGAATACTCACCCATCCAGTCATCAGCCCTCTACACCCATGCCAGCTCCGAACCCCACTCCCAATCAGACCGGCCCCTCCTCAGGATGCAGCCTGACCCGAAAAGAATCCTCGTTAGATGAGCTGCTATCCTCTAGTCCTGAGGGATCAAAACAGTTGGCCATTCCTGCCCCGATCATCACACCCAAAGTGCTGACGGACCAAGAGAAACAACAACAGAAAGAGGAGGCCGTCAAGAAAGGGGCCATTGTGGAGAAGGTGGGTTTACATTACACTTTGTGGCTTTGTGTGGTTTGTGCATGTGTGCGTGTGTTTGCAGTAGTTTTTGTGTGTATATAATTTTTATTTGTAATAAGAGTGTGAAGACAATTTTACAGTTCCTTGAGTTATATAATTCCTTGAGATTGAGATAAAGAAGCTTCCATTTGACACATCTGTTCTTCTTTGCTTTATTTGTTTACTTGTTTGTGTTGTGGTTTTTCTCTTTACTAAAACAGCTGCTTGTTTTGTTTGTTGTTTGCTTTTGTTGATTAGATGATATGATATTGCAGTGCAGTGGGAGAGAAAAAATAGAGATTTGTTAACCTTTTGGCTGTCAGTAGTACTTTTTATCAAGGTGACTTGCAGGAATCACCTCAGCTAGGAGCTTTATTGATGTCCAAAGGATTAACTCATTCACTTCTAAAAATTACTTGCAACTTTGGGAAGCGTCTAGAAAAACTGTGCCATATGTGGGAGGTTTTAACAGTCCATACGATGTTGTGGTACAGCAGAACCTGTTACGAGAGATCACCTGTCATTAAAGATCATCATTAACTCTTTCTAGACGTGCCGCATCTGGATTCGCGGCTTTACGCCGCGAATCCGGATGCTGCACATCTGGAAAGAGTTAACCAATTACATTCTGAAAAAATACCAAGGGGAGTTACTCAGCGCTGGACAGACAAACAGTTAGATACCCTGCCCCCGCCTACCAGTGCCAGCCTCACCTATCTGGTTTGTGAGTATTACATACTGAGGCTGAACTTTTTCAAGTTTGCTTATTGTCCCATGAAGGCTGCATTACAGATTAAGAGACAGATAAAACCATTTTAGTGGAAGAGTGGTGCCAGAGAAGCTTGGCTCCGGAGGCGCCAAGCTATTCTGGCAATACTCTTGACCTATCATAGTCAAACTTATTTCAAGCAGTAGCGTATCAGGATGGAAAGGTTCAATTTAAGTGACTGTAGCCACCTCAATGTTGGTCTTTAATGACAGGTGACACTTCATGCTTGTCAAGACATCTTTTGAGTGAGCACCTGTCTTTCAAGATCAGTTTTTTCTTGTAAAAAGGTGGTTGTCCAAACAAAACAGGTTCTAATGTAAATAGGAAAAATGCATTTTTCTCTAAAATAAATTTTTTCGAAAAATACTTACCGATGGTATTACTAATACAAGTAATAGGAATGGTTTCTTGCTAGACTAATTTTAGTCCAAAATTGTTGTGTACGAGTATGGCCGTGATGGCAGGTGAGGGGCGCCATAGGCTAGGCGGTAACTCAAGTAGCCTTCCTTCCAACCCATTTGCGCATGCGCCCAACGGATTGCTAACCAGTCAGTTTCTTAGCAGACCAGCGGCAAGCGGGGCATGTGGGAGGGACCTTCGAGTAATACCATCGATAAGTATTTTTCGAAAAAATTTATTTTAGAGAAAAATGCATTTGTTTCCTCAAAACACATTACCGATGGTATTACTAATAGAAAGAATCCCGAAGAGGAGGCGGGTGCCGCTAATAACACCACTAACCAAAGCCATCGAGACTACTAGAGCCGCCCTCCCTAAGCAACCTCCCTCTAATTTTAGCAAAGATACTTACGGCGCCTACAGCGCCGGAAGGGAGTGTTGCGCCGCCACGGTGTCCCCCACGAGCGAAAGGTTCTGGCGCTGGTTGGAGAGGTCCCTCAGGTAGAAGCGTGCGAAGGTGGTCTCCGCTCGCCAACCCTCGGCCGCCACAATGTCTTTGACAGCACAGTTGCGGTCGAATGCTAGGCTTGCGGCCATGGCTCTGATCTCGTGCTCCCTGATGTTCATGCGTTTGGCTGCATAGGGGCGAGGTCCTGGTAGGCAGATCGTATCACTCACCGGAGCCAGGAGGATATCCTCTGGGCTGAGATGTCATTTCTACCTGGGGACAGAGGGAGGAAAAGGCGGGTGCGTCCCCTGCGTAGCAGCTTGGTCCGGCGCAGGTACACGCGTAAGACCCGCACCGGGTCCTGTTGTCTGGACTCAGGTGGAGCCTGGGTCTCTCAATGGTTGTATGGTGACCAACTGAGGGACAGTCAAAGGTGATCGGGTCTTGGCTAAAAAGGCCGGGTCGGGTAGCAGTTGAACCGAACCGTCCGTCCGGAACTGCAAACAGGCGGGGCGTGCTGAAAGGGCGTGCAGCTTGCTGACCCTGGAGGCTGACGCGAGGGCCATAAGGAAGCAGGTCTTTCACGTCACGTCTGGTAGTCTCGCCAACTGGATCAGCTCGAAGTGGGCCAAGTTGAGCCAAGTAAGCAACCAAGGCAGGTCCCAACGCGGCACCAGGGAGCGAAGAGTGGGACGTTGTAGACTGAAGTGGGCCGTCAGGTCGGCAAGGTCTTTGCAGGAACTCGGGTCGGGTCGTCCCAGATGCCGGTACGTGACAGCAATTATGGCCAGGTAGCCGCGGATGGTGATGGGCGCTAACCGCTGGTCGTTGAACAGCCAGAGGAAGAAATGCGCCAGCTGAGGAACCGTCAACTCGATGGGGGAGAGGCGTCTGTCGTCACACCAGGAGCAGAGTACTCTCCACATGCCTTCATAGACTCGTCTGGTCGAGCTTCTGCGGGCTGTAGCGATCGCGTCCACTGCCGCACCTGAGAAGCCTCTAGTGGTGAGGGCTTGCCGGACAACCTCCAGGCGTAGAGGAGGAGACGCTCGGGGCACGGGTGGTACAGCGCCTGCCGTGGTTGCTTGAGCATCGTGCGCAGGGTGGGGAGCGGCCCCCGAGGTTCAGGAGGTCGGTCGTCCACGACTTGGTCCAGCAGAACGGAGCCACCAGGAACAGGATCGCGTTGCACCCTCTGAGCTTGAGTAGGACCTTGGGGACGAGCACCGTCGGAGGGTAGGCGTAGGCGACCAAACCGTCCCAAGGGATGGAGAGAGCGTCGACCGCCCAGGCAAGAGGGTCTGGAATTGGCAAGACAAAGAGAGGGAGCAGGCGATTCCATCTCGTGGCGTACAGGTCGATCATGGGAGTCTCCCAGGCAGCGCCAATCATCCGAAAAATGTCTGGACGCAGCGACCACTCGGTATGGAGAAGCAGACTGCGTTGGGAGAGGGAGTCGGCTAGAACATTCAGATGACCCGGAATGTGCAGCGCGCGAAGAATGATGTGCTGATCCTCGCACCACCGGAGCACCTGATAGAGGAGGATGCAGAGGGAGGGAGAGCGGGTCCCGCCTTGTTTCTGGATGTAGGCGTTGACCGTGGAGTTGTCCGACAGCACCAGTAGCTCCTGATGTAGTAGGCGAGATTCCCACGCAAGGAGGGCTTGCCAGACCGCCTTCAGCTCCAGCCAGTTGATGTGTTGGGACAGCAAATCCAGGGGCCACAGGCCGGAGGCAGTCGCAAACGATGGAAGTAGGTGAGCGCCCCAACCAGTGAGGCTCGCGTCGACGCAGAGGGACAGGGTGGGAGGTGGCGAGTACAGCGGCACTCCCATCGCGAGCCAGGTGGGGTCCGCCCAGCAAAAAAGGTGAGGACGGAGCATAGCTGGGACCGGAACCGGAGCCTCGAGGTCGGACGTCGAAGGTCGCCAGTGAAGGAGGAGATGTAACTGCAGAGGACGGGAGTAGAGCTCAGACGTCCTAAAGGGAGCAGATCTGCTGCGGCACTCATCAGACCCAGAAGCTGAAGCCACTGCCTGGCGGGGATCGTTGTCATCTGGGACACCTGCCGCGCTAGAATTGCCAACTTCTGGATTCGTTGCTCCGGAAGCCGGACAATGTTGAGGTCAGTGCAGAACTCTATTCCTAGGTGCATGAAGTGGCGCGACGGTACGAGGTCGGACTTGCCGAAGTTGACCAGGAACCCCAGAGTCTCGAGGAGCCGGAGCAGGGCATCTCGGTCTTCCTTCAAGGCAGACTCGGCCTGGTTCCTCAACAGCAGGTCATCCAGGTAGTTCGACGTGGGGCTCGTGGATGTTCGTCGGGCTCTGGCTACCACCGCGTCCATGATGCGAGTGAAGGCCCAAGGGCTGAGGTTGAGGCCGAAGGGAAGTGCACAGAACTGGTAGACCACACCCTCAAATGCGAAGCGTAGATAACATCTGGAGGCTGGATGCATGGGAACGTGAAGATACGCATCCGAGAGGTCCAGGCTGACTGCAAAGTCCATCAGCTGCACCGCGGAACGAAGGGCCTGTGCGGTCTCCGTGTGAAAGTACGGCGCGACGATGAACTTGTTGAGCGCCGAAAGGTTGATAACAGGACGCCACTTGCCGCCCGGCTTGGGCACTACGAAGAGCTGGCTGTAGAAGGCTGGGGAGTCGTGTCGAATTACCACCTCTGTGGCAGCCTTCTGAAGTAAAGCAGCTACCTCGCTGCGCAGGGCGTCTGCTTTGAGCTGGTCTGTCAGTACCAAGGTCCACACTGGTGAACGGCACAAGGGGGGCGGGGACCGAAAGGAGATCAGGAGTCCCTCTGAGATGGTCGAGAGAATCCAAGGGTCGTCCGGTAGCAGCGAACGCCACACGTCGCTGCGAAGTGCGAGCCTCCCGCCGATAGGAGACCCCGAAGCAGTCGGCGGAGGCTGAAGAGCGAGACAGTCAGTAGGCCCTGCCCCGCCCGGGGCGTCGGGCAGGCTTGGGCCAGGTCCTCGGAGGGGGGGCAGAAGCGGAGCCGGCGAGAGGACGGGCGTGAGGGAAAGCCGGAGGTCTGGGAGGAAGACGTCCACCTCTGGTGGGGCGCGACCCAAGGGCCCTGCGGGCTGGCTGAAAGGGGGCTGGAACAGGGCGGCTGGGCCAGATGTCCTTATTAGCTTCCTTGACTGCAAGCCAAGTAGGCCCGAAGAGGAGCTCACCCCCAATGGGCGCCTGGCGAAGTTGCAGCTTCACATCGTCAGGGAGATGGTAGGAGTGGAGTAAGGCATCCCGACGCAGAAGGTCACAATTAGCGGCAGCAGCCATGGCGTTGACACAGGTGTGGTAAGCGGCGCAGTTACCCGAAACCGCCAGGGCGAGTAGATCTCCCAAGAGCGGCGTGAGAGACGGATGCCAAGCATCTTCAACCCGGCGGACGATGGTTTGCGTCAGGAGGTCCAGGAATCCCGCCGAGGCCAGAGCATTACGGATGAGGGTAGCTGTCTGATCCACTCTGGGGAGGAACCTCCTACACGTGGGAGCAGCTATCAAGGACAGGGCCAGGGGATCCGGCGCCAGCAGGGGGCAGGCGAAGCTCTGTGTGTAGCCGGCATACCAGGACTGCCGGAAGATGTCCAAATCCGTCGGCCACTTGGAGTCCGAGAAAAAACCGGCGGAGCTAAGGGAGCCCTGCGAGAGATGTGTGGAGAGCGCGTCTCATAAGGTGCGGAAGCCCGGTGGTTGGGGAAGAGACTTGAACCTCTTGGACTAGAGCTCCGCGTCGACGAAGGCCGATGCTTTCCTCTTAAGCGGGGGGAAATGGTGGGCAAGCCAAGATGATACGCGCCGCCTCGTCTAGGGCGCAGAGGGTCTCCAACCTATGTCCTGCACCTGACGTACGAAAGCTTTCGTCGGAGTCAGCAGGGCCGGACGGGAAGGGGCTGTCATCTCGCAGAAGAGCAGAAACCAAGTCCTTAGGGGCTAAACTGAGGGCGTCATCCTCTACGTGTAGAGTATCCAAGGCAGCCCTGGAAGAGGTCGTCGCCCCTTTGGGGAGACCGTCCCCCAGGGGAGCGGTGCTGCGTGGGGCGAATCAGCGAAGGTACCCGCCACAAAATCCGCAGCGAGCTCGAGGCATGTGGACGAGACTTGCCGTCTTGGGGAGAATGGCTGCGGCGGGGAGAGCGAGAACACCTGGATTGGGAGAGTCGCTGAGGTCGGCTCCTAAGCGTGGAAGTGGCATGCCGGGATTGGTGCGGCGAACACGAGGAAGCCATGTGCATGGACGGTGCTGTAAATGGAGAGCGCGTCGTGGCAGGACGAACAGCCGGAGTCTGGTCGTAACTGGAGCTCACCCTCGAGGGCCGTCTAGAAACTAAGACGCTGGAAGCAGTCCGGCATCGAGGTGACCTGTCTCTTGAACGTGAATGGTGGCGAGTAGCGAGGAACCGCTCCGAACGAGGCCGGGACTCGTGGTCTCGACAGGACGCATCATGTCGACTACTGCTTCCTGTGGAAGCGTGGGAGTGAGTCTGGTGTGCGCGGTCGTCTGATCGCGGTGCCCGAACATCCTATGTGGAGTGCTGAGACCTTGCCGTAGGAGAGCGTGATGGGCGAGGCTCCACACCCTGGTAAGCAGCACTCGTCGGGTCTGTGACGGCTATTGGCACTGGAGCTTGCTCTCGTAACTTATCTCTCGCCGCAACCTGCGGTGAAACTGGACAGGAACCACTGGGCAGGACTGTGGTGGCTGCCGGTGCTAGAGCTCGGGCTCGTGGCCTAAGCCGCAGCATTGAAGGCTCTCTCTCCTGGTAAGGGCCACTCAACGGGTCTGTGGGGCTTACCGGTGTTGAATCCCTGTTCCGAGAAAGGGTCTTGACTCGAGGTCTGGGACACGACGCTCGAGGTTCTGCGACCAGGCAGGGGTCACTCGATGGGACTGTGGGGCCTGCCGGTGCTAGAGCTCCGGCTCGTGGCCTAAGCCGCGGCGTTGAAGGCCTTTACACGCTGGTAAGGGCCACTCGTCGGGTCTGTGGGGCTTACCAGCGTTGAATCCCTATCCCACGCTGGTGTTGGGCGTTCACGACGGTAGAAGTTCCATAGCTGCGTCCATTGGACTTCCTGCCAGGGGGCGCAGACCAGGCACGGGTGAGTAGAGGTACAAGCGGAACAGGGTAGGCAAACAGCATGTTTGTCATTAGACCATTGGAATTGTCCACATCGTGTGCAGGTGCGGACTTGCCAAATGCAAAACATAGTGCACAATGAAATGCGAGCGAGCGTGTCCCCGCGAGCCCGCAATATGAATCCGCGAGTATCTTACCTCTCAAAGTTCGTACAACGAAATAAAGTGCCGATGCCAGGCGCTCTACCCCTTCCCTTGAGCGCCGGACAGTGGCAATAATCGAGGTTTTACCTTGCCATACTGAAGAAGCAGGGGAACCCACAAAGTCGCAGACCAACCAGTGCACCTTGGCGAAGCCCAACAGCAATGGCGGCAGAGGCAGGCCGTACGACACAGTCCACGGTCCGTGAGCGAAGACCACGCCGGAGTCACAGGCACGACCGGTCCCCAAAGCGGGAACCACCACCACCACCCAGGAATCGTCCAAGCCTAAACCGGCAATCCGAGGCTAGCAGTAGAGTGATGGAAAAAGTTCAGGACACCTGAAGGACGTAACACACTATGGCCCGACCGGCGTCAAGGCGTGTGAGCACATTTCACCAGTTGCCGTTGTTTCGTCAGGTCAACACAAACACCAACGAGGAAAGTCCCACGAGAAAGCGTCCAAGCCTAACACAAGACAAAGCGTAGGGTAACACCTCAACAACACACGACGACCGGTTTCCACAACCATACACAGTCCGAAGCTAAAGCCAAAGACGTACACAACCTTTCACTATCTAGCAAAAAAAACTGACTGGTTAGCAAGCCGTTGGGCGCATGCGCGGTTGGGTTGGAAGGGAGGCTACTCGAGTTACCGCCTAGCCTATGGCGCCCCTCACCTGCCATCACGGCCATACTCGTACACAACAATTTTGGGCTAAAATTAGTCTAGCAAGAAACCATTCCTATTAGTAATACCATCGGTAATGTGTTTTGAGGAAACAAATGAAAGTTTACATTTTCCCACCATTTTCCATAGGTGAAAGATCCTTATGAGAACAGCAGTGTTCTTAACAAGTTTGTGTCAGATGTGGAGGCTTTCGGCAAGTTTGTGGATGACCTCTCCATCACTATTCTTGGCGTCTCTCGGCTGGACACAGTTTGGAAGGTGAGTGAACTGAAAGCTCTTGTCTGAGATTGCTGTAGATTTCAGTGTATAATTACATGTACCATTACAATTGATTCAGGAATGGGAAGTGCAGACAGGCAGAATTACAACTTTGAAGACTTTGTGGGTCTACTGCCCAGGACACGCTGGAGTCCGGG
Organism: Semisulcospira habei; assembly: GCA_036245525.1. NCBI lineage: Eukaryota > Metazoa > Mollusca > Gastropoda > Semisulcospiridae > Semisulcospira > Semisulcospira habei. The sequence goes on from BTPG01000008.1 coordinate 140,693,947, forward strand.
GCAGTGATCGGGCAGACAACCTTGCTGGCAAGGCTGAAATCACACAAGGGTATGGGTGGGCAGATTAGACGTGGTGAGACACTTGAGAAAGTATTTCCAGGAACAGAGCCAACAGCACCACACAATCGACCGCCTCTTGAGCAAAGGTGTGGAGAAAGGCAGCATGCATTGGGCAGACTTGAAAGGACATGAATAATCTATAGTAAACCAGGGGCTGGATGCACAACAGCCTTCTAACTCCTAAAACAGTGTTAAAGTGAAAATTTACAAACATTTTGTAAAAATCGTGTTTAGCACACTTAGATGCGATGCACGACAGACTTCTAAATTGTAAAACAGTTTTAAAAGTGAAAATTAAAAATCGTTTTAAAAATCGTGCTTAGCGTGCTTAGATGCGATGCACGACAGACTTCTAAATTGTAAAACAGTTTTAAAAGTGAAAATTAAAAATCGTTTTAAAAATCGTGCTTAGCGCGCTTAGATGCGATGCACGGGAGTTTTAACACTGTTTCAGCGATGATTTTCGCTTGTAACTTTAGAAGTGCTTGGAGCTATTCTAAACGTGCTAAAATGCTTTTAAAATGGAATGGACGCTGAATGGGTGCCATTTTTAATCAGCCGCTTCATTTATTTCGACAACATGTGCGAAGAAAAGAGAGATCGCTGCATCCTTTCGGTCAAAATATAACGACAAACAACATCGGTTTCAGTGTTTGCGTTGGGAAGTGAAATATTGTCGGAGAGATTGGAGGCGGTCAGCTGGCGTAACACAACCTGACTTTGTATATAATTATAATAAGCTCGATTACCATCAATACCTCAATAGCGCAGTCGATAAGACTCATGGTAAAAAATGTCACTATTGAAACCACGACTGGCGTGGTTCGAGCCACAGCTTTTCCGTTTTGTTTTTTTCTTGTTTGTTTGTTGTTATTGTGCTGCACATCTTTAAGTATTTCCATATTCCTTCAGCAGGACTGCTTCCTCTGCCGAGAAAAAATTGTTGTTGTTTTTTATTTTTTATTTTGGTGTGTGGAAATAGTCTTTGCTGGACTTGGAGCAGCCATCTTGGCCAGAATGGAACTGACGAGTGACGCAATAAAGTTAATTGACGTCAATCTTATAGGTGTTAGTTCTTTTTCTTATGAACTTTTAGTTCATCAGCTATTGTTTCACGTCATACCTTCAGTTGCATTCTCATTATCAGAAAAAATAAGTTGCAAATTGTGTAATTGTTTCTGCATATATTCTGAACAGGCCTAAATATTACTCAATTGTGGTTTAATTGTCTTTGCTAATCGTGTTGGTTTTTTTTCATTGGGATTTTCTCTCCATACTAGTGATCACAAATCTTTACTGCAAATGAACTATTCAGTCTATTTATATATCGGTGACATAGTGTGGTAGACAATTTTTAGCTAAAATGTTGTTAACTTTTTTTAGAAACGTGTTGTGCATCAGTTTTAAAAGTGTTTTAAAACCTCTGTTAACTAAAACGATTTTAACTTTAAAATGCTTTTAATTTAGAACGCTTTTAAGCATCCAGCCCCAGACCAATATTGGGACAGTATTGGGAACTCTGGGGAGACTTCTGAGGGATGGTGTGGAGCACATATGGGCCTTCTGAGTGCAGAGATCCCACCTTAACTGAACTGATCTGAACTGATTCTGAACTTTCACACATTCCTCATAAGAAATTCCCCACAAAGAAAGAAAATGCGTTCAAAGAAGAAAAATGCGACACAGTTTATTAAATTTGCAGATTTTAATCCCATTATGAAATCTACAGACAGAATTAAGCCCATCAACACACAGACAAAGACAACATAAGCTCTTGTCTTTTGCATTGGATGTTGCAGAGTTTGATCGACAGCCAGGATCATGATGTGAAGAAACGGTCCATTGCGATTGCTCGCTGCTACCCAATGAAGAACCGCGACCCTGATATTATGCCATGTGAGTATGATTACCCCCACTGTGCATGTGGCCAGCAGTACCATTTACTGTACTGCATGCACAACAGGGTTAAAAAAAAATACAATAAAACCTGTCTAGGCAACCACCTGTTTAAGGCGTTGAAGCAGACCACCCATTTTTGAAAGTTCAAGAGTAGCGCAAGAATAGCTTGGCGTCTGGAGGTGCCAAGCTGTTCTGGCACCACTCTTGAACTCTTGTGTATCTTGCTTTATCATGTCATGGCTGATGAAATTAAACTAATCAATGATGACATGTGCTAGAAGTCCAAAATTCACACCCAGTTTATTTCACTGACATTTTCCGCACATTTTGCTCATGCAACATGTATTTTGCAGCGTGCAGGTCATTACAATACATCGGTGTTTCTGACCTTCTGATGACACAGGATTATGTTTCAGTATGATATGGATATGCCCGGGAAAATTTGGTTAATTATTAATGTGCAGCACATAAGGAAGTGAAGCTGGCAGCATGCAAACAGAGACAAGATTAAAGAGACTGCTGAACGCCAAAAGACATTGAAATTTATTTATGTGCTGGTCTCTGACTTTAGACCTTACAGCTATGAGCGATATCTCAGATCAGAACTGACTGGCTGACTGATTGGTTGACTGACTGATTCACTCACTCACTCACTCACTCACTCACTCACACAGTAATATGCTAATGTATGCTACAAAGATAAACCGATGCACAAATGTTGGAAAGAAATGGTGTGTACACTTTTAAAAACTCGGAACAGAAGATAATTTTAAACCAGACTCGGGTCAGAGAGAGTAGATAGTGCCCATTGCAAGTGAGGACAGCGCAGGCAGTATGTGATGTCTTGGACTGCTGAAATCATGTCACACACTATCTTCTTAACAGTCACGCTGTTAGCTGCCAGTGACTGCCTCAGATTGGGGATGTGAACGTGGGCATGGTTTGCCAGCAGGAATAAAAACGTTCACAGACCCAGCTTCCGTAACAGGCAGATATTCTCATAAGCCCCTGCGACTGCAGGGGCTCATGAGAATATCTGCCTGTTACAGAGGGAGTGGGCAGGCTGCAGCGACTGACAGTGGAAATTTCATGTATTTCCTTACCTATCTCTGACTCAGAAATGACCTCTGCTATAGTTTGGTGTTAATGCAGCTCACAGCACAGTAGTCTGTGTGAATTTTCTTTTAACCCATATACTGAGGCTAAAAAGCTCCCAGTTTGTGCACTGCCATGTGCAAGCTACATTATAGTACTTACAGATAAGGATATACTTTGGTACCGGTGTCAGGCCGCTTTATAAATTTCAAATACAAGTGATCAAAATTTCCGAAACCTCAGTAGCTGAGCTAACCCTTCGCACCACGTAAATGTCCTGTGTCTGTCTTGCACTGTGTTTGTCTTCTGAGTGAATGCGTATGTGTCACGTGAGCGTGTGTGGTTCAGTTCGCGGCGCTTTGAGCCCATTCGCCGATTTGGGAAAAGGCACCTATATAATAACCGGTATTATTATTATAATGTAGACCAATGGCTTTAGTTCAAGGGTGGTGCCAGAATAGCTTGGCGCGTAGAGGCGCCAAGCTATTCTGGCACTACCCTTGAACTATTTTAGTCAAACTTATTTCACACACTGGTGTATTCCGAATGATAAGGGTTAATACATGCAGTCTCTGTTCCTATCTTATGGATATCCACTTATTACATGCAAATGCAAAAATACAGTACTTTTGCACTCATGCATACCATAAAGAAATAGAGGAGAAAAACAAACTGCACGATTGAGACCAGTGTAGTGATCATGGTAAAAATTTTATTAAAAAGAAAAGAAGAAATTGAAATTGAGTTTTTCTGTACAACCCATCTGCCGGAAATTCTCTGGTATCAAGCTGACGAGAACACAGGTGTTCTGTAATTGTGCTGTGCGAAACAACAATACAGTCAGATCCTCTTATATGATGATTCTCACTCGGCATACATTCAAGAATGTGCTTTAGAAATACAGTGGAACCAGTTTTGAGCTGTCATCTTTTCTTTTTCTTGTGCAAAAAAAAACCAAACAGAAGTCTTTCAAAGACGCATGCTCTCTCAGGAGCAGCCTTGAAAGGCAGAAAAGTGGAACCTGTCATTAAAGACCTTCGTTCAGGTGGCTGTAGCCACCTGAATGATGGTCTTTAATGACAGGTGATCTCACATATGGAGGCTACTCAAAACAGGTCCTGGTGTAATGGCACAGTGACCTATATATTTTCAGTGTTTGACATTTTGAGCCCTAAGGTTAACATTCCAGTTTGTCCTCTGAAGATTATGTATCAGCTTAGGATTTGCCCCATTCTAAAGTGAACCATGATAGTTAAAGCGATCTGCCCTTTGGCAGGCTTTGATTGCGAAAATTGGCTGATACAACGGGTTATATAACCCATATCATTTGGAATACACCAGAGTGTGAAATAAGTTTGACTAAAATAGTTCACGGGTAGTGCCAGAATAGCTTGGCGCCTCTAGGAGCTATTCTGGCACCACCCTTGAACTAAAGCCATTGGTCTATATCCTTATCTGTAAGTACTATAATGTAGCTTGCATATGCAGGGATGAAAACTTCTCTTTCTCCGCCGTCTCCGCCGATTCTTTTTACAATCTCCGCTGAAAAAACATTTCTCCACCAAAAAAACAAGAGAGAAAACAAAAAAAAAATAATATATATATATATATATATATATATATATATATATATATATATATATATATATATATATATATATATTCGCAAGACTGAAAAATTGACACGAACTTTACCGGAACTTGTGAATAAATTGTCATTTGTGGGAGTTTCCACCCTGAATCTTATTTGTAAATGGCAGTTCTCATTCCGTTCACTTTGGGTAACATTTTCGAACGCAGCATCATGATGAATTTGGAAGTTTAAACAAAGAAAAAAATGCAACGAAAAAAAAAAAAAGTACGCGAACTGTTGGAAAATGACTGGCTAAAAGGGTGGTGTTTGATCGGAGAGTTGGCGACTGTTCATGAAGGTCTGTACTCTGTTGACTGTGGTTTTTGTCAATCTCCAAGTCTCTGCTCCATATAGGAGAACTGCTTTTACATTGGAGTTGAAAATCCGGACTTTGGTGTGTTGTGACAGCTCTCTGGAACTCCACACTTTTTTCAACTGGAGAAAGGCTGCTCTGGCTTTACCGATTCGTGCTCTGACATCTGCATCAGTGCCGCCTTTTTTGTCTATGATGCTCCCGAGATAGGTGAAGGACTCCACATCCTCCAACGGGGTGCCAGCAAGCAAGACTGGTTCTTCCCTGGTTGCGTTCAGCCTCATTGTCTTTGTTTTCTGTTTGTGAATGGTGAGGCCCGCTTGGGACGAGATGTCAGCAAGCCTCGTGGTCTTGTCCTGCATTTGTTGATGAGTGTGGGACAGTAATGCCAAGTCGTCTGCAAAATCGAGGTCGTCAAGCTGTGTCCACAGTGTCCACTGTATTCCACTTCGTCTGTGCTCTGTGGTCATCTTCATGACCCAGTCTATGGCCAGTAGGAAGAGGAACGGAGACAGCAGACACCCCTGCCTGACACCAGTTCTGACCTGGAGCTCCCTGGTGAACAGCCCTTCGTGGATCACGCGACATGTCATGCCATCGTAGCTGCTCTTGATCAGGCGGACGAACTTTGTGGGTACACCGTAGTGTCGTAGGAGTTTCCACAGAGTCTCTTGGTCCACACTGTCAAATGCTTTCTCATAATCCACAAAGTTGACGTACAGCGGGGCAGCTCCACTCCAGAGACTGTTCCACGATGATGCGGAGAGTGGCGATCTGGTCTGTACATGATCGGTTCTTCCTGAATCCTGCTTGCTGGTCTCTCAGCTGGGGGTCAACGGAGCTGTTCATTCTCTCCAGGATGATCCTGTTGAAGACCTTTCCTGGTACTGACAGCAAGGTGATTCCTCTGTAGTTGGAACACTTGCTGAGGTCGCCTTTCTTGGGAAGCTTGATTAGGTACCCCTCCTTCCAGTCAGCCGGCATCACCTCCTCTTCCCAGATCTTTCCAAACAGTGGGTACAGCATCTCCACTGTTGCCTCTAGGTCTGCTTTCAGAGACTCCGCTGGGATGTCATCTGGGCCTGCTGCTTTGCCGTTCTTCAAAAATGCCACTGCTCTTCTGATCTCTTCCAGGCTGGGTCTGTCACAGCTGATGGGTAGGTCGGTCTCTGCCGGCTGGATGTCTGGGGGGTCGGGTGGGCTAGGTCTGTTCAGTAACTCTTCAAAATACTCGGCCCATCTGTCGAGTTGGTCTGCTCTGTCTGCCATAGGCTTGCCTTCTTTGTCTTTTACTGGTCTTTCTGTATGGCCATACTTGCCTGACAATCTTCTGGTAATGTCGTAGAGCTGTTTCATGTTGCCGCTGCCTGCTGCCTTTTCTGCCTCTGCTGCCAGGCTGTCTGTATAGGCCCTCTTGTCTGCCCTGATACTCCTCTTCACCTCGCGGTTGGCTTCCCAGTATTCCCCCTGTGCCCTTACTTTGGCTGCTCTCGTGCGACTGTTGTTGACAACTGCTTTCTTCTGCTTCCTCACTTCTATCTTCTTCAAGGTCTGTGCCGACAGCCAGTCCTTGTGATGGTGTTTCCTGAACCCTACAGTGTCTTTGCAGGTTGAGTTCAGCGCCTCTCTAACTGCCTTCCACTGCTGCTCTGTGGTGACCACCTCCTCTTCATTTACTAGCTCCTGTAGCGCTTGAAACCGGTTGGACAGCACCAGTTTGAACTCTTCTCTAACTCCAGTTTCTCTCAGGAGGCCTACATTATAGCGCTGTCTTCTTGTTGTCTCTGTGCGGCTTTTCTTTAGCTTGAGCTTCATTCTTAAGGTAAGCTGATGGTGGTCTGAGGCGACATCTGCTCCCCTCCTCACTCGAACATCTTGAAGGGATCTTCTAAATTTCTTGCTAATGCAGATATGGTCTATTTGGTTCTCTGTTGTATGGTCAGGTGAGACCCAAGTTGCTTTGTGTATTCTTCTGTGTGGGAAGATGCTGCCTCCAATGACAAGTCGGTTTAGAGCACAAAAGTCTACAAACCTCTCCCCGTTCTCACTCATCTCCAAGCCTAGTCCCTGTCTCCCCATCACCTCTTCGTATCCAGTGTTGTCCTCCCCTATTTTGGCATTAAAATCGCCCATGACGATGGTGATGTCTCGCTCCGCACATTTGTCCAAGGCACTCTGGAGTCGGTCGTAGAACTCTTGTTTCTCTTCCTCGTCACTGTCATTAGTGGGCGCATAACACTGGATGACGTTCAGCTTGAGCTTTTTCTTGGTTCTAAAGGCTGCTGTGATAATTCTTGGCCCAAGAGGTTCCCAGCCCATCAGCGCTCTCTGTGCCACTGGTGACAGCATGAATGCTACACCTTCTGTATGGGGGGCATTCTCCTCTTCATGACCTGAATACAGAATCATCTCCCCTCTTAACAGCCTTTTCTGGCCAGACTGCGTCCATCTGGCTTCACTGATACCTAGCAGGGAAAGGTTGTACTTTTGCATTTCCGCTGCTATCTGGGCGGCCTTGCCACTCTGGTACATGGTCTTGACGTTCCATGTGCCCATGGTTGTATCCATGGATAGAGAGAGGTGGCTCGGTCCTGTGGCTTCCGAAGACTTCCGGCTTTCACCACAGGACGTCATAAGTCTTATGGTAGAAGAACCTTCCTCCTCCAGGAATGGAATTACTGTTAGTCTTTTCGTCGGCGTTTTTGTAGCTATTTCCTTTTTTGCAGGGTGGGGAAGCTACCCCCACGCCCAACCCCCTTACTTGGAGGACCAGGGGTTTTCTGTCGGGGTCACCTTCCCTTAGACCATGTTGGTTCACGGCACCTTATTTCATTCGGTGCACCCCTCTCACGAGGGACCCCCTATCCACCACCCAGGGGACGCACCTCAACGCCATATGGTCCCAGCGCGAGGCTTGAAGCTTTTAGCCTCAGTATGATATGGGTTAATGCTGGCTTTCCTCAACTACAATGTATGACTTTCTACCCTTTTTTTCACAATACATATGAGTAGGCACATGCAGCAGAGGTTTTCTCGCTGCCCTTTTGAGCACAAGGAAAGGAACTCGCCAGTGCAAAGGAGAAGTTGAGCCGAAAAGTATTCAGACTTCATTATTTAAGTTTAACTTTATTAGTCCTTTTGTCCAGCATTTGTAAGACACGCAAAGAACATTTATAAAGGAGATATTGCGAACTTGTAGCCCTTTATTGTGTGGAGGAGCTTACTTGAAGACATTGAGTCCTAATTTTCAAATACCAGTTTTGGTTAGTTGAACTCGGTTGTCCTCAGAAGATAATCAAGAGTATGTACCAGCTGAAAATTAGTCATTAGTCAGTCATGATTGTTCAAGGGTGGTGCCAGAACAGCTTGGCGCCAACAGGCGCCAAGCTGTTCTGGCACCACCCTTGAACTATCCTGCTTAGTCCCTATCTTCTGTTGTGCGAGAACTTAGTGGGTTACGGAGTGAAATTTCTTTTACCAATATCTAGACATTGCATCCACTTTGTTTGAGAAAGTGGAACTTTGGTCCACTATGGACATAAGTCCTATTTTCTGTTTTTGAAAATAATTTCCATACTAGGCAAATAAATCCCTTTTTTTATTTCATGAACGACAAAGGTCGAGTCAGACTGGCACATCAGCAAAATGGAACCGTCAGAAGTCTAGGAGAGGCTTTGGGTCCGATTTTGCGGCTTAGTGTTATGTCACACCTGCGGGCGCCGTCTGAAAGGTTTTGCAGAAATTTAATTAAAGGCACGGACTGAACGTGTTTTAGAAGGAATAAGGGACAAAAAGGCAGCCCAGATTGAATTTACTCCGAAAATGCGGAGCCACCAAGCACCTGATACACTGGTAACTCCCTCCTCTCGCCATTCACCGCATGTTAACCTCTTCTTGGCCACTGGTAGTCGCAGATTGTGTTTCCAGAAGTCTTATTTTCAGCTCCAAAGAACCTCAGCTGTCTCATGATCGGTGGGGTCTGCATGAGGCATAGATCAACATGAGCCCCCGCAGTAGCGGGGGCTCATGTGGATCTATGCCTCTAGCACTTTGGGCATTCTTAGTTGTGTTTCAGCATGAAAGGGGTTAACACATTCCCCCCCCCCACCCCCCCCCACCCCACCGCTTTCCAAAAGAATAGAAGAAAAACCACATAATAGAAGGAAAAAGAAAAAGAAAAACGACTATAAAAAAGGAGGGCTGCAATTTTCAACCTTTCGTATCAACCTTAGGGGACCAGCACACATGCGAAGGTCAGAAATTAGGAGACGGGCTCACGTGCAAATTAGATAACTTTTTGGACATGTATATTATTTCTCGCTTCATCTGTGTATGGTAGCAGCATGTTGGATGTGATTATAATATGCGTATTATTCTCATCACTCCCGGCAAAATTAAATTTGTCAACTTATCCAAAATGCAATTATTTGAAACAATTGCATGTGTGAAATACAGTCAGAATATCATGAAAGTTGCATGGGGCAAGTGCTGTTTTTAACGTGTGCTGGTCTGTGATTTTGGACTTTACGGCCAGAAGGCCGTAAGGTCCAAAATCACAGGCCAGCAGGCAAGATTTTTTCCCGGGTTTTGCGCACCATTATAAAATGTATGCACGGTGAAATAGCAAGGCATGATTTATGGCTGCCGCGACATCAGACACATGTCTGTTTCATCTGTATGCATAATATTTCATCGACACAAGTTTTCCCTGCCCCCCACCCCCTGTCCCCGTTCTCCCCTTCCCCACCCCTTCCCCCGAGCCTGCTTCTTCCACCCCACCCCACCCCACCCCCCTTCCATCCATAGGGAGGGGACTTGGGTATGTTATTTGTCACTGGACAACTGAGCATATGTAGTATGCACATGTAGTATGCACAATTATGCACTTTAAAAATGCAACAGGAACAATTACGTCTGAGAAAAACCAATTGTTTTCACTCTTGTTTAGAACAGATGACTCATTTTAACCCATTTAGCCCCAACACACTACAGGCTGAGACGGATGGACCATGATACTTCAAGGCTAGTGCCAGATTAGCTTGGTGCCTGATGGCGCCAAGCGAAACTGTACACGTCTGTGGAGGCGCTACAGAAGACCACAGATTTCATTTTGAGAGCCAAACTCCAAGTGTGACGGCGTTCGAGAAGAAGAAGATGGCGCCAAGCTAATCTGTCACTACCCTTGAATTATTATGGTCCACCCATCTCTGCAACTGCTATATAGTCGTTAGGTGACACCTCCAAAATTTGGGAAATGCAGCCATGGGGTTAAAATATAAATGGGTTGTTAATATTGTGCCACAGCACCCTCAAACCATTTTGGGCCTACAAAGGTGGAAATATACTTTTTTGGGGTGTCCTTGATTGCCTTCGTTTGTTGCACATTTAAAGTGCATAATGCCATACGACATCTCCGCAGCTATTGGTGTGGGGCACCTTGAATGAGTTAACTTTTTTGTAACGCACGAATTAACTTCTTGGGATACGGTTTGTGCTGAAAAGAACAGGTTAAGTTTTTTGTGTGGTTGGAATAAAAGGAGCGCTCGGTTTTGCTCCCCACCTTCACCGCCCTCGAGAGAGAGAGAGAAAAAAAAAAAAAACCGAACTGAGCTGAGGTAAGTACAAAAGAAGTAGGTTGACCAAAACAGGTGTTTGGTATGTTTGACCCTTATGGCTAGAGACTAACACTCCCCCCCCCCCCCCCCCACCTCCTTAAAAAAATGACATATAAAAATAAATTTAATAAAAATTAATTAATAGATAAAATCAAAAACTACCATGGGCAATTTTTTAAAAAATTGGTCCCAGATATAAATAAGAGAGAGGGGCGGGGGTGGGTGGTGGATGAGGACGAACACAAGCATTGGTAATTTTCTCTGTGAAAAGATATGATAAAAGTCTTTTTAATCACCCTTCCCCACCCCCACCACCACACACACAAACACGCAAGCATGCACGCACACGCACACACACACACACACACACACACACACACACACACACGCATCCCGGGGGGGGGGGGGGGGGGGGGGAGGAGGGGGCAGATGGGCTGTAACAGATCAAGTCAATGCACTTTCAGAAAGGCAATATCATGGAGGTTAGAGTGACACAAAGACATTACTTTATTATGCGCCGGGAGAGTCAGCCGTTTTGCGCGCTGCTGTGCATTGCATATGCCTCCGCGCCGTCTTGCCGGCTGCCTAGCACTGAAACTGACAGGCGCCAGGAATAGAAACAGCTGTACGGCCCCACTGACACACTGGCCTACTGACACAGTTGCGCAGCACTCAAGTCTGGGGCACGACCTTTGCTGGCGTAAAGCCGTCGCAGGCAGAACACACAGAACCTCTCTCCTCCAGGTGAGGGAGGGTAATTGAAGGTCAAGCGAGCAAGATGTATAGATCCTCATGAGCCCCACCATGCGGGGGCTCATGAGGATCTGTGCCTCTTGTAAGAGCGCACGAGGATCAGTGCCGCTTGAGGATGTGTGCGTCGTGCGGATGACTGGTTTGGGGGGAGCTGCAGTGACACTGATGGCTAGCTTATGGTGTGGTTGCGCGTAACAGGGGCGCAGTTTATCCTGGGGGATCACCCCAAGCAGGTGAAGGATTTTTGAGCAAGAGCCATAGATCCTCATAGGCCCTTGTAGAGATGCGGAGACCATACAGGTGAACGTTGTTTCACCAAAAGGCATAGAACCCCATGAGCCCTTGCAAAGATGCGAAGGGCCAACGCATGTGAAAGTAGTTTCACCAAGAGGCATAGACTCTCATGTCCCTCCAGCATGATGCGGGTGATTTTGAGGATCAAGGCTTCTTGCGCATTCTTAGCAAAGTAAAAGCTTAAGGTTTGGTTACAGGCAGCATGGGCGAATGAATCCTGGGTAAAATTACCAGTTGCCACCTCAGGCAGAGGGATTTAAACATGAATTTAAAACAATTTTAGACATGTGTGCCGTTGGTCTGTGATTTTGGACCTTACGGATCTATATGTGTGCGGGTCTGTGAGTTTGGACCTTACGGCTTGAAGCCATAGGGTCCGATTTCACAGACCAGCACACTATGCACGCTATATACTATTTTAATCTGTAGAGAGGTGAGCCGACAGATTTGAGTATGACATCTTTATTCAAGGAGATAAATGTATGGGGCGCATGAAGATCCATGTCTTTTTTTACTCATTCGCGGCCAGGCGGATGCGGCTGGCCGCGAATGAGTAAAGATGGATGGCGTTCCGTGTTGCAGGTCTTGCTAAATGACGCTAAATGATGGCCGGGACCGGACAATGATTGCATATTGTAATACGGCAGAGTTGCTTATTATCTGCCAACGCTGTGCTACCCCTTCATTTTCGTCTTGCCCTACTGTGTACTTCCGTAATCGGTCAATTTGAACAATAAAACATCCCACATGGCTCACATGTTCACTGGCAAGTCACATAGTTTTGATGACCCTCTGTGATCTTGAGTTTACAGAGGAGTGGCTTACATGAGCAAGCATAATTTATACTGTAAAACATAAGCCACTATTTTGATATTGGAGCCAGATTAAAGCATTTATTTGCCATATTATACCTGCATCCTCTGATTTCGTCACTGTCTGGTATTGTGTGCAAACACTTACCAACACCCACACACATCCACACCCACAAAAAAAAATTGTAAAAAAAAAAAAGAGATCTTTTTAATTTTGTAACTCATTTAGCCATGATATGCTGCAACAAGATATGCACCAACCATGATAGTTCAAGGGTGGTATCAGAATGGTGTGGAACCTCTAAGGCATAAGTTTTTCTGGCACCATCCTTAAACTGTCATGGTTGCCATGTCTCTTGAATTGTAATGAAGCCTTTAGAGGACAACTCACGTTAGTGTAATCCCACCAAAAAGGTGGCTGCCAAGCTTGAGCAAAGAGAATCCCAAGAAAGATTGAAGCATGCTTAGAAAAGTTAAGTACGTGTGCAACACATTTGTGTTGTACTTGTCCTTTCTAAGCGTGCGTCTTTTTTTTTTTTCTTTTTTCTTTTCTTTTTTTTTTTTTTTTTTTTTTTTTTTTTTTTTTGGGGGGGGGGGGGGTGGGTGGGGGGAGGGGGGGGGGGGGCCTTTTCACTATTTTAGTGTAGTCTTCAGCGGACAGTCAATCTAAGTGCTCATGCCAAGTGTTTTCACCCTTATCATTTGGAATACACCAGTGTGTGAAATAAGTTTGACTAAAATAGTTAAAGGGTAATGCCGGAATAGCCTCTAAGCGCCAAGCTATTCTGGCACCACCCTTGAACTAAAGCCATTGGTCTATATCCTTATCTGTAAGTACTGTAATGTAGCTTGCATATGGCAGTGTACAAGTTTGAAGCTGTTAACCTCAGTATGGTATGCATTAAAACTTGTTCCATCAGATCCTGTAAATGTTTTCTCTGTTTGTTTACAGACGACGACACCAGGGTTGTGCTTACAACCACGAAAGATGACTATGTCAATGCCAGCTGGATAAATGTAAGTGGGCCTTTACAGAGATGAACCAGTGAACATGCAGGCACACATAGTAGTACACTTAACTCATTCAGCCCAACAGACGTATTTCCCAAATTTTGCAGGCATCATCTAATGACCATGCACCAGTTGCAGGAGATGGATCAACCATGATAATTCAAGGGCAGTGCCAGATTAGTTTGGTCGACCCATCTCCTGCTGTAGTGCGTCAGGGCTGAATGGGTTAACCTCTTCTCTGCCAGTGGATGCAGCCTGTGTTTCTGAAATCCGCGTTAACCCATATCATACTGAGGCTGAAAGCGTCAAATTTGTACACTGCCATATGCAAGCTACATTATAGTACTTACAGATAAGGATATAGACCAATGGCTTTAGTTCAAGGGTGGTGCCAGAATAGCTTGGTGCTTAGAGGCACCAAGGTGTTCTGGCACTACCCTTGAACTATTTTAGTCAAACTTATTTCACACACTAGTGTATTCCGAATGATAAGGGCTAATTCAGCGCCAGAGATCTTTGGCCATCCAATGAACATGCACACAAACAGGGCCAGCAAGAGGCAAAAAAAAACTCATGAGCCCCCGCATACGCTTATGAGTTGTTTTTTTTTGCCTCTTGCAATTGGTTGGTGATCTTTCTGGCTGTGAAGGGGTTAAAACCTAAGATGTGGGGAGAGGGGGGGGGGGGGAGGGTTGAGTTGATAGATCCTTTCAAAATGGAAGCAGTGCACCACATACATTGTTTGTCAAGATGTTTATTTATGCGTGTCTTCACAGTCAGCTGACCACTTGGCATGGATCAAACTGTTTTTTATCCACATTAATCAGACAGATTGATAAACTGGTTATATATCACGTTTTCTCCTCATAGGATCTTGCCCCGTCGTGCCCCAAGTTTGTTGCTACACAAGCTCCGCTGAGCGTGACCATGACCGATTTTTGGGCCATGGTGTATGAGCTGGGGTCAGAAGTCATTGTGCAGATCACTAGCGAGTACGAGACGGGAAAGGTAAGGCTGTGTTCCTTTTTGTTTTTTGGGCTCACATGTGAAGCAAAGGTGAGTCTATGTTCTGGGCCAATGGTCAATTGGCCATCATCATCTTTCGTGCATGGTAAACTTTAACTTTGGCATTTTCTGAGAGACTATTCAAGCCACAGTCTTCCAAATTGGCCCAAGGATACTATGTGGCAAGACCTTTCTAAATATACCAATTTGAGTGACCGCTCTCAAAGGTTAAGACAGCGGATCAGGAAATAGGTAACAAAAATTGACATATTTTGAAAAGAGATGTTTTTTCTCAAATACTTCAAACTCAAACTTGGTACAAAGATACCTGATGGTAAGACCTATCTATGCATACTAATTTGGATGACCCGTCAGAAAGGTCAAGGGTAATAAGAGGTCGGCAAGTGTGTGTAAAATGCCAATTTTTTATACAATTGTAGTTTTTACCAACATTTTTGTAAAGTTTTCAATCAAATTTAGCTCAGAGGTGATATGTCCTTATGCATATTAATTTAGTTGACCCATCACAATGGTCAAGGGTCATGGGATGATTCAAAAATAGGTTTAAAAAAGCTGTATTTTGACAAAAAATGTTTTTTCTAAAATACTATTCACAACTTCAAACCTAAATTTGGTACAGAGGTACCTGGTGGTAAGACCTATCTATGCATACTAATTTGGATGACCCCTTGGTAAGGTAAAGGGTCACAAGAGGTTGGTAAATGTGTGAAAAATGCCATTTTTGGGGGTTGCAATTGTAGTTTTAATCAAAGTTTTGGCAAACTTTTCATTTAAATTTGGCGTGAAATTTTGCTGCTGGCAAGACATTTCTATTCGTACTAATTTAGTTGACTCATCGCAAAGGTCAAGGGTCACAGGGGGTTGACAGATGTGTGAAAAATGATTAAATTTTGAGACAACAGGGATTTTGCTGGTCATCGCCGGAGATTTCAAAAGGTCACTCACACATGTGTGCATCGGTCATACATAATTATGAGCCATAACGGCTTTGCCTTTCTTGTTATCTTTACCTTTTGCAATGCTTTCTAGCCATTCAGCTCTTTAGACCCAGAGGATGAAATAATCCACTTTTGTAGATAACCTTTGGGGCTTGTGTCCCTGTTCTGGAGACAGATTTACCATGATGGTTCAAGAGTGGTGTCGGAATAGCTTGGCACCTGACCATGATAGTTCTAGAGTTGTGTCAGAGTGGTGCCTATAGGCGCCAAGCTATTCTGACATCACCCTTGAACTATCATGGCTGATCCACATCTTCTAGCATATCAGGGCTTATGAGGTAACACAACTGTACATGCAGAGCTCTTCTGCATGTACAATCAGTACTGTAAACAGTACTGATTGCAGTATCAGTCCTGTTTTCTCGTACAATTTTGACGTACAGTGTATGAAATTAGCGCACGGTTTATGCATTTACACAAGCCCTGTGAAAACTACATTATTTTAGTGACAAAATGTATGATCTGTTGTGGTTGTGGTATATTAATGTCTTCAGACACTATGTCCGAGTGCATGTCACAGATTGGCTTTCAAGCAGCCTCTGTTTAATCAAAACTGCTTTCTCGTTCATATTTTCACCATTTTGGCCATCTAAATGGTGGTCTTCGATGAAGGGAGATCTCTCATAAGGATGGTTGCTTACAACAGGTTCTGCTGTAGCTGCCCCTGTCCCTTAGGAACACCACCTTTGGTAGTTGTCTGCAGTCTTCTTGTGTTGACCTTAAATCTCAAATAACTTATGACCAATCAGGTTTGCTGTGGGCGTGAATCAGACAGCAGACATTTATGGCATCGAAAGTGCAAATTAGGTGCATTACACTTCACATGTTTAACCCTTTTCATCCTGATACACTATTGCTTGAAATAAGTTAGACTGTGATAGTTCAAGGGTGGTGTCAGAATTAGGTGCCAAGCTATTCTAGCACCACTTTTAAACTGAAATGGTTGATCTTTCTCCTCATCTGTAATGCAGCCTTCAGAGGACAATAAGCAAATTTAAAAAATCAGCCTCAGTATGTAATCATACTAATGGGTTAATTTGGTTTACTCTGCAAGATGTGAGCTGTAATATCATGAGTTTTCATGGTTTGTTGTCAAAGTGATGGATGGCTTTTAAATTAATTTAATGACGTTTATTTATGAGGTGTGCAGTTCCTTATGACCTCATGGTTCATTATTTCTTGCACAACTCTGTAATTGATGCTTGAAACAAACCAGTTAACCACAACTGGCTTAGACTGAAACTGAAAAAGGTACCCTGACAATTTGATTGGTGCTGCTCGCTGTGATCGCTGTAGGAATGTGTCAGGGGTCATCATGCTACTCAACATAGATTCTAGCCTGCAATTGGTTCACTCATTAACTATTCGACCAGTGAGAACCATAAATTGTTCTATAAGCTGACCTGGCCGATCACATTGGCGATGAATGATTGACCCACAGCTCATTGAATTGGCCCATTGAATTTTGACCAAGTGAGCCAATTGCCCCACAGCCTATTTTTAGAAAAATAAACCCTCAGCTAGAGATGGATTGTTCCATTATAGTTCACTGCTTGTACCAGAGTAGCTTGGTGCCTAGCTAATCTGGTACTACCCTTTAACTCCACACACCCTGAGGACGATATTATCACTTTTTTGTAGATATCCTCTGAGGTCTATATCACAGTTCTGGAGACAGATCGACCATGATATTTCAAGGTTGGTGTCAGAATAGCTTGGTGCCTGTAGGCGCCAAGCTATTCTGACACCAACCTTGAAATATCATGGTCAATCCACATCCTGTCATCTTTCAGGGTGTTATGCGTTAAACCATGAGTAAATTTCTGGTGATTTTTACATATTAAGCGTCTTTTACAGAAATTCCCTATGTACTTCCCCACGGAGAAGGGTCAGCAGATGGAACAGGGCCCCATCATACTGAACCTACAGTCCGTTAAGTACAGACAGCTGTGGATCGAACGTAACGTCTATCTGAAGCACAGCCAGGTTTGTTTAACACTTACATGTAACTCATCCACGGTGCTCCAAATCAGTAGCTGCAAAAGTGTTGTATAGCGTTGACAGTGGCAATGCTATTCAACACTTCCGCAGCTATTGGTGCAGGGCACCTTGAATGAGTTAATATATGAAAATCCCTTTGATCCCTTTCATATATAAAATCCCTTTTAACCCCCTTCTGCCTGCAGGCACCAGTACTGTAATCAGTAACGGTGGCTGCATGTAGATGATGGTGAATTTGCAATGAAGCACGGAGGGCTGTGAACAAAACTTATGTTTTTCAAGCACAATCAGGTACGTGTATGTTTGGCAGTTAACCCATATCATTTAGAATACACCAGTGTGTGAATAAGTTTGACTAAAATAGTTCAAGGGTAGTGCCAGAATAACTTGGCGCCTCTAGGCACCAAGCTATTTGCGCACTCCCCTTGAACTAAAGCCATTGGTCTATATCTTTATCTGTAAGTACTATAACTATAATGTAGCTTGCATATGGCAGTGTACAGATTTGAAGCTTTTAGCCTCAGTATGATATGGGTTAATACATGTCCATGCAAAATCTCTAAACCCTTTCACTGCCAGGCCAGATGTCACAGATTGTGTTTCTGAATTCTGTGCTAGTTCATCCCTGAAGAGTCCCAGCTGTCTAAGATACATGGATACATGGCAGTGTCGACAGGAACCATAGATCATGGTGTGCCCCTCATGCGGGGGTCGCATGAGGATCTGTGTTGCAGTTGGATTGTATCGGTTTTTCTCCAGAGTGAAGTGTTAATTCACAGCATCTGCAGCTGTTCATGATCAGTGTATTTATGTATTGAAAGTGAGAGATATTTAATAGTTACACCAAGGCGAGGTGACTCTTACTCTAATTTGTATTAGTTTACTTTGCAGACCAAGCAAGGCAGGACAGTGATACACCTCCAATTCAAGACTTGGCCTGTCAGGTAAGGATTAACCCTTTTCCTCCTGATACACCAGTGTTGATGTTTTTCTTAAATATAGTGGGTCAGATCTAGCACAGCAGATTAAGTTTACAGTTACCAGAGGGTCAGCAGGATTTCCCAGGGGGTCACAAAACTGATGAAGTCTTAGATGATCGCATACTTTGTAACACACACACAAACAGAAATTTCTGTTGCTGCGCATATGGTACTGTTGCTGCGTTGGCGTTAGGCGCTCCCACAAAAGCTTTGTTCTGCTCGCCACGCACAGCTGTGAAACGTGTTCACGATGATGCACTGGAGCATTTTTCAGTGCGTAAAGATAAAGCTTAGTGCGTCCGAGTAAAATATTTTACGCAGAGCTCGGAACACTAGTGCGTCAGAGGTGGCTTTAGAGTGTCAGATACACACATTTCTACGTAATAATCATCACTGGATACACTACTGCGTGCAATTAATTTGACTATGATGGTTCAAGGGTGGTGCCAGAATAGCTTGGCGCCTGAGGCGCCAATCTATTCTCGCACCACCCTTGAACTAAAATGGTTGATCTATCTCCTAATCCATAATGTGGCCTTTATAGGACAATAAGCATTTTTTTTTTTTAATCAGCCTCAGGATGTAAAGGGGTTAAATAAACACTGACTTTTTCAT
Organism: Semisulcospira habei; assembly: GCA_036245525.1. Lineage (NCBI taxonomy): Eukaryota > Metazoa > Mollusca > Gastropoda > Semisulcospiridae > Semisulcospira > Semisulcospira habei. The sequence goes on from BTPG01000008.1 coordinate 140,713,052, forward strand.
ATTTCTGGCATTTAGAAACAAAGGATGTCCTGAAAACAAAAGTGTGATTTCTGTTTTGAATCTCTTAGATGCTACATGCCATTTCAGACATTGGCTAAAGAAGGATAGCAAAGCCGACATACTCCCCAGTACACATTTGCGTGTGTTTTGGCTCACATGCGATAGCAAAAGTGAGTCTGTGTAATGGGCCATCAGTCATCTGTCCAGCGTCTGGCGCATTAGCTTGGGATTACTTGGTGGTTGGTCACTGGTGGGATTACCTGGCTCGGGTCATAAGAAGTATTCACGTGATGACCGGCAACAGGTGCGGTGGATTCCAGTGGCCCAATGACACCCACGATGTATGCCTGCCCTGCTTGTGTTGCCCCTCTGGGCGGACATGTAGTACCTGCGCTACAAGGGTCGAGGAACGGTGATTGTAGCTGTGGGCTTTCTACCAGAGGAAAAGGCGGCCAGGTGTAAGGAACCATCCACCCCTGCCATGACCTCTGGCATTCCAGGGCCGCAGAGACATGCCACGTCAGACATTGTGGGCCTGTCGTCGCTTCAGGCCCTGCTGCCCCCCCACCTCCACCCCCCCACCCTGTCAATTACAGGCACCAGGAGCCCTACCCTACCCTGTGGTGGGCGGAATGCCGGCCTGCCTGCAACGGGACATGCTCCCTAGGCGAGTCCCGGCAGCAGGAGCTCGATACCCACGCTCAGGGGAGCCTGTCAGCAGCCAGAAGGACGCGACCTTGCCCTACCCTTTGGTGGGCGAAATGCTAGCCCACCCGCGACGGGAAATGCTCCCCAGGCGGGTCCAGGCAGCGGGTACTCGATCCCCTCGCTCAGAGAGCCACCAGCCGGTTAGTCTTCGGCCTGACAAGCGCCGAGAGGGGGCACCTGGATCCCGAGACCACCACTCGCAAGGGGGAAAGACCGTCAGCCACCGACGGGAGGAGCTACCCTCGGTCCAGACTTCCAGCACTGTGGCCTTCCACAGAGACAGGTAGGGCAACCCCTCCCCCCCCCACCCCCTCCGCCCCGTCCCCGCTCTAAGAGTGATGAGAAGGGGCCATGCTCTCTGCGCCACATGGTGAGAAGCTCCCCAGGCGGATGGGACAGACAGAGAGGGCCATGCCTGGAAGGGCCGTGGCGCGGCCCTGTCAGCAACAGAACGGTGCTGGTAGGGATCACCGGCCTAGCTCCGTCCTTCGCGCGACCAGGAATCTCTTCGCGGCAACAGCCTCAGACGCTGGGATCGTTGGAGTACCTCTTGTTTTCCGCTCCGCATCCCCGAGGCGTAGGAAGGACTCTACTCTGTCGCAGCGGCTATCTTCAGCTCAACACCGTTCCCTCGCGGCCACCTCTCGGAGCAGCCGATCGGCACGTCTCTCTTCCTCTCAGGCCTGGCGCCCTCTCCTCCAGCGTCGGGACCTCGCGGTGAGCAGCTGGTCTTCAGACTCGGCCAATTCTACCCAGCGTCCCCGTTCCCTCTCACCCCCCTCTAACGCCCCCCCCCATTCCCACACCCCCCCCCCCCCCCCCCCCCCCCCCTGTCAATGGTGGCCGTGCCGCGGCAGTCCAAGCACTTTAGTTCCTCCCGCAGCCGCCGGCGTTTCGGGACCTCGAGGGGACGTTTCCGCGCACCTCCTGGAGGACAGCTTTGGTGACCAGGGCTTCTTTGCCGACACCAGATGGCTGGCGGGGATGGATGGCAGCTCCCGCCACGGTGGTATGCAGGTCACGCCCAGGCGTTCTCCTGTCCCCTTCCAGCTCTGGACAAGGCGGCGCTGTTGCAGATGGGGGCCCCCCGTGACTGGCGCCCACAGACCCCATGCGGTTGGAGATGACACCGTAGCTGGTCTGGAACTCCTTGGTGTGTGCTGGCATCCCCGAGATGGCGACGCAGTCTGTGGTCGGATGCCTCGAGGACACTTGGGACCTCTCGGCCTCGGCTCTTCTACACGGCATACCTCGGTGCTGGTGGCAGCGAGCAGAGCGGCATTTCCCCCCTTGGTCAATGCCATGGCGGTGGCTGCCAACTGCAACCTGGTGCGGCGGGACCCCCTGCTGGGACTCTGTGCCTCACTTCCAGCTTCAGTCAAGACGCAGATCCGCCAGGCGCCGTTGGGAGGACCTCTGCTGTTCGGACCACCTGGCAGATGGTCAAGAAGTCGTCAAAGGACCTCCGGCCTCGGACGGTCGTTCTCCACAGTCGGCCCGCAGGGCCGTGGGTCACGGCCGGCGGCCTTCAGCCCCCTTCCACCCATCTTCCCAGAAACCTCGGCTCTTCCCGCTCCACTCCTGTGCGTTCATGTGCAGTCCCCACCACCACCCCTCCCTGGCCCAGGGGCTCATTGACCTGTCGCCCCTCTCCACGCCGACTCCTGGAGGGGCTCCGGTCAGTGGAAGGCTAACCCACCAAAGCGGCACGTGCCGCGTGTGGTTTTGGGACGACCCTTGGTTTCTCTCCACCGTCTGGGAGGGCCTGCAGATCTTCTTCCAGTCTCCCCCTTGGTTGTGACTCTCCCACATGTGGACTCTGGCTCCGGCAGAGAGCTGCAAGGCGGAAGCGCTCCACGGCGAGGTAAGTTCTCGGCCCCGGGAAGGGGCCACGGAGGTGGTCTCGCGTCCCGACTCCCCAGCCTTCTGCGGCCGCCTCTTCCTCGTCCCTAAGCCCGGTGGCAAGTGACATCCGGTCATGGACCTCTCTGCGCTAACCAGGTACAGTTTGGCCCCTCACTTCCATATTGAGACAGCCAGAGCCTTGAGGGCGGCGGTACAACCCCAGGACTTCGCCGTGAGCCTCGACCTCGTGGACGCATTGTCTCGTCGTATTCAGCGGAGTATTATACCTGTTTCGGGCGCTGGCCTTCGGACTCAACCTCATCTCGGAGGTTCTCACCAGGATTATCGACGGAGTCATCTCCAGGTTCCGACAGTTGGCCTCGAACCCAACTTCCAACTATCAGGCCGATCTGCTCCTCCAGAACCAGATGTCGACAGCCTTGGAGGACAGGGACGCCTTGCTGACCCTACTCTGCCAGCTCGGATTCTTGGTCAGTGGAGACAAGTCCGATCTCACCTCAACTGGGTGCGGCTCCCTGAAGGGCGGATTCAGAAGATATTGAGGTTGGCGCCCTAAGTGTCTCTCGTGAATCTCTCCCGGCCAGGGTCAGGTTCCAGCTGCGGGGTCTCTTAGTGCAGCAGCGGACCTCCTACCCCTTGGCAGGCTCGGCTCTCGCCCGATCCAGCTGCATCTGTGCCTCCTCGGGCAACGGTCCTCCCGGGACCTGGCGGCCCTGGTCCCTGTATCGCCTTGGGTCAAGTCTCATCTCCAGCGGTGGACGGACTGGTCCCAGGATAGCGTCAGGGGTCCCACTCTTCACCTCACCGCCCCAGCTCTCCATCTGCACGGACACGAGCCTCTCCAGGCAGCTGGCTACGGAACCATGCAGACAGACGCTTCAACTGGATGGAGCTGATGGCCAGGTGGTTGGCGCTCATTGCTGGAGAAGATCGCCTCGTTCAGCGAGGAGCTTCTGGTTCTCTCTGACAACTCGTCGGTCATGGTCTACAAACGGGACCAGGGTGGGACGCATGCTTCCTCCCTCTGCGCCCACATGTACCAAGTCCTCTTGTGGTGTAGAGAGCGGGCCACCACACTTCGGGCGCGGCACATCCCGGGCCATCTGAACGTCCTCGCGGACCCCTTCTTGCGTCGTGGCCAGCTTCTCCACGCGGAGTGGTCCTTACACCCAGATTTCTTCCACTCGGCACGCGCTGGGAGGCGCTCATGATCGACCTCTTCACCTTGACGTGGAACAGGCAGCTCCCGCTCTGCGTCTCCCCCATTCCAGATCCACTAGCCTGGGCCATAGGCACGCTCTCCATCCTGGGGGATGGGCGGCTTGCGTCCATGTTCTCCCCATGCCCCCGCCGTCCTGGTACCAAGGTGCTCCAGAAGCTCAGGGGCAGCAACACGGTTGTTCCTCGTGGCGTCGTTCAGCTGGACCAAGAGCTGGACCACTGACCTTCCGAGCCTTGCCACGGACCCTCCGCTGAGGCTTCCTATGCCTCGTACCATGCTCAGGCAGCCCACATGGCAGCTGTTTCACCGTGCCCGGACCACTGCTACTACACGCGATTGTCCAACGGTCCCTCGCCGCAAGAGGCTTCTTGGATACAGCGGTGGATGCGATCGCAGCAGTGCGCAGGGCCTCTACCCGTAATGTCTACAAAGGAAAGCGGCGGGTCCTCCAGTCCTGGTGCGCAGCCGAGCAGCTCCCCCCCACTGACTACCCCCCAGCTGGCCGAGCTCCTTCCTGGCTCTTCTCCCAGCAGAACCTGGCCCCCGCACCATCAGAGGTGACCTGGCGATGATTGCAGACACGTGTCAACACCTGGGCCTGCAAGGACCACTCAGATCTGATGGCGCACTGGGATCTTCAGCAGCCGGTTCCCGCTCGCTGATCCCTCACTGGGACTTGTACTGGGGGCTAACCTGGCTCAACTCAGAGCGGTTCGAGCCTCTACCCCCCCAGCGCAGCTCGGATACCTAACCAGGAAGACCGGCTGCCTTCTCACTCTCGCCATGGCATCCAGGGTGAGTGAGACCCACGCCTTCAGGGGGGGGGGGGGGGGGGGGGCGCCTCCTGTCTCCAGTTCAGGGCTGATGGTTCGGTACAGCTCCTCACTGACCCGACTCTGGCCAAGACCCGCCCTAGCGGCCACGCCTCAGGTATTGACCGTCCGCCAGCTCCAGGCGAAGTACCAGTCCCAGGAGTCCCACTAACAGGACCCTGTCCAGGCGTTGGAATTTACCTGCGCAGAACTAAGCCACTCAGACAAGGGCGCTCATGCCTTCCTGCCCTGGGCCCCGGGCGGACTTGACATCCCGTCACAGACAAACGCATCCGGGAACCCCGCCCCACCTTCAGTGGGGGAATCGCCGGTCCGCCCATGACGGGACGTGCTCCCTAGGCGAGTCCAGGTATCAGGAGCTCGGTCCCCACGCCCAGAGAGAGAGGAGCGGGCGAGGACGATGCGCCCCCGGGCACATGAGATCGGAGGAGTGCCTTGACCGCAACTGTGCAGAAGAGACATTGGGGCGGCCGTGGGGTGGTGAACGGATCCACCTTCGCCCGCCTCTACTTACGAGACCTATCTGGCCAGCATGGCAGCCTGGCCCTAGTGTGAGATGTCTCGGCAGTGCAACACTCCCTCCCGGCGCCACAGGCGCCATAGGTCACGCCTAGCTGAAATTGTTGGGGGGGGGGGGGGGGGGCCTCGATAGCTTAACGCACGATAGGGTACGTTTGTTTCATCAAAAACATTACCGAGGACATGACCTTATGGGAGTGTCTACTACTTACTCAATTCTAGCCTAAGAACTCGTTGTGTTAACACACAACCCGGGAGGCACTCGGGGAACCCCGAGGGGGCCAAGAGTTGTCTCCCGATACTCCCCATCCGGAACCGAGTACCCATAATTCCTCAGTCAGTCTACTTAGGCTTACGCTGTTCAGACGTGTTGCTCTAGCCTACGGATTTTGGGGATTTTGACCGGTTTGCCGGTCTTCGACGGACTTGGTTCTTCTCTTGACTTCTTCTTCGTCGGGCCCCCCTGTACCTGGTGGCTCTGGTATCCCTTCTTCGTTGGCAGCTGCCCGCTTGGCTACCTGAAGTGCCTGGGCTACGCTGTGAACTTCGCTGGGACTTCGCCGCGCGTGCCTTGGTTTTGGATTTTCCCCCCCCCCCCCCCCCCCCCCCCCTTCCCCGGTCCCGCTCCGGGAAAAGGTAAGGTGACTGGGTTGGCCCTCGGCTGGTTCCCGGGCTGGGCACTGGTTGAGCAGGCACGAACGCGGTCTTCATTTGCGCTGTTGCTTGCGCCAAGATTCTTGACTTTTACTTGGCGGGTCTCGCGCCCGTTCCCCCTCTCCTTCCGTGTTGGTGTGGTATTGTTATTGACAGGGTCAAGTCTCCCTTTTTCGCTGTGGTTAGCAGCGTGGTTGTTGAAAGTTCCGCGCTTTTAACGGAAGGCATTTACGCGTGAGGGAAGAAATGAGACGTAGTCTGGAACGGTCATTCTTAAATGGCGCGGATCCGCATGTGGTCAGCTTCGTTTTCCAAGATGGCGTCTAACGATGCAGAGCTCCTTGTTCCTCGCGGTTAAAACCTTTACTGGAATGGGAATGGTGTGCAAGATCGGTGAAAGCTAAGTCTAACCTTATATCTGGCGCTTACCTACTCACTTATTCCTCACCTATGCTCTTGTACCTGGTTGGGTTCGGGGAATGTGTTATGCTCCAGCCATCCCTTGACGCATTACGTTGGTGAATGTGGCGAGAGCCAACGCTTACTTCGGTACTGAGTCGGTCACGTCATGCCTGTTTTGTTATGCATACTGCATACCTGTTTACCATATACGGGGGCGTATTAGATACATGGGAGATGCAAAGTATTCGTCAGTTGAGGGGACACTGACGGCACCAAGATGACTTACTGTTGCTGTCATGGGGGCAGATCATAAGCAGCAATAAATTCTCTTGCCACCACAGGTGCTACTCACATTCACTCACTTGCTCATGCCACATATTACAATGACAGGCTGCCAATGGACGGTGATTGGTACGGGTACTTTCTGCCAATGAAGATAAGTAGCGGCTAATCTCTCTGTTTGTTTGTTTGTCTATTTTGACAAAGGGTATTTACCCGAAATATTAATAAATTGTGTTGTACCCGTCTTTTCTGAGCGTGTTTCTTTCTCCGTTGGGTACTTCTTTGCATATTACACGCTTGGCAGTCACCTTTTTGGTCTGGATTGATTGCATCTCATGGCAGGCGCCAGTGACCTTCTCCCGGCCCGAACCTCCTTGAAAAAAAAACAAAAAAAAACCCCGAGTGCTCAGACAGCCCTATGTCTCCTGGACGCACTGGTTTATGCTCTTTGGTTAAATTCCTACTTGTGCATGTGACTACCAGTTAACATGAACAACATGCATAAGAATACAAGTTAACATGAACTACAGTAACGTTTTACTGTTGAAAGGTAATTAATTGCCTGCTAGCAACTTAAGACAACGATCAAAGCTGCACCTGGAGGCCCGTCGCTATAGTACAGCTCCGGTGTTTCGCGGGGGCTCCGCTCCGACTAAGGTTCTGGGCCTGCCGCTTGCTTCAGGCCTGTACTTGTCATGACATGCTGGAGTTTTGTTGTGCAGGATGTGTTGTAGGCTCAACTTAGCCTGGCGGTCCTCCCAGACCAAGGGTGTCTTCCACACCTGTAGGGGCCGGGATGTACCCGGCGTAGGACGTATACGCTGGGAAGACAGGTACACACTTTGGTGGTTGGGGGAGTTGCCTTGGCAGGATGGACAGACAGTGCGGTTAGCCGCGACTCCACTTCTTCGCAGAAGGTAGGTCACACAGGTGGGGTGCTTACCTGGGATTAACCGGGACCCTACTGGCTGCACTCTCTACCTTGCGGGGATGTATTGCAGGTCTGCGCGCTTGCTGACAGGTTGTTCCTCGCTGGTTGTGCCGTTGTCTTGCGAAAGTTCACCTTACCAGGACAGGGTCCCTCAGGCCCACGCCCGCGTGCCTTCGGTTTTTTGGTATGTTGCAGGGGCCTTTGGATGACCTGCACACAGCACGGACGTTACAGTGACCGTCAGACTCATACAAGGTCTGTCTACCATGTGCCTCCGAACCTTGGTGTGACGTCTGCGCCACATGACCTGGACGGCGCTGGTCTCACCTTGGAGCTTCTATCGGCGAGAGCGCCCGGCGCCTGTGACTGGTTCCAGACCTGCTGAGATACCGGCGGCTATCCCCGGTACTCCAACCGCTCGAGTTCCGACGAGTGGACTGTGAGATCACCATGCCGGACGCGTCAGTATAGTGTGCAGGAGGAAGTGCGCTTGGACAAAGCCTTCTGACAGACAGCCGGCCTCCCTACAGAGCACGCTGGTCCCAACTTGGGTTTTCCGGCGCGAACGCCCGACACCGGTGACTGTTCCAGACCTGAGGACGTACCAGCTGTTCCGGTTCTCCAGCCTCTCAAGTTCCGACGGCCCTAGCATCGGGGGATCGACACGTCGGACACAGCTTGGTAGTGTGCGGAGTCGGGAGCTCGAGGCGTTGATTCCCAGGAGGGAACACGCTTGGACCAAGCCTTATGCCAGGCAGAGAACCCTTCTCGCTACAGAGTTCGGTTCGGAGAGACGTGCTTCGTGCCGTCCATGGTCAACCGATCCCCACTCGTCTCCTAGGAAGGCCTTGGTTCCTCCTCGGCCGCTGCGAACCCGCCTCGCCACAGAGTCCGGCTCGCGGAGACAATCTCGCACGCACACCACGTCTCGACACGTTCGGGATCTGCTCTTCGATCGAACTCGGGCCGGCTGCTAGTGGTTGCAGGGTACTGTTGGTGGCCAGCCAGTAGGGCGGAGGTGCCTGTCTCCGTTCCTTACCGCCCGAGTCCTTGACGATCTTGTGGAGGGATTGCTACGCGGACCGCTCCAGTTATTGCGCGGAGAGGGGTTCTCGACGCGGGCGTTACGCACCTGGACATAGCCTGCAGTCAGGCGGAGACCCACCTCGATACAGAGCCCGGTTCGCAGAGTCACGCTGTCCCGCCAGATCCTGAAGGTAGAAACGAGCGAAGGTAGATTCTGCTCGCCAGCCCACCGCTGCCACGATGTCCTTGACAGCGCAGTTCCGGTTGATGCGATGCTCGTGGCCATGGCGCGTACTTCGTGTGCGCGGATCTTCAGTCTCTGCACTACCCGTGGGGAGAGATCCATGTATGCAGTTCGTATTACCCAGCGCAGCCAGGAGGAGATCGTCTGGGCTGTGATATCAGTCTTGCCCTGTCGTATGGGCAGGAAGAGGCGGCACGACTGGGAATCCACTTCACTCAGGATCGGATCTCCGCTCTTGCTCTCCTGCACGCGAGGAGGGACCACTCTGCACCTTTGGATTCCCGTCCATCTACGAATCTCCCTCGTTGGAGTCAACCTTCCGACACTCTAGGTCTACACTCCGCTATCTCTCCGCTGCGGGCGTGCTTAGGAGTTGCCGTTCTTCACGTCGCTCCAGGGATTCTCTCCTGCCTCGCTCGTCGATCCCTTTCGCGCCCGGCTGCCGTTCGTCCCTTTCCTCTCCACCTCACTCAGCCCTTCCCCTTCTTCGTGCTCCGGCCTGGCTGCAGTTGCTCCTCTTCTCGACACCCGACCCCCTCCGGTGGTTCTCGGGGAGGATGCTGTCGTTACTTCGCCTTGCTCGGACCTGTTTACCTCCTCTTGAGGTTACAGTACACGGTTCGACCCAGTTGTGCACTAAATACTCCTTGGAGATCTGACGACTCACTAGCTGGTGGCCTTACGCGTGAGTTCCAATTACTTAGTTAGTGGAAGTGCTCTGACTTCGCACGGGTGGTAAACGGGTCTGCGAGCGCTTCGGCTTCTGTCTCCCCTGGTGCCCTCTCGGATGCAGCTCGGAGCTGGCAGCGGCTTCCGGACTTCGTGCCAGGCGCTTCGACTACCCTGCGCTTCTTCTCTCGGTTCGCAGATCTTCTTCCCCCCATGGAGTTGCCGGCTGTTGTCTTCCCTCGGTAGGACCGGTGCTCGGGAGGTCACAGGAGTTTGCCTCCCCTTCCGGCGGTGGATCCGCTCTTGACTCTCCTTGGGACTAGACGACCTCTCTCGTCCGTACCTCCCTTCGTGTCATGAGATTGAAGAGCTCCTTACCCTATCCTTCGTTCTCCAGGTCGTCGACTCCTGGCGCCGAGTGGGTCGGCGTGATGCGGACGGACCCTCTGTGCTGACAACTCGACCGAGCCAGTTCTTGGGGAGTTCCCGGACTTCGCTACAGGAGCAGACCGGAGGAGGCTTCTAGAAGCTTCGCTTCCGCTGTGGGCCTATGGCGCAGCTCCGTCTCCCTGGGGTCTAACCAACTCGACATCCCCCCTGGGCACCCAGGAGTGCACTGGGTTTCGAACACGTGGTACTGCTGCGGCTGTGCTCGCGGTTGGACGGCCCAGCCACTACTCGGACGTCGGATCTACTCTCCTTCGGTCCTCTCTAAGCCCGGCTGCCTCTGCTACGCCTCCTACTACCGTGGTTCTTCTCCTACTCCAGCCTGGCCTTCGGACCTCGCGGTCAAGAGCATGAACGGCTTGGATCTGACGCAGACTAGTAGGTCACCTTCTCGTGGGAGGGCTGAGCCAACCTGTTTCCCCGATGGATCCAGTTGCTACACGCAGTTTGCACCAGGATGCCTTCGGAGGACCGGCGCACGGGCGAGATGGCTTCGCGGACCTGTTCGCCACTAGGTGGGTTCACTGGCGTGCCCCGTGCTTTGAGGATTCGCCCTGCCTTTGTGGATTCGCCCTCCTGGACGAGACATCGACGCTTTGGCCTAGCCTGGGAAGGTTGCTCCGCTCTTCCTGTTCGTCACCCCGTTACTGGGTTCCGGTCCTGTACCTCTTACACCTCTCCTCGCCGCGGACCCCCGCTACTGCTTCCCGCTTCTGCAAGGTGCTCCTGCAGCCACGACACTCGCTGTTTCGCTTTGATGGGGCCCCTACTCCTTCGCCTTCGTGGGTGGCGGCAGGCCCTCAACGTTGGACACAGCAAGGTAGTGTGCGGAGTCGGGAGTTCGAGGTGCTGGTTCCCAGGAGGGAACGCGCTTGGACCAAGCCTTATGCCAGGCAGAGAACCCATCTCGCTACAGAGCTCGGTTCGGAGAGGCGTGCTTCGCACCTCCATGGTCAACCGGTCCCCACTCGTCTCCTAGGAAGGCCTTGGATCCTCCTCGGCCGCTGCGAACCCGCCTCGCCACAGAGTACGGCTCACGGAGACATTCTCACACGCACACCACGGCACGACACGTTTCGGGATCCTCTCTTCGCTCGAAGTCGGACCGCCACCCTCGCTCTCCCTCGCGAGCGTAACAAGGATCGAGCTTCTCCTCGTCATAAGGAACGGCAGCACTGAAGCTACAAGTCAGACGATCTTCCTGACTACGCTCAGTCATGCGATCCGATTCCAGGATCCCTCCCTCAGCAAGCTTAGAGGCTAATTACGTCCTATCAGCTACGTACAGGGCCACGAACGCCACAGTCATCAGGAACTGTGCTGTCTTCCACATCGTGGCTGCTGTAGGGCTGGCGGGCATGTTCTCTCGCCCACAGAGTTTCCCAGCCCATCGAGGCTACTCGCTCTGGTGGGGGAGCTGCTCCGGGGCTCCTCTTCCTCCTGGCGCTTCAGCGCCGTAGGTTACACCTCCCCAGGGTCGTCGGGAATTTGCGTTGGGGAGGACGGCCCTTGGGGCCCCAAGGTGTGCTAGTGCGCGGCACCCTCCTCCTATTCGTGATTCTCCCATAAGGTCATGTCATCGGTAATGTTTTTGATGAAACAAATGCATTTTTCTTTAAAAGGTATTTTTTCGAAAAATACTTAACCGATGACATGACTCGGACGACCCTCCCACCGGCCCCGCTTGCCGCTGGTAAGCTAAGTATCCTGACTGAGGAATTATGGGTACTCGGTTCCGGATGGGGAGTATCGGGAGACAACTCTTGGCCCCCTCGGGGTTCCCCGAGTGCCTCCCGGGTTGTGTGTTAACACAACGAGTTCTTAGGCTAGAATTGAGTAAGTAGTAGACACTCCCATAAGGTCATGTCATCGGTAAGTATTTTTCGAAAAAATACCTTTTAAAGAAAAATGCATTTTTCCTGGCAAAGCAAGCACGTGGGAGATGCGTAGGGGGCGGCACCCTCCTCCTATTCGCTATTCTTCCTATTAGTAATGCCATTGGTAAGAGTTTTAAGAAAACAAATGTATTTTTCTCTAAAATGTATTTTTTCGAAAAATACTTACCGATGGCATTACTCAGAGGTCCCTCTTTCCTGCCCCGCTTGCCGCTGTTGAGCTAAGGCAAAGACTGGTGGGAAACTGCCAGGCACGTGACCGGATAGGGATGCAGGGCAGGCAACCCAGGGTTTCTTGGTAAGAACTCCCTAGAGTCGCCCCCCTGGTTGTGAGATATACACAACGGTTTTTGGGGCTGAAATTGGTCATCTAAGCGTACCTTCCTATTAGTAATGCCATCAGTAAGTTTTTTTTTTTTTTTAAATACATTTTAGAGAAAAATACATATTTTGACACATTGTTTCTCCTCAAATACTATTTTCAACTCAAACCCAAACGATACAGAGATGCCTGATGGTAAGACCTTTTTATGCATACTAATTTGGATGACCCATCAAAAGTTCAAGGGTCACAGGAGGTTGGAAAATATGTGAAAAATGCCAGATTTTGATAGAATTCTAGTTTGTATCAAAGTTTTGGCCAACCTTTCAGTCATATTTGGCACAAAGGTATCTGATGATAAGATCTTTCTATGCATACTAATTTACTGGTCTACTCGCAAAGGTCAAGGGTCACGGGGGATCCATAAAGGGGGCCACAAAAGCCATATTTTGACAAACACTGTTTTTTCTCAAATATACTTGTTATACCTGATGATAAAGCCTTTCTGTGCATACTTGTTTGGATTACCCATCGGAAAGGCCGCGGGTCCCAGGAGATTGGCAAGTGTGTGAAAAATGCCAGTTTTGGATAGAATTGTAGTTTTTATCAAAGTTTTTGCAAACTTTTCAATCAAATTTGGCAGAAAGGTAGCTGATGATAACACCTTTCAATACATACAAATTTAGTCGAGCTCTCTCAGAAATCAAGGGTAACGGAGGGTCAACAGTTTTGTGAAAAATGCATACATTTTGAGAAAACTTGGATTTTGCTGGTACAAAGGCCAACCCTTATGTTTAGACACTTGAACACTTTCAGTGACCTGTTGGAAAGGTCAAGGTCACAAAGGTCACACTTGCTTTGTGTATTGGTCACACACATGAGCCATAAAGGCTTTGCCATTCTTGTTATCATTACATGTAGTCATTTGAGACATTGATGTATTTATACTTAAAGTTACTTTGCTTGCTCTGAATGATAAACAAGATGAGGGTTTCATCCCAAAGTCTACCGTATTGTTTGGAGCTCACGTGCATTTTTCTTTTAGGAACAATCAGAGTTGTTAATATTTTTAAGCTGATCCTTCTGATCCATTTCCCTCCTCTCTAAGCCATCCTCTGATCAACACACACGCCAGCACACACAAATAAAGACGGATGCACAGTGCTTCCCACCTGTAGCGACAGGAATTCTAAAGAAGAAAAGTAGCACGAGCAGCAAAATGACGTCACTATAAGCTTCATGGCATCGCTGGTCTCACGACGCCGTGTACACTGTGACGAATTTGATGTTTCACGTCACTCATCCGAAAGGCACACTCTTTCAGAGCTGACTGTTTTGTTCCACACAGCCTCTTCCAATGCTGACTGTTTGGAGGGAGTAAATAATGGCTCCAAAACTTGCCAAAATGAATTAATTATTATCAAAAAAAGTTTAAGAGGTACAATGCTGGATTACGAACTCATTCAGTATCTCCCTTTAATAAACAACCCCCCCACCACCACCACCTGATCCACACGGCAATGGCACTCACAAACACAGACGGCAGACATGGGGCGCTTTCTACCGGTTATACGTTCTGTGGCCTGGCATAGCCACAGTCATTTTGAAGAGTAAGGTGGGATGGCCCATGCCCACAAAACCTCTTCTGCATGAGCTTGCATTCATATTTCACCTTTTCCACAATACGTTCGCAAATATCATACAAAAATAAATGAAGGAGAACACCGCGCCAACTCATACACATGTAAAACACTGACGTGCTGGTGGATTGCATCAATTAAGAACATTGTATAAAACACTGACACGTTTGGTGCTTTTACGTCACCATCACTGTTTGATTCTTCTGATGAAATCAAGGCGTCTTACTTTTGACAGTTTTTTCCAAATTGAACTTTTATTTTCGAAAAAGTTGAAGAAGTACAAAGCTGGCTAACGAACTCATCCAATGTCTTTCTACATCCAATTACAATATGCTCGGAGGCTCTCACCCACCCACTTAATAAAGTATTTTGCCAAGTTTCAAGTTTGTGCGTACAGTAATATCGGAGAATCGCGTGTTTACGTACATACCCACACACACTCATACATACATACGTACATACATACATACATCACGTGTTTACGTACATATGCACACACACTCATACATGCATACATACATATGCACATATGGCGCTTCACGCCAAAATGACGTTCAACAGCAAGGTTAGAGTGGCTAGACGTGACATCATTTTTATGTTGTTACTTCTTTACCAGACCATGAGCACCGTCTGCCTGTATTGTCCTTTGCATTCTACGGAACGTGCTCCAACCAGCCCCATTCTAAAGTCTACCGTATTTTCAATACCGTAGACAAAAAGTGAGCATCCTAGAAAAATGATGGCTATATAATATATATATACGGTGTACCTGCACGATGTCATACCATTGCCAATTCTTGCTGACATGTTCCAAGCTTTCCTCTTGCCAAAGATCAGAATGTGTTTAGAGTAAAGCAGGTAGACTACCATCACATCACTGGAAAGTAGGTTTTTTTATATCTTTTTTTGTTGTTGTTTGGTCTCCATTCTTCTCTCTGTCTCTGTCATAATCCTCTTGTACACAAAAACCAGGCATTTGTCTTATTGAATATTCTTCTGTCTCCAGTGGCTTCCCTGATGAGGTTCAGCAAGTGCTGCGCTTTATTTCGGAGGTGCACAGCTTCTATCAGCAGCAGCGCAGTCTACTTAAACCAGTCATTGTACATTGTGGGTAAGTTACAACTTTTGTTGTCTAGGTCCCCCTGAAAGAGGCACATATTCTCATTAGCCCTGCCTTTCACTGGCAGTTTACCTCTGTTCCCTATGTACTGGTGTTTGACCCCTTTACTGCCAGTGTACACAAAAATTTCTTTATAAGCACAGACAATTGAACACTATTAACTCATTAGCGGCCAGCCGCATCTGGATGCGTGGCATATGCCGCGCATCCAGATGCGGCTGGCTGCGAATGAGTTAATCCCATCAGTCCTATGAATAGGATCAGCAAGAGGCAAAAAACCTCATTAGCCCCTGCACCTGTGGGGCTTATGAGGTTCTTTGCCTCTTGCAGTTTTGTGGTTTTTGAATCTGTCTGACAGTAAAAGTGTTAATTGTTGATGTAACCTGGAAGGTTTGATAAACAGTGGAATTGTTTTGTTGTAAGAACACCTTTAGTTTAACCGTTTTACTTTCAAAGTAGTGCAGCTAGCAGGGTTCATTTTTGGAATGTGCCCCGCGCCAATTGACGCATTGAGTCTCATGTTGGCCCATTGCTTTTGCGGGTGCGCGACATCGGGCGCATCGTTTTTACTTGCATGCTGTGTGTTTATTTCTTGCACAACTCTATAATCGATGCTTAAAACAAACCAGCTAACCACAACTGGCTTAGACTGAAATGAAAAAAGGTACCCTGACAATTCAATCGGTGCAGTTCGCTGTGATCACTGTAGGAACGTGTCAGGGGTCATCATGCTACTCAACATAGATTCTAGCCTGCAATTGGTTCACTCATTAACTCATTCGACCAATGAAAACCATCGTTCTATAAGCCGACCTGGCTGATCACCTTGGTGATGAATGATTGACCCACTGTGCATTGAATTGGCCCATTGAATTTTGACCAAGTGGGCCAATTGCCCCACAGCCTATTTTTAGAAAAATAAACCCTCAGCTAGAGATGGATTGTTCCATTATAGTTCACAGCTTGTACCAGAGTAGCTTGGTGCCTAGCTAATCTGGCACTACCCTTTAACTCCACTTGCCCTGAGGAGGAAATTGTCAAATTTGTGTAGATATCCTCGGAGGTCTATATCACAGTTCTGGAGACAGATCGACCATGATATTTCAAGCTTGGTGTCAGAATACCTTGGCGCCTCCAAGCTATTCTGACACCAACCTTGAAATATCATGGTCTATCCACATCATGTCATAGTCTTTCAGAGCGTTATGGTTTAATTGTTATGACTGATCCATCTCCCGCAGCTGGTACACAACCTTTAGGGACACCTGCAAACTTTGAGAAAGTAATTTTTAGGTGTGAATAATTTAAATTACTTCCTGCAAACTTTGAGAAAGTAATTTTTAGGTGTGAATAATTTAAATTACTTCACTTTCTGTGAAGAAGAAAAAAAATATATATATATATTTCTGTCATTGTAGGAATGGCATTGGTAGGACTGGATCATTCCTCATGATCTACACTGGCATCCAGGAGATTCTTTATGGCAATGGTCTGATTGATGTGCCAGCCCTCGCCAAACGCATGCTCCAGAAACGCAAGAACATCATCCACAAAAAGGAGCAGCTGAAATTTTGTTACGACGCTTTGCTGTGCTTTGCGGAAGATTTCTTGAAAAAACGTGAGTGTGCAAGTAAATGTATGTGCTGGTCTGTGACATTGGACCTTACAGGTCATGTCCTAGATCCAAAATCACAGATAGTCTGTGAACATGACTGTGTTTTTAATGATTCTTTCCGTAGCATTTGTGGGTTTGCACATTGTCCAACCTTGTGTCAGTGTTTGAAAGGGTCTTCCACATTAACCCATATCATTCAGAATACACCAGTGTGTGAAATAAGTTTGACTAAAATAGTTCAAGGTACTGCCAGAATAGCTTGGCACCTCTAAGCACCAAGCTATTCTGGCACCACCCTTAAACTAAAGCCATTGGTCTATATCCTTATCTGTAAGTACTATAATGTAGCTTGCATATGGCAGTGTACATATTTGAAACTTTTAGCCCCAGTATGATATGGGTTAAAAAAAAACCTGCCTGTTCAATGTCCCAGTGAACACAGTATGTGTGTGTAATTTTGTTTGTTTGTTTGTTTGTGTTTTTTGTTGTTGCTGCAAGCTTGAATTGCATTAATTTTCATTTTTTCTTGATTTTTTAGAATGTATTTACAGAGAGAGACACACACACACACATGCATGCACTATTACCAGGGGTAAGCTTTAAATTAATTTAAAAAAAAAAATAAAAATAAAATTTTTTATGTAAAGTGTTGTAACTTGCATTGCACTTTTGAAAAGTCTTCACAATCATTTCGCCTCTACAGGCAGATGATGGACATTCTAAAATTACCTGCAAAGGACTGTTCCATGCAAACCACAGAAGTCAGTAAAGGCATGGGCTCAAGTGTAGTGTTTGTTTGCTTTATGTTTGCAGATGCATGTGTTTGTTGCGCACTAATACATATGTGTGTGCATCATTTGTGAGTATTTGCATGTGTTTACGTGTCTGTCCCCATACCACTTTCTGCTGTGTTCCCCAGGTAGACCCACTAGGGAAATACACAAGTACACTTTTATTCAAATGAGATGCTTGGCATCTCATTATTTAAAAGCGTACTTGTGGTGAAGCGTCTCATTTTAATAGAAGTGTACATGTGGTATACTCCCCGAGTGAGTCATTCTGGGGAGTACGACCACAAATGGTACAGGTCTGCTTGTGATCACTCCTTGTGTATCTGATGTTTTTGTTTTGTTATGCAGGAAACATCTTGGTGCAACACCCACACTTTGAGAAGAAGCCCAAAATATCAGAGCCTTCATCGCATCATGGGGTATCATCCGATGACGATATTGTCCTGGGCTCAGTCAACCTCAGCACCATCCAGCAAACAGTGGGTCGTCTTCACGTACACTCAGAAGGCGACAAGCCTGCGTCAGGCTTGGGGGATGAGTCTTGGCAGATGGTGTTGATGCCTGGCAGTGGGAAAGAAGCTGGAAGACTGGTGTTGGATCAGATTGGGAAGGCCCTTCCCGATTTAATCCAACAGCAATCTCGCAGCGACTCGCATCTTGGTGGAAATATGGGCGGTGGAAGTGGGTTAGGTCCTAGCCAGTCTGCCTCAGGGCCGGCTTTCGTTTCTGGCGGCATCAGCAGTGGTATGAGTGGAAGCATTAGTGGAGGTGTCAGTGGAGGCATGAGTGGAGGTGGGATAGGCAGTCCTGTAGTAGCTCGCAGTCGCTCAGGTTCCAACACTTCGCTCCGAAGCTTCGGCTCTATGACAGAGTCTGGATCCTCAAGAGCCTCACCCCAGCATGGCCCGTCCTCCATCCCTCCCTCATCCTCTCTGACTGCGTCCTCTGCCTCCTCAGCTGGCGGAGTCTCGCAGGCGTTGGCTGACCTTCAAGATCCCAGCAAGTTCACCATCGGCAAAGGGGAGCAGAAGAAACGCATCACCAAGGAGACGTTTGAGCGGAAGGGGTCAGGATCAGGGCTGGAGAGCTCTCAGGACCCCGCAGACCCACTCAGCTCATTGGACCCCATGTGGACCATTCACAAACCACCGGGTTCGGACAAGAAGTAATAGAAACAGTGAGACAATGCAGGACACGCGCTTCCCTTTTGCCATTAACCCCTTCACTGCCAGTGGATGCAAAATTATGTCTTTGAAAGTGGAGCAAATTCAGTGCCGAATAATCCCATCAATACAAGGAGTGCAGCTATAAATAAGGTCAGCAAGAGGCAAAGAACCTCATGAGCCCCTGCATCTGTGGGGGCTCATGAGGTTCTTTGCCTCTTGCAGTTGTGGAGTGGTTTGTTTTTATGTTCTTCTGGCAGTGAAGGCATTAGCACTCTCATCTGTACCACAGACAAACATAAGAATTCAAATGATTGTTAAAAAAAACAAAAATGAAAGAGAATAAAAGAGTCTTTTAAAATCAAATCCATGCACCCTTCTTCCAAAGCCACTTTATACTTCTTAATCAGAGTCTCAGTATGCAGACAACAACAAGAACATTGCACCACGATCCACCCACCCCTTCCCGTATGGCCACTTCTGCCTCGGCCAAGTGCCTCCTCTGCCTGACTCCTATTCCCTGGGTCTGTCTGCATGTGTGCCGGTCTCTGAATTTGGATCTTACAGCTCGAAGCCATGCAGTCCAAAGGCATGAGCCAGCACACAATCTGATTTTGCATTCTTGACGGATCAAAACTGTACTCAGTTTGTTATGGTTTATTCTTTTGTCCAGTGTTCCCCATACAAATGTGAACCTTTTTGGCTGTTGGTAGTGCTGTTTAATCGAGGTGATTCCTGCAGGAATCACCCAAACAGAAAGTGCTACCAATAGCCAACGGGGTAAGTGAGAGTAACCATGACCCCATGTTAAAAAATTTTGGAATCAAACAGCCGAAACTGGGAGTCTAAGTATATCTGCCATTGTGCAGTGAAAATCTCACTTTCCTCAAAAATGTGCTTTCTGGCTTTTGCCATATGACTGCAGATCTGTTCAGACTCACTTTAAAAACATTTGTGCATCAGCATGATGCACACGTTTGAGAACCGTCGTCAAAACTCAAATGTTGATACGCTACTGCTTGAAATTAATTTGACTTTGATGGTTCAAGGGTGGTGCCAGAATAACTTGGTGTCTGATGCACCACGCTATTCTGGCACCAACCCTGAACTAGAATGGTTGATCTATCTAATAATTTGTAATGTAGCCTTCATAGGACAATAAGCAGATTGAAAATAAAAAGTCAGCCTCAGGATGTAATGGGTTAGAGTAGACCCGCAATTTTGCAGTATGGGAAACGCTGTTTAGCATCCGCCATGTCCACGCATTTGTTTTTGTTTTTTCCTGTCAAGATGAATAGTTGTCAGAATATAATTTTGACCTTCTTGCATTTTAAAAATAGTCTGTAATATTTATGGACTGATTAGTTGAGACACTCCTGTGGCTGACCCAGATAAGATATGGAACATATGTGACACTGTATTTCCGCAGTTTTAATTCTGGAATTTTTGTACCACGCGCAGTGTACTGGTGGTGGCAAAGGGTGTGGGTTTCAAATGTATGTATAGGAGGCTTGGATTTCCGTCACTACATTTAATTCTGAATATTTAACCCCACATTACTGGTTGTGTGCACAAGAGAGTAAAGAAATGCATCTGTCTTCAGTCCTGGAAGCTGGTTCAGCTTTTTCTCAAAATCCCAGAAAGTAGCATTTCAGCTTTTTGGTTCAGGCAGAAGGCTGTTCAGCCAGCCTGTTCCATCTGCAAGAGGCATAAATTCTCATAAGGCCCTGTGGATGCAGGGGCTCTTGAGAATGTATGTCTCTTGCTGGTCATGTATTACAGGACATAGTCCATGGACAGTTTTCAGTCATTTCAAATTTTCTCACTGTCACCCATGGAAATGCGTTCTTTTTTCTTCACTTCAGCTTTTCAATCATGTTTTCTGGAATGACATACATGTACTTTTTTAACATGAAAATAAAGCAGGAATGGAGTTTGATTTTGTTTTTGCCATTACAAAAGCATGAATGGATTCTATTCAAAAGTTGAATCCAGTTGTGATTTGTGTAATTTCTGTTAAACAACTTGGTCATGTCTCTTCTTTACAACTCTGCGTGATCACCATGAACTAGTCTTTGTATTTTTGACAACTGTAATCACCAACTATCAGTTTCAGCGATACAAAAATCATCAGTTTCTTTTGTTTGTTTGATGTGAATCATTGCATATAACTATTATTCTTGTATATAAATTGTATTGAAAAGCCCTTTTGTTCACTATGTCCATATTTGTATGCCAGGAACAGGAATGTGTATGTAAGCACAAATTCTTACATAAATCTGCATGTTCATTATGTTTAAATTGTTGTTGTTTTTTTATCTCTGTGGTTCATTGCATTGGATTGTGCGTACACTGTATTCAGATGTCTGTATGTTTATTATGTCTGTGCTTGTATTTTTTAATTGTGGCTTACTACATCACGTGCATGTTTATTCATGTTCATGCACTGTTTTCATTGATCAGTATGTTTAACTTTTTGTGCTAGTCTGTGATTTTAAACATTAAAATCGCAGAGCAGCAAAGAAATTATGTTAATTATTTGTGCATGTCATGTGTATTAAAATCGTATCGGGTATGATTACGAATTAATCACTCAGATTCAAATTGCTCACTCTTGTATAGCTAGTTAAGTTCACATGCACTAAATGCTTTAATCAAACTCGTGAAATGGACCGGTAATCGCACGATGTGCAATATTTTTTTAAAAAGGCTACTTATTTTGATAAGTTCCTGTAATTTGCAAATGTGTGCTGGTCCGTGATTGTGGACCTTACGGCCTGTCTGCCTTAAGGTCCACAATCATGGACCAGCTCACATAATGAATAAGGTATTTTTGACCAAAACTGTCATTCCCCATTTTGTACAACTGTTAATCGTTTCAGCATTCATATTTTTGTATAGCTCGACCTTTGGCTGTACAAAGAGGATCTTCTGTTTAAATATTTGGGAATAATTGCCTCAGTTGCTGTGCAGTATTTTAAAACAATCTCTTAGTATGATGTACAATATCTGTAAGCTATAGTCAACTACCTGTAAAATATTTTGGAATGGATGTAACGGCCCAGTTTTCTGTGAAGTATATAAAATTGCCTAATTCGATGTAAAATATCTGGAATCACGTACCAGGCTTTGATTTGCTATGTCAAAAATGTCTGGGCATCCACCTCTGCTGGTGTGTGTGCGGTTTGTTTGAAGTTCACCCTATATGCAAGAAATTGAGATTGTGTCTTTAACCCATCCAGGACTGACGCTCTACAGCGGGAGATGGGTCGACCATGATAATTCAAGGGCAGTGCTAGATTAACTTGGCGCCAACAGGCGCCAAGCTAATCTGGCACTGCCCTTGAATTATCATGGTCGATCCATCTCCTGCAACTGGTGCATAGTCATTAGATGACGCCTCCAAAATTTGGGAAATACAGCCGTCAGGCTGAATGAGTTAATATCATGTGAACTGTGGTTTGACTTGTTGGGGGACACTCTGCATGGAGATAAGCAAATGAGCCATTCAGTTTGAGTATGCAGGGGTCTTTGAATTCGTTTCGACTCGCTGAATGCACCATGCAGATGATACTTGTAAGTTTTGATGTATTTAGGAATAAGTGAGGATTGTATTTGTAGAGAACTGGAAGATTTGAAAGAGGGTGTTTTCTGTTTTGCTTGCATCAT
This sequence comes from Semisulcospira habei, assembly GCA_036245525.1. NCBI lineage: Eukaryota > Metazoa > Mollusca > Gastropoda > Semisulcospiridae > Semisulcospira > Semisulcospira habei. The sequence goes on from BTPG01000008.1 coordinate 140,735,070, forward strand.
TTCAGTGTACACTTTCGTGTTTGATTTTTTTTTTAAACTCTGCCTTATGAAGGCAAACGACACTACATGTAAGCCCGTTTCAAGTTTGTGAATAGCGAGGCTTTTATTGTGTTACATTGAAAGTCTCGCTGTTTACAAAAATGGACTATTGCCTTTTGGTCAGAACTGTCACAGTGGATACAGTGTTGCATGTGGAAAATACTAATGGCTGTAACTTGAGAACAGCCTCCCATTCTACCACCTCCCAGCTGACAATATTTTCAAAACAAAATCTATTGAACGAGAGACTTGTGTGCTGGTCTGTGATTGTGGACCTTATGGACCTAGGGCCGTAAGGTCCAACGTCACAGACCAGCACACATTATACGACCATAAGCAGACCTACAGCACTTTAGCCCGCTGTCCATGACGTAGTGTTTCAAGTTGTGTGTACCGATAACATTTGTGGCTCTCCATGGCGTGTTTCAAGTGTGTGTGTGTGTACCGATAACAATTGTGGCTCTGTGGATGTAATTAAATCTACCAAACGTGTAAAAGTAACCCATGTGTGCTGTTACATCACTGGTGACATGACACTTACCGAGGTTAGCATGCGAACACTAGCTATACGCTGCCACAAAGCTGGTCACAGTGCGTATTTTAGTGACAGATTTGCGATGCTGCATGTCGGAATCATAATAAGCCCATTTAACCCCAAGGCCTAACAACCATGTACCAGCAGTCGACCATGATAATTCAAGGGTAGTGCCAGATTAGCGTGGCGCCGACAGGCACCATGCTAATCTGGCACTACCCTTGAATTATCATAGTTGACCCATCTCCTGCTGTTGTGCGTCAGGGCTAAATGGGTCAATTTTTATGTATTGTGGGGGTTTTTTTGTGCACAAACACACACCCCATTCAGATTGATATTGTCACTATATGTAATGGTGTAGTTATCATGTCTTTGGTGCAGTCACAGACTACACCTCTATTGGTCTGTGATTTCGGCCCTTACGGCTTCGGACTGCAAGGTGCAAAATTACAGATCAGCACACGTGGTGCGCTGTTTGTTTCATTCCGACTGTGGGTCCGCTTTTTTGTCTCCACAATTCATATTTTATATTTTAAACGTGGCATCCAAATATGGCATTACACTAACCCTATAATAAAAGCTCTTCGAGTTGGTAGGAGTATGTGACAACAGAGAATGTGCATATAATCCCTAAATCATTATGTATGTGACTGGTTAAATTACATGTGCATGTTTAGTTTTGCGTTCGTATTCTTGCCTTGGCCAGTTCACCAAAGTTCATTGATTTAGAAAATCGTCAGTCGGGAAAACCATTTACTCACTCATTTTTTTAGCCCAAGGCACATGCATACGTTAGTTTAATCACAGCATCGAGTGACTTAGAAGAAGTGGATCGCAATTCGTTAATTACAGTTAAAAAGGTCAGCGCGAGTGGTGTAGAATGTCGTCCCTTAGATTTTTTTTTGCCCGTTTCAAGCAAACAGCGTTCTATACTGGAAAACATTCGCTGCCACTGGACACAATATGTCGTTGAAACCATGGCTTAACAGCAACGCCAAGTAACCTCCGCCAGGGAACATGAATACAAAAAGTGGGACTGCTAGGAGGCCAAGAACTTTATAAACGCCCCCCCCCCCCCCCCCCCACAAAGAACTTCATGAACCTCCGCATCTGCGGGGGGTTCATGAAGTTCTTTGCCTCTTGCCGTGGGGGCTTACAGATGCTTGGTCCATGAGGTAAAGAACTTCATGAACCCCCCGCAGATGCGGGGGTTCATGAAGTTCTTTGCTTCATGCAGTGGGGTGACATTAAGGTATCCGCATTTCCCCGTCAGTGCAGATGTTACGCTTTAGGACAGTACGCAGGTATTCCAACAATTTCTAAATGCAGTGATACGTAGATTTTTGTTGTCGTTGGCAGTATGTACCCCGTGATTCAATTTACTTGCACGAAGACGCGCGTTCTGCGAAGATTTTTGCACCGTGCCTTGAGTCGGTCTGCATCGAACGCTATATATCTGCAAGAGGCATAGATCCTTATGTGCCCATGCAGCTTGCAGGGAGGGCTCGTGAGGATCCGTGCTTCTTTTTGGCCCGATTTTCCTCTGCGTTATTCTGTCGGAGGATGTTGTGAGGTGTTGATCCGACCTGTGTACACGTATTTTTGCAAGACTTGACCCGTTAAACGCTTGATTCGCTTTCTTAAGGGCTACTTGACGAGAATAGAAGCTTGGCTTTCTTAGCCTGCATTTTTGGTGTACGTTGTTCTTGATTACAATGCGTGCACTGTTTAACCCATTCAGCCCTGACGCACTACAGCAGAAGATGGGTCGACCATAATAATTCAAGGGTAGTGCCAGATTAGCTTGGCGCCTTAAGGCGCCAGGCTAATCTTGCACTACCCTTGAATTATTATGGTCGATCCATCACCTGCAACGGGTGCATAGTCGTTAGATGACGCCTCCGAAATTTGGGAAATACATGCGTCGGGCTGAATGAGTTAATGTACATTTAATACGGACTGACGATATGCATGCTTTTACAATGGAATCTGTTTTTAGCAACCATTTTTTTTTTTTTTTTTTTTTTTTTGCAAAAAAGAAAAAAAGAAAAAGTGGTCTTATGAAACAGATGCACTGACAAGAGAAGGCTTGAAGGGCAAAAGGTGACACCTGCCAATAAAGAGGCCATCATTTGGGTGGCTGCAGTCAAGTAATGGATGGACTTCGATGCCCGTAACGCTCATAAGGGCATCCGCTTATAACAGGTTCTGCTGTCCTTACGGCTCGTGTATGGTGAAGTGAAGCTTGCAAGAGCGCGCTTGTGTTATTGTCTACTGTACGTTGCGATGAGTATTTAAAAAAAAAAAAAAGGTCTGTATGTGCATAGAACTATTTTGTGTCTGTGTGGGATGTGGGTGGACTGTGGAAGTTAAAGAGTAGCGCAGAATTAGTCACATGGGGCCAGTTGTATGAGTGAGCATAGTCCTGCGCCAGCTACTAAGCAAGGTGCTACGCTATGGCGGAGCACCTTGCTTAGTGGCTGGCGCAGGACTGAGCTCACTCGTGCGAACTGACCCCTGGAGAGGCGCTCGGCTGACAAACAGCGAGTCAAATGACTCGGGGGGCCGAAGGCACCAAGCTAATAAGAAGACGCTGCTTTTGAACTACACATAGTCGAGTCCCAAGCGAGCTACATTATAATAGTATGTGTGCTGTCTGTGATTTTTGGACTTCACGGCAGAGCCGTGACTTCCTAAGTCGCAGACTATCTTAAATCATCGCAGGTTAACCTATTTAGCCACGGGGACCCTGCAGCAGGAGATGGATTGATCGTGATAATTCAAGGGTAGTGCCAGATAAGCTTGCGCTGAAGGCGCCACTGCACACCTGATATCATGAGTCCATCTCTGCAACGTACTAGTTCAGTGACAAGTCAATGTGACCGCCCACAAATGATCTAGCACTTTTGACATTTGGATATGATCAGCAAACTAGAAGAAACCTTCATGTGCCAATAACTGATCGCATGTCCCGATATGTTATGAAACTGGACCCCACCTGACCCACCACCCACAATTTCAAAGATCTAAGTCACTTTGACAGTGAGATTGATATCACAACTGAAGAAACCTTTTATGTGCAATACTGGATCGACATGTCACCGAGTTAGTTTAGAACGGGACCCGCACAGTCCCATGCACCGACAATTTTCGATAGGGAAATCGGTCAGGACACGACTCGTGGGGCGGTCACATTGGAATGGCTGGGGTTCAGAGGGTTGAGGCTGTCGGGTACCAATCATCCGACGAGCCCATGAGGCTCGACCGTGGTAGTTTAAACCTGTTCTTCTCACCCTTGCGCTGTCATGCCCATGCCCACTCTGATTGTCTCCCTCGATTCACTACTGTGGACAAGGGAGACGACCAGTGTCAACGTGTACCCGGAGTCGTGTGCAAAGTGCTTTGAAGACGATGAAAAATGTGAGATAGCAGGCTTTCTAGGTGAAATGAATTCTGAGTGTATGTAAACCTGGGAAAAAAGAGGGAAAACGAAATGAATCACAGACTACAATGGCATGCGCGTGCTGGTCTGTGACTTCGGACTTTACGCCTGAGAGTCGTAAGGTCCAACATCACAGACCAGCACACAAATTAAGTATATAGTCCCATTTTGTTCGATTTCCGATCGTTTCTGGGAGATTAAGAGTGCGTTGGTATGCGCCGAGTGCTGGTCTGTGGTTTTCGACCTTACAGCTGAGAGATGTAAGGCCCAAAGTCAAAGAGCATCACACATTTGTCTCTCTCGATTCCTTGCCGTTGATAAGCGGTGAGAGACCAGCAAACAGTTGGACTATTTGTAAAAAGTTGTGTAATTTTCTGTCGTTTGACTTTTCGGGTGCTGATCGATGTCTGTGATTGTGTGCTCAGTTGGCAAATGAACGTCGTCATAAAATAAAGTCACTGTTACAGAGAATGCATCGTTTCGCGTGTTTAACCCTATCCCTGCCAATGCACGCGGAGTGTGTCATTGTTGGAAATTATAGTAAATTCAAAGCCAAAGACCCCCAACTGTCAAAAGAACATGGATACAAAGTGGTTTCAGCAAGAGGCATAGATCCTCATCAGCCCCCCGCAGTCGCGGGAGCTCATGAGGATCTATGCTTCTTGTAGTTGGGTGATGGTCAACGGCAGTGAGCGGGTTAAGTGCTTTACGTACAGGTCAGCCTCAGTATTAAACGTAGAAGTACATCGCTAAATCAGAGGTCATTGGTTAAAAAGTTTATTATGATGAGCGGAAGGTTCTCGAAACGACGTCATGCATGGTTTGTCGGAAATCGACCATGCATGGGCCAACGTTTCAGGTTGACTCGGCCCGAAGACCTTTTGCACTCTGAATAATGAGGAGAATAACCTAATGAAGAAAGAAACACGCGTAAAAAAAAAAAGAGTATTAGTATTTCAAAACAGACCTACGAACAAGTGCACGATTTGCAACTTGCCTTTTGTGACGGGTAGACGCAAAAAAATAAATTGTGTTGTAACTGTCTTTTCTAAGCGTGTTTCTTTCTTCTTGGGTTGTTCTCTTGATTTTACACGCTTGGTCTGGCTTTCTGAATAGTTTCTTCGCAATTCTTTGTAAATTCATGACCACATTAAAGCGAGCAACACCTTGTGACTTCACGGCTTCCAGGTATGACGTTATTTTTAAAGAGGCAGACCTGTATCTCTCCTTTATTATTTCTGAAGTATACCGTATACACGCACACAAACACACACACACACACACACACACACACACACACAATCATTGCGGTGCATTTTTTTTTTTTTTTTACCATTTAAACATGGTTTGGAGACTCTCCCCACCCCCATTCTCCCACCCCCGGCCGACGCTTTTGTTGTTGCATGGTTGTGACACTGCCGCGACCACCCCACCCCCGGAAATGTCCTGGTGGAATACCGTTTTTGCCGGAAGCATAAAGGAAGAACACATTTTTCGTTCCGTGGCTTTCATATAATTACATTGGTGAACTTTGTCTGCCGAAAATAAAAGAACATCTGAAATGAGGTGTTACCGTTTTCAGGAATTCTTGAAATGTGAAAGTTTGAAAGAACCTTTTCATGCATTTCATTCCTCACACGCGCTTCAGTTCTAACTCAGACTCCGAAACGCCTAATCATTTTGATTCGCTGGAATGTGAGCTCGCGCTATTCTCCGTTTCTGTCCCCTTTTTCCAGCAGAGCGGTTTGTTTATAATTACCGTCAACGCGTCTAATACACTGTGGAAGGCAGTCAGTGAATCAGCTCGCGCTGCTTCTTCCACGCACAGATCAGCATAATGATAGAGGCAGGCAAGAGGCATGATTCTCATTAGCTTTCGCATCTGCGGGCGCAACGAGGATCTATGTTTATTCCATACATGAGGTGCGTATTAGTGAGTGTATCTAGGACAGTGTGATGGTGGCCCTTTCTACAGATGAGAAAAGGCATAGATCCTCAGGAGTCCGTCATGCAAGTTACAGGACCGTGAGTTGACACATGAAAATCTGTGCCTAAGTTTTGCTTTTTCAGTTAACACAATTTTAATTTCCAGGCTGAGTGGGGGAGGGGGGAGGGAGAAGCACTATTGTGGTTTGCAGTGAGTTTCAGCCGTTTCTTTTGTTTTTTTCAGTAACCGTACATCAATGACCATATAAATGAACGCACTCTTTTTGCCCTCTTTCGTTCTGGTAAAGACAGAGTCGGGTTCACTACGAAATATCCTCCAGGATTGTGGGAACCACCAGCTGCTGAGGGAGGAGATATGGCCGAAGCCCGCCACACTACAAGAGAAACTGTACGGGCCTGTGGAGACGCTACAGAAGACCACAGATTTCATTTTGAGAGCCAAATTCCATGTGTGACGGCGTTCGAGAAGAAGAAGAAGACTAAAGAATATACTTGGATCTGCTGAGGCACATGCACGGGCGGGTTTACTTCTGAAAACTCAGAAATTTAAAAGCCAGGCTACAAATTTAAAATATATACTGAATTGGGCTTGGACAGGGCTGTTATTTGGTTGAGGGCTGGGGGCAATACAAGGCTAGAGCCAGCCTTGAAGGCTTTCAACGGAACTGCCGTCAGATCCGTCTGATGTGCACAGAGACAAATAAACCTATCAATTAGAAACATTCATTCCACCGTTACCGCATACTTTCACGAGGATAAATATATTCTTGTTTTTACATCCGGCGGATGGCGTTCACTGTTTAGCAACGTTCGCCTATAACCATAGACAAAACTCCCCAAGAGGCATAGATCTTCATGAGTTCCGTGCAGAGTGCGGGGGCTTGTGAAAAGCAAAATGTATTTCTGACTCGAATTACCTTCATGCTGCTATGTTTACGTAGTTTAATCGGGTTGTAGTGATGAAAAGAACACAGGCAAAACGTCGACAGCTGCAAGAGTCGCATAATATGCTCATACGCGTCTAGGGGTAGGCGCGGCCATAAGAATCTGTATGTATCTTGCTGGCTAGTCTTGCTGCTACATGTCTATGCTGCTATGTTTACGCAGCCGGGATAAAATCGCGACCACCGAGCCCAAAACCAGACACCCATGGCTGTCAACACGCGCGATTCAACGACCGTCCCGGCTCTGCGGCGTAGAATAGCGCGATGCTCATGCTCCCTATAGGTTCACGGCAGTGCAAACTCGAGTCTGGAGACTAACTGGATTTATCTTCTTAGAAATTGCTTCACTTATTGCCTCCAAAATTTTAAAATCTTTCTTAGGGGTCCTGCTAGTGGCCCCCATGACCCCTGGATCTTGAAATCCAAAATGTCCAACTGCACCGCAGTAGCAAAACGTCTTCGGGCCCACGATGGCCGCAGTGGGCCCGCGCACAGCTGTGCGCGGGCCCACTGCGGCCGTCGTGGGCCCGAGGACGTTTGTTTGCAATTATTTAAGCAGCAAATACAGGGAATGAACATTTTTTTTTTTTAAATGCATATCCAGGATTCGTTTCAATATAATATTCATAATATCCCAGGCCTCGGTCGCATCAGTGAGCTTAGTCCTGCGCAAGCCACTATGCAAGGTGCTCCGCTGTAGCGGAGTGGATTGCGCAGGGTTTAAGCCCACTCATGCAGCTGGCCCCCCTAGCTCTCCTGCCTGAGTCAAAATGAACTTCCCCATGTCTACAAAAGTGCCGTTGCCGTTAAGAAGGTCCACTTTGGATTCGAGCTGTGGCGGGTCAGGATGCGTGAAGTGAATTGAGTACACGTCGATTTTCCAGTCAAACGCCTGGGCCTGCTGCCAGTTTTTATAATCGGGGTGGAAGGCAGGGTGACACTTCAGCCAGAAACACATTACCTGAAATAAAAAAATAAATATTGTTTTTACGCATACTGGAAGGCCGAGTGGTATCAGACGCGTTCTGATAAAGAATACATTCACCAGACCGCCCGTCCACCCATTCATTCATCCACCCACCCCTCCATCCATCCATCCATCCACCCACCCACCCACCTACCCACGCACCTGTCCATTCATTTATTAACCCATCGATACACCCATCCATCCATCCGTCCATATCCACCAACCCACCTATCCATCCATCCATCCACCAACCCACCTATCCATACATCCACCCACCAACACACCTGTCCATCCATTCATTAACCCATCCATCTATCCACACACCCACCCACGCAACTGTCCATCCATTCATTAACCCATCCCTCCGTCCATCCATCCATATCCACCAACCCACCTATCCATCCATCCACCATCCGTCCATCCATCCACCCACCCACCAACCACCCATCCGTCCATCCATAAGATCTGAGGTTATGTGGAGCTCAGATGAACGGACAGACATCAGACGAGACGGACAGATGGAAAGGCTTACAGACAACCAATCACAAACCTGGAGTCTGTTCTCGATGTGCACGGTGTCCGGGTGCCTCTCGTACACTTTATATGGCAGCTCCAGGGCGTTGTGAAAGAAATCCTTGGGGCGGTATTTCCTCAGAGCCTCCCTCCACAGGCGGACGAACTGCGATCTCGGCTTGGCCAGCAATACCCCTAGATTGATGGTGTCAGGGTACGGGGGGCGGGGCATGTGGTCAAAACTCACAATGGCCTGGATACAGAACGAAATCAGAGTTAACCCCTTCACTGACAGCCGACGATGGCCGATTCTGTTCTGTTTACGAGTAACGCCAACGAACACAAGCCGTCGTCAGAACATGGATGCAAAGTGGGGTCAGCAAGAGGCATAGATCCTCGTGGGTCCCCGCATCTGCGGGGGCTCATGAGGATTTATGACTCATGCAGTTGGGTGTTCTTGCGCTCGGCCATGGAATGTGTTAATTCACTTGCACCTGGGACCACAGGTTTCAGTATGGAATAACGTTTTCACAATGTATATCAACATTCCGTGTTTATTTCTTTTACACATTGTACATTGATACGCATTGTGAAATGCACTTCTCAACCGTTGCCTGTGGCTTAGATGCAGCAAACACAACACAACAGTGTGAGGCATCGATTCTCTTGAAACCACGCATTTCGCATACACACAATAAAGCACGTCCACGTCGTGTACAATTGAACCAACTCAACCACAAAGGTTGGATACTGCATACAATGTACGAGTACTGTGTCAAAAACAAGTATAATTCTTTCCGCATCGTCAACTCATCATCGCCACCTGATATCATCATCATCATCACCATCATCATCATCATCTCCATGAATATTATTATTTTTTAAGTCATCATTATTATTAAACAATCCAGACCAAAAAGGTGACTGCCAAGCGTGTGAAATGAAAAGAAGTACCCAACGGAGAAAGAAACACGCTTAGAAAAAACGGTACAACACAATTTATTAATATTTCGGGTAAATACCCTTTGTCAAAATAGACAAACAAACAGACACATTAGCCGCTACTTATCTTCAGATGCAGAAGGAATGTTGCCACATTCCTTCTGCATCTGAAGATAAGTAGCGGCTAATGTGTCTGTTTGTTTGTCTATTTTGACAAAGGGTATTTACCCGAAATATTAATAAATTGTGTTGTACCCTTTTTTCTAAGCGTGTTTCTTATCATTATTATTATGAATATTTTGCACCACATGTCCAAACGTGAGCAGTTCTTATCCGGACAAAGTCATCATCAATATCATCGTCATTATAATGAGCAGCATCATCTAAGTTGCCATAATAATAATAATAATAATAATTATTATTATTATTATTATTATTATTATTATTGTTATTATTATTATTATTATTATTATTATTATTATTATTATTATTATTATTATTATTATTATTATTATAGTAATAATAATAACACTAATAATAAGTAGTAGTAGTAATAGTAGTGTTATCATGATTTTTACCTCGTGTCCAGAAGTGAGCAGATGTGCAGGTGATCTGAGCCAGAGGACGTCCCAGTCCACGTACATGCCGCCGTACTTGTCCATGATGTCCGCCCGGGCGATGTCACTGCGATGCTGAGTGTACAGGATCGTGTGCCCGTATATCTGGCGCGGGGCCTCCCTGTAAACCACTGTAACCTGAGGGTGGGAGGCCACTTTCCCCCAGTAGTAACCACGCAGGTGACCGTCAGTGTGAATGAAGACGAAGTCTGCTTTCGCCACGTGAAGAGAACTTAGAAAGCTGAGGTACATGCGGAAGGAAAGTTGTGAAGCACCAAACCAAACGTAATGCACTATGTTGGGGATTGCAGATGGGCTAGGAGATTTCTGTCCGCTTCTGGCAGTTTGAAAATTGGCAAAGTTCACACCTTTCGTACCTCGGTTTTCTTTTGTCATCTCTATGCCATGGTCATAAATGGTCTCATAAACTCTCGTTTTATCAAAATAAGTTGTGTCCGATTCAGAATTGGTGTAATACATGTCTTTCAGAACACTAAGTTCGTGATTCTGTACGGTAAGCAAATCCAAAGGTTTGAGACTCAAATCTCTGGGCAGTGTAAGACACATTTCATGAGTTCTTATTGTTTCTACACGCAGAACTTGGTCTTGCGTTTTTTGTAAGTTTGGACACATGAAAAGCATATTTCCTAACTTAGAAGCCGATTCTAAAAGTTGGGACTTGTTCCAAACGCTCTTCAGAAGCGGCTCTTTAATTCGACTTGACATAAAGCTTACACCTCCGTCGCTGTCAAGTCCCACGGAGAAGTTTAACCGCCTGAATGTTCCTGAAGTTTTCAACAGTTTTGACTTCGTCAAAACTGTTGAAAAATTCAGGAACATTCCGCCTCTGTCGCTCAGCACGTCTGATGCATATTGCAATGGATCAGCGCAACTGTCTAATAGTTGTCCAGGAATTGGTTTAACGACTAAAGAAGGCATAGTTTCGTTCATCACAGTCAGCCAGCTGTTGTATTTGTCTTGTTGGATGTCCGTTCCTTTGTAAATTTCCAGTGAGTCCGGTTCTAACAGTCTCCACGCGCTCAAGACACTCAGGTAGTCCTGGAAAGTGAAGGTTCTGTTCTCACACCAGACGTAGAAAACCATGTTAGGCGCTGTATTTTCACGAAGTTCTGCCAGAGGTCTAGGGTGTAACCAAACTCTGTATGGTCTTCGAACGAGCTGGTCCATCTGCTTTGAAACACTGACTGCATCCGCGTTGTTCGTCCATGAGATATGCAGAAAGAGGAACACGTATAAAACCGCCAGAACACAGGCTACAAATGTCAACGCTTTCTTTTTGCGAGAAAGTCTTGTGATGATTCTGCCGAATCGCATTGTAGATTCACTGTGACTGTGAGTCCGCCACTTGTGTCAGTCACCAAGGTCCCTTAGGAGGATTAAAAAAAACAAACAAAAAAAAAAAACCAAAAAAAAAACCCAAGTTACAGTGTAACGTTAATGTGGACCTAAAACATTATATATATATTTTTTTATTCTATCTTTTAACACATTTTCCCAATTTTCACAAATTTTAGAGGTGTCAGTCAATTAACGATCATGTACCAGTTTCAGGAGATGATAAACCATGATAATTCAAGGGTAGTGCCATATTAGTTTGGCGCCATCAGGCGCCAATCTAATCTGGCACTACCTTTGAATTAATGTGGTCGATCCATCTTCTTCCGTAATGTGTCGAGACTAGATGGCTTAACTCATTCGCGGCCAGCCGCATCCGGATGCGCGACATAAGCCGCCATCCGGATGCGGCTGGGCGCGAAAGAGTTAATCCCCTGCAACTACTACCAGTCACCTAAAACCGCGAATATCATTAGGAGTTGAATGAGCCATACACAAATCTAACTATTGTATCTACACAATAGAACTTCCCGCTTAGTCCAGGAGGCACAAGCTAATCTGGTACAACTTTTCAACTATCATGGCCGATCCTCCCGCCACAGCCCGTACTCAAGTCATAATAAGATGTCAATGAGCGAGTTAACCCATATCATACTGAGGCTAAACGCTTCAAATTTGTACACTGCCATATGCAAGCTGTATTATAGTACTTACAGATAAGGACGTAAACCAATGGCTTTAGTTCAAGGGTGGTGCCAGAATAGCTTGGCGCCTACAGGCGCCAAGCTATTCTGGCACTACCCTTGAACTATTTTAGTCAAACTTATTTCACACACTGGTGTATTCCGAATGATAAGGGTTAATCGGCTGCTATACACACAAACACAGCAGGTTAAATTATATGTTCACATAGCTTCATACGTACTCCAGGCTAAAACACGTGAACGCTCTCTAACCTTCGCTGTGTATACCTTATACACGCAAAGAAGTCAGTGTTGGCTGAATGTGACCGGCTTAGAAATCAGGACAAATCCAGCTGCATACATGAAAAGCCACGCCACAGGGGGCTGATTCCGCATTACCCACTAATTTGGTGTGATCAGTCTAGTTTTGTCCGACTGTCATTTACGAGTACACCAAGGCAGATGTGCCCTATCCTATCTGCCTTATAAAATAAAAAGGAAGTAGATCACAAAGAAAAATCACAAGTAGGTCACACATTGCACAGACTTTTGTGTCAAGCATTCGCGCGGATTTGTCCAGTCCGCTCCCTCTGGAAGAGGTGTATATTCTCAAATGAGAATATGTGTCCCTTGCTTACAAGGAGTTGTCTCATTGACATGCACAGTTTAGGGTACGTTTCCGGTACTGACGGTACGACTTTTGATGCCGTTGCGGTCGGGGCCATCCAATTATACCCTTGGCTGCTGAGAAAAGACGAACACGATCCAACTACAAGAGACATAGATCCTCATGAGCCCCGCAGTTGCGGGGGCTCATGAGGATCTATGCCTCTTGCTGACACCACTTTGGACGGCTGGGACTCTGGCGTTGAATCATTGAACAAGATTTTAGAGGCGTACTGAGTTTGCGTCCACTATCAGTGAAGTGGTTAAACTGTCCCTGTTAACGCATTCAGACCGACGCACGTATTTACCAAATGTTGGAGGCGTCATCTAACGACTATGCACCTGTTGCAGGAGATGGTTGACCCTTTTTCTGCTGTAGTGCGTCAGGGCTGAATGAATGGGTTAGTCCTTTACTACAAAGAGGCGCAACCTAATGTCTGTCCTCGCCGTAAATGGGTCCAACTTGCTGTCTTTAATCTGATTTTGGTTTAGTGATAACTCCTATTTTCCCCACGGAAGTACTGATGTTCAAAACACAAAAACTTCTCTTTTTCACATGCAGCCTCAAGTACCGGTAGCTGCATGCACGGGAGATGAGGGGGGGGGGGGGGGGGGTAAAAAGTTAACTCAGTGATAAATTACTGTGATATCATCCTTTGCCTGTGGGCTGAGCTTTGGCTGAACTGGACATAAAAAACATGCAACTCCGGTCATTTGATAGCCACTTAAAATGCTCTTCGTTGAGAGGTGTTTGCTTTGGACGGAAAAATGTTTGATGATCAGTTTATTCAGTTAATGCAGTAAGGGAAGCCTAAAACACACTGTCAAAACACTCCACCTTATGTGCACACGCATGTATGCTCTTCATATATCGTCTACACAACTGTATTTTACGGGCCTGACGGTGGCACGGTGGCACAACGGATGCTTGTAAACGTTACACACAATCACGCAATAATATGAACTGATCTGCGTCGCAACAAAAATATGGTGACGGCAGAGAAATTTGTCAATATCGAAAGCAGAAGACGGTAAGTCCACTTTTGTGAAATCCAGATTTTCATTGTAATACAATGAAAATCTCCCTTTTCGCAAGACTGGACTTATGTATCTGTTGCCTACAGACGACAGCATACATGTGCTCCTCCATAATATTCAAAGCTACGAACCTTGCAGTATAGTAAGGCCATGCGCGCTCTGGTCAGCTCTGGGCACAAACGGCTTAAAGCCTTACGGTAAATATATATATATATATCAAGGACCAGCACATGCACGTATGTTGGTCTGTGATTTTGGCCCTTAAGCGCAAAGCCGTAAGATCCAAAATCACAGACCAGCACACTAGTGAAAGATTTTGATCGCCCAGCTTGAGCCTCTGTATAAAAAACCCCGTCGTAGGAGAGTTGACGCAACAGCTTTCATCCGCTTAGCGCAAATCGGTAAAATCCAGCACGCAAGAGATCGCTGGGCCGACGTCGGCCGCAGTGGGCCCCCGCACAAATGTGCGCGGGCCCACTGCGGCCGATGCCGGCCCAGTGGCCTTGTGCCTACTGGGAGAATCCAATAGAATGCAACTTGCAGGCCATTTTTCGGGATCGGTATACATACACACAGTGCTGCGTATGCCGGTATGGATTAGCTTCCCAACGCGGAAAAGGCCATCGGGCCGACGTCGGCCGCTTTAGGCCCGCGCACGGCCGTGCGCGGGCCTAAAGCGGCCGACGTCGGCCCGATGGCCTTTTGCGCATTGGGTTAGTGAAACACGTGGCGAAGGGGCGGTTCAATGTCATTTGCAGCTTGACCATGATTTGACAGTTATGTATATAGTGACGCCTTACGTGTTCTCTTTAGCTTGCATTGCGTATGGTCACATCGTCTCCTAAACTCGACATGTCTTCTATTGTACTTTTTAACTGCTTAACCCGTTCAGTGCGGAGAAAACGTGAACACCACCCAACTGCAAGCGGTATAGATCACAACGACCTTAAGAGTTATAGACCTGTCTCAAACCTACCGTTTCTGTCAAAAGTGATCGAAAAGATTGTGCTTTCGCAACTTTTGGGATCACCTGGCCTTGAATAATCTTATGGATCCATTTCAGTCAGCCTACAGATTTTGCCATAGTACTGAAACAGCACTTCTCAGAATCCTGAATGACTTGTTACTTGCTCTGGATGATGGTAAGGTGTCAGTGCTCGCTTTACTCGATCTTTCTAGCGCGTTCGACACAATCGACCACACTATCCTGATTAATCGTCTCCAGCTTGTTTTTGGCATTGATGGCACTGCCCTGTCTTGGTTCCACTCTTACATTACTGAGCTGTCACAGACTGTGTCTGTCGATGGGCATGTCTCTGCACCCGCCAGCCTCCGTTTTGGGGTCCCACAAGGCTCAGTATTAGGCCCAGTGCTTTTTCTACTGTATGTACAGCCTTTGTCCAGTATTATTGCTGGACACGCTGTTTCACATCATGCTTACAGTGATGATACACAGCTCAATAAGTCAGGTAGTGTGAGTCAGGTCAAAGAGATCATCCAGAGCGTGTCACATTGCATTCTTGATGTGAGGCTGTGGATGTCAGAAAATAAGCTCAAACTGAATGAAGGAAAAACGGAAGCCATGCTCATTGCATCACCCAGAGTATCTTCTTCTACCGCTTTGCCGCAGCACATCATGACTGAGAACACGACCGTCAGCTTCTCTCAGTCAGTGAAGAACCTGGGTGTTGCAATTTTTTTTAAGGATGTAAGCCTACAAATGGACTGCCAGTGCTATAGAAAATGTCTGAAGGCATCTGACACATTATTTTTGTCTTTTTTTTTTTTGCTATTTCGCGGAAATGGCCGTTTACTGGGTGCACAAATACCTTCACTGTGAGCCAGAGATTCAATATTTTTTCATTCTGTTTTTTGCAGAGAAGACAGAAGGTGTGCCTTATTATTGCCTGATGTGGGCTTCTGGAATAAATTTTGATTTATTTAGAGGAAAATGTTTCTTAACCTCATTTTAGCATCCGCGAAAAGAGTACTGGGGGGTGGGTGGGAGGGGGGTGGGGGCGGGGGTGCACGGTAGCCAGGACTGGTTTATGGACTACATCACATCACATCACATCACATCACATCACATCACATCACATCACATGAAATATTCGTCATGGATATGATCACGTACAGGTCTACACGCTAATGAAAACAAAATGTTGCCTTGCCGAGGTCACATCTAGGTTGTCTCCTCTAGGTAGTGTGTTCAAGTCGCATTTTCAAGTAAACGAACGGCAATAGGAGCGTGTCTGAAATCTGCATGAGCCGCGATACACACTGAGCAGCAAAAGAAACGCGACATCATTGGAATCCTCGGAAACACGTTCCAGTGATTTGAAACCAAAACCGCATCAACCCCTTCATTGACGAGATAAAGTAAACACTACCCGCAAGAGGCATAGATCCTCATGGGCCCCCGCAGTTGCGGGGGCCCATGAGTATCTGTGCCTCTTGCTTAAAATCACGCTGTATCCTTGTTCCTTTGACGGCTAGGGCCGTTTGACCGTGACAAAGGCTTCAAAAATACAGTTTGCGTCCACTGGCAATGAATGGCTTATTTTCTTTTTCGCTCGTGAGTGTCAGAACAGAAACCGTTCTTACACATTTTGAAAAGCATGTTCAACTCACCGTCTCTTTCTAGTTCGTACAGATTTCAAGCATGTTTCATTCCGAGTTTCTTTCAAGGCATTACAAACTGCACGCGGATAATTATGCACTCGGCGTGAATTGCCGGAAAACCTCTAACCACCCTTCGCCAGAAATGAAAAAAAAAATGACTAGGCTGGATTGAACAAACGAATTTAAAGCACAGGAAAGCCTTTGCTATTTTATGTGCTGAGAGAGAGAGAGAGAGAGAGAGAGAGAGAGAGAGAGAGAGAGAGAGAGAGAGAGAGAGAGAGAGAGAGAGAGAGAGAGAGAGAGAGAGAGAGAGAGAGAGAGAGAGAGAGAGAGAGAGAGAGAGAGAGAGAGAGAGAGAGAGAGATTACGAATTCGTATGCCGTGCGCGTGTCAAAACGTCCACCGAGAGAACCGCGAACAATAAAAGCCGTATTTACCTCTGTGAAAATCTTAACGTGTTCAGTGTCAGCTGACGTAGAATGTGTTTCTGCAATCTTCGTTGACTCAACACCAAATATCCCTAGCTGTCCCACGAACATTGATTCAGTCAAAGTGTTGTCAGCAAGAGCTATAGATCCTCATTAACCCCCGCAGTTGGAGGAGTTCATGAGGATCTATACCTCTTGCAGTTGGATAGTGTTTACATTTTCTCTACATTAAACGGGTTAAGTTTAATTTCCTTCCGATTGTTTATCTCGAACATAAAAACCAGAACCCGCTTCCTTTGCCGTTAGTTTGGTGTTTTTGTCTAAAAAATACGGCAGACTTTGAAATGGGGCGGGGTCCGAGCGCATTCCGCAGCATGCACATGACGTTTTTGGCGTGCGGGGCAGAAATTCTGGCAAAGAAGTAACACGATAAAAATGACGTCACGTCTCGCTACGCAAACCTTGCTAGAGAACGTCTTTTGGAGCCAAACGCCGTGTGTGTATGTGTGTGTGTGTGTGTGTGTGTGTGTGTGTGTGTGTGTGTGTGTGTGTGTGTGTGTGTGTGTGTGTGTGTGTGTGTCTGTGTGTGTGTTACGTGGTGGAGTTGTAGTTGTAGTATGATAAACACACCAGACGCACGCACGTAAGGTTCTTTTAAATAAACCTCATTCAGCTGCAATCCGTCACACGTGGCTTAAGGATGTAGACAATACTGGAGTAACAGTTCCAACAATATTTTAATTCAGCGATGCGATCTCCACACAATGCAATTCCAAATGCACAAACACTGATACAAAGTCTCTTCTGCAATGTCCACACTCCGACACAAAGTTTCTCATACACAGCGTCTCACACAATGTACACCCTACACGGGCCACGTACCTACGATAAACTGCGTGTCTCTACCACTGACAATGCAAGACAATGTATGAACGTGCTTTCCTAGCGCCCTCTTTATATATACTACCAATTTCCAGAATCATCTGCGAAAGTCATACAACGCAACCAATCAGAACAAAACACGCAACCGAAACTTATTAAAATAATCTTTCTAGAAAAACTACAATAGGCTACGAAAATTCGGCTGCTAACTTCAGCTCTAAATCCTAGTGTATAATGAAGTCACATAAAAGTATGGTAGCCCTATCACGACCTTACATATCCGCTCTAGAAAATTCAAGAATTTTCAAAAAACACACAAAAAAGGCTGCTCAATTCACGCGCACAGAAAAAACAAAATGTTGCAAACTGTTACGAAAGGTAGCCAATTTACCGACGTCACACATACGAGGTCACTAGACAGTGCGATTATGCTCGACCGTTCTGGTTCAATCTCAGCAAATCTACGCAAAACAACAATCGACCGCTATTCTCAGTGCGACTTTTCTAGAAACTTCCGGACTAAAATTAGCGTATCATAACAAAGCAAAACCCGCTATCCGCGCGAACGATAAAGAATCTCACTAAAAAGGTACGTGAAACATAACCATGATAGCTTAAATAAATATCGGATCGTTTCCTACGATTAACACTTGCATGTTCTCACAGGACAACACAACCACAATCGTAACAGTGTGTGTGTGTGTGTGTGTATGTGTGTGTGTGTGTTTGTGTGTGTGTGTGTGTGTGTGTGTGTGTGTGTGTGTGTGTGTGTGTGTGTGTGTGTGTGATGGTGTGTGTGTGTGTGATGGTGTGTGTGTGTGTGTGTGTGTGTGTGTGTGTGTGTGTGTGTGTGTGTGTGTGTGTGTGTGTGTGTGTGTGTGAGACAGCTACTATAGTCCGCGTTTGAGGACGAACAAGCTTGAAATTTTAGGATATTGTCCCTAAAAGAATTATCTCGGGACTTTTTAAAAAATGTTTTGATTAAGATGCTCATTGGCCAGAAACTGGCCGTTTCACAAAAAAACCGGTTGATCCACACTGGAGTGCGTATTTTTTTTTTAATTTTTACTAGATATTTTGCGTATAGCTAGATAAAAGGACAAATTGAATGAGTTTGTTAACCCAAATTGTACCTCTAGATCTTTTTAAGTGATAATTAAATATTTTTTGAAAAAAATATATTTTCACACTTTTGGGATTAATTTAACGAAATATATGGGTTAATCTTAAAACAACTGAATCTTTTTTACGAAAAAAAACACAAACACACTCTTCTCATTAATAATCGCATGATTTTTCGTATACGGTATTTACATAAGCCTGCAGTTTGTCTCGGCTGTCGGGTACGATTGGGTCAATTGTGACCTGTATGACCTAGATGTGAAAATCAGACAGTTTTCTGCTCCACTTTTTCGGAGTCATTTTTAAAACATCTAACATAACTTTTTTTACGAAAAAAGCTATCTTCTCATTAATACCCGCATGATTTTTCATAAACATAAGCCTGCTATTTGTCCCGGCCCTGGGGTAGGATTAGGTCAAATTGTGACCTGTAAGCTCTATAGGCACAAAAATCAGCAATAAAATTGAAAAGTTGATTCTCTGATACGTCAAATGTTAGTACTGCGATGATGACGTATAACATCGAGTCGTCACTATGAACACGGCGTCGTGGGGCTAATGATGCCATGACGTGAAGCTTGAAGTTACCTCATTTCGCTGCTCGTGCTATTATTCTTCTTCAGAATAGCTATGCTACGCCAAACCACAGAGCTCACGAATGGCGGGAATCGCCGTGTGCTTATTTATCTGTGCCCGAAGTGTGTGTGGATCAGGGGGTAGGTTAGAGTAGTAGATGGATTCCTGTTGCTACACTGACCAGCCCACAGAGCGCACTAATGGCGGGAAGCGCCATGTGTCCGTCTTTATTTGTGTGCGCCGACGTGTATGTTGATCGGAGGTTGGATCAGAGAGGAGGGAAATGGATCAGCATTATAAGCCTACAAATATGAACAACTCTGAATGTTCCTAAAAGATAAACGCATCTGAGCTCCAAACAATACGGTAGACTTTGGGATGAAATCCTCATCTTGTTTATTTTCTCTAAAGGATTTTGAGCTATTGTTGCGCAACATACTATTGATGAAAATTCTAAAGCAGAAGTAAAAACAAACTGGAATGCAAAAGTAATTCAAATTTTATTTCGCGTAACACTTTACTGTTATTTACTTTAGAGTTGCTGCCTGCGTTATGGAAAATGAAGAAATATTCTGTTACTTGAAATAAATAATGCTGCACTTTGAATAATGTTTTATCGAGAACTACAGAACTATCAGTCTGATAAGTCACCCTAGCAAAGTAATGCTTAGAATCATTCTCAACCGCCTCAAAACTTTCGCCGAGGAACTGCTGGCAGAAGAACAGGCTGGCTTCAGAGTTGGAAGAAGCACTGTAGAGCAGATTTTCAACTGCCGCGTCCTGATCGAGAAACATCTGCAACATCAGCGCGAACTCTACCACAACTTCATTGATTTCAGGAAAGCATTTGATCGCGTCTGGCACGACGGACTCTGGCAAGTCATGAGATCGTTCAACATAGAGGAGGGACTGATCCAAATGATAGAAGCGCTTTACAAAAACGCCTGCAGCGCGGTTCTACTTAACAATCAGTCAGGCGAGTTCTTCAGGACGACGATCGGTGTCCGTCAAGGATGCCTGCTCTCTCCTGTCCTTTTCAACATATTCCTGGAGAAGATCATGCAGGAAACCCTCCACGACCACCATACTTCAATCTCTATTGGTGGCAGATCCCTGTGCAATCTTCGATTCGCAGACGACATTGACCTCATGGCAGGCAGCAATAGTGAGCTCCAAAACCTGACAGACAAACTTTCAAGTAGCGCAGGGTCTTATGGCATGGAGATCAGTACGGATAAAAGCAAAGTGATGATCAACACCACAAGCGACAGCAGCAGCAACATTCACATGAACGGCCAGAAGCTAGAAGAGGTCAATAGCTTCAAGTACTTGGGAGCCACCCTGTCCAAAGACGGTAGTTGCATAGCAGAGATCCGTATCAGGATAGGTACAGCAACATCCGCAATGGCCAGGCTGGACAGGATATGGCGAAGTAACTCCATCAGCTTCACCATCAAGTACAGGCTTTACAAGTCCCTCGTAGTGTCTATTCTACTCTACGGCTGTGAGACTTGGACACTGCTTGCAGACTCAGAAAAGAAAATCCAGGCCTTTGAGAACAAGTGCCTGAGGAAGTTGCTCCGCATCTCGTACCGCGAGCACAAGACCAACGAATATATACGGAGCATCGTCACTTCCCTGGTGGGCCCACATGAACCCCTTCTGGCAACCGTGAAACGGCGCAAGCTTGCTTGGTTTGGCCACGTGACCCGACACAACACCTTGTCCAAGACTATCCTCCAAGGCACTCTCGAAGGAAGTCGTCGGCGAGGTCGTCAGAGAAAGAGTTGGGTCGCAAACATAAAAGAATGGACCGAACTCGAGATGCCAGACTTGCTTGCCACCGCCCAAAATAGAACTCAGTGGAGAGCACTGTCTGTTGCTGCTGCCTTTCAGTCCCCCCAACGCCCAGTTCGGGCAAGGGACTGATGATGATGATGATGAAAGGATTTTGAGCTATTGTTGCGCAACATACTATTGATGAAAATTCTAAAGCAGAAGTAAAAACAAACTGGAATGCAAAAGTAATTCAAATTTTATTTCGCGTAACACTTTACTGTTATTTACTTTAGAGTTGCTGCCTGCGTTATGGAAAATGAAGAAATATTCTGTTACTTGAAATAAATAATGCTGCACTTTGAATAATGTTTTATCGAGAACTAATCTTGCTGGAGTCAAATCTCTCTCTCTCTCTCTCTCTCTCTCTCTCTCTCTCTCTCTCTCTCTCTCTCTCTCTCTCTCTCTCTCTCTCTCTCTCACACACACACACACACACACACACACACACACACGTGGCACCAGGTAGATGAAGTAGCGGCTACATTAAGAATTGATTAGCTTTGACACCGTTACACGCCACTGTCATACGGCTTCCGGGGTTTTTAACGCTACCAAGAAACATAGCGTCACGCGACGTTGCTTGTCACATAACTCCTTAACCCCCTGACTGTCAGACTACAAGGCCTAGCATCCGAATGAACAAGGCATAGATCCTCATGAATCCCAGCAGTTGTGGGGATCTGTGCCTTTTGCTTACAACAAGTAATCTCCGTATAAACCCGACAGTGAATTTTGGGTGATTTTAGAGATATCGTCTGCAGTCCCTGGCAGTAACCCGACAGTGAATTTTGCCCCTGGTGATTTTAGAGACATCGTCTGCAGTCTCTGGCAGTAACCCGACAGTGAATTGTGGGTGATTTTAGAGACATCGTCTGCAGTTCCTGGCAGTAACGCGACAGTGAATTTTGGGTGATTTTAGAGACATCGTCTGCAGTTCCTCGCACCCGACAGTGAATTGTGGGTGATTTTAGGGGTATCCTCTGCAGTCCTGGCAGTAACGCGACAGTGAATTTTGGGTGATTTTAGAGACATCGTCTGCAGTCCCTGGCAGTGAAGGGGTTGAGCGTCTGCTATATTAACTCATTCAGCCCGACGTCCGTATTTCCCAAATTTTGGAGGCGTCGTCTAATGACTATGCACTGTTGCAGGAGATGGATCGACCATGATAATTCAAGGGCAGTGCCAGATTAGCTTGGCGCCGATAGGCGCCAAGCTAATCTGGCACTACCCTTAAATTATCATGGACGATCCATCTCCTGCTGTAGTGCGTCAGGGCTGAATGGGTTAAGGAAAATAAAATGCAATAAAATTATCTCAGATACATCGTTTATGGGGTCATTGCGGTGTAGTAGTGGCTTAAGCGTGTCTAGGTCTGACGGAAATAAAATGCCATAATATGTATTTAAAGAATAAAGCTGTCTTGAATTTTATCAGAATTTGCCGTTATATACCAACAAATGGCATATGCAGTTATGCATGAGTATAATGGCACATTTGTACTTGAACTACCAATAACGGAGTGATACAAACGGATACAATCATCACATCAAGATATATTTGAATACGTCTTCCGGCGGTTTAAATTTATGGATGTTGACTGACGGTGAAAGAAATCTAAAAAATAAATAAATAAATAAATAAATAAATAAATAAATAAATAAAGAAAGATAATATAACAATAAACATCATCATATCATCATCCTCACCATCACTATCATCACGATGATGATGATGATGTCGATTATTATAATTAATTGGGCAATCTTGATTTATTATTATTATCATCATCATCATCATCATCATCATCATCGTCGTCGTCGTCGTAATACTAAATGAAGATAACCCAAGTGCATTGCGATGTTAGCTTGCTGCATCGAGAGACACATTGACTGCCGCAAATGCAACAAACTAACCAGGCAGGAAGCTTTGACCTATATTGGTAATCCTTGGACTACTCATACATTATAGTTTTGCATTAATTCGTAGGGATGTTTGTCACAACCATTTTTACCGTAGTCATTACGCACTAATAAAAAATAAAATAGTGCAACTATGAAAGTTCAAAGGTGGTGCCAGAACAGCTTGGCGCCTATAGGCGCCAAGCTGTTCTGGCACCACATTTACGTTCGTCATATATTGAAGGAATTGCTGGTGTGCGATTAGAAGAAGCTTACACACACACACACATCTGTGTCACAGTCCTTATGAAATTAACAGTTTTTTGTTTGCTTTTTTTCATAACGAACATATTTTGCATTTTTTACCAGGTTAGTTAGTTAGTTATTTGGTTTAACGCCGAGCAGGCAACTAAGGCCATATCACGGCGGTTTTTACCAGGTGCGCGGTAAAAAATAAAAAAAAAATCCCAAAACAATCTGGTTATTTTTTGTATGTATATAATTCACACTTTAGAAACACCAAACTTTTTGTCTGCAAGAAAATTCATACGGTTTTAGTACGGTGCGCGGTAAAAAAAAAAAAAAATCCCAAAACAATCTGGTTATTGTTTGTGTGTATATTCACACTTTAGAAACACCAAACTTTTTGTCTGCAAGAAAATTCAGACGGTTTTAGTAAGGTGCGCGGTAAAAAAAAAAATCCCAAAACAATCTGGTTATTTTGTGTGTGTATATTCACACTTTAGAAACACGAAACTTTTTGTCTGCAAGAAAATTCATACGGTTTTAGTCGTAAAGTTATACGAAATATTACAAAAACAAGCAAAAACAAACAAACAAACAACAACAAAAATCCAACCAACTAGCAAAAAACAATCAGACAGACAGAGAGGCAGGCAGACAAACAAACACATAAAAACAATCAAATAAAAAGCAAACAAACAGACAAGTAAACAAACAAGCAAACAGCGTACCACAAAACACGGCTGCGAGTTTCGTGATGCATCCTGACGAGCAAATAAATGCGACATTTTCGGAATCATGGGAAACACTTTAGTGTTTCCGATGATTCCGAAAAATGTCGCATTTCACTTGCTCATGAGTATAATTATATTATTGAATGACACGCTCCTCTGTTTAGATTCACACAACACAAAAACACATCATAAAAACATATTCCTCTACCGCGCCCTGTGTGAGCACTTACCTTTTGCTACCTCATCCGCACGCTAACGTGTTCAACTAATCCCTCAGCGGATCATCACTGATCGCGGATTTTCTCAGGAATTCGTGAGTGCCCTGGTCCTGTTACACGGTTGCAGAGTATAATAATAATAATAATAATAATAATAATAATAATAATAAGCGCATTAAATAGGCGCTTTATCCCAATTGAAAATCGGCTCAAAGCGCCGCCGCGAACTGAACCCAACAAGCACGCTCACGTGAATCACGCGCATTCACTCACACACTGTACATATACTAATAATAGTGTCAGCAAACCTCCTACTCAGTTGCAGAACAGCCGTAACACTCTCCTTTTCTACGCCTACCTGAAGCAACAGGCCTTCGGGCCGACGATCGGCCACCTTCGGCCAGCGCATGGCCGTGCGCGGGCCAGCAGCGGCTGATAGTCGGCCCGATGACCTGTTGCGTGCTGGGTAGCCCTCCATCTGGCCGAAGGACTAGTGTGGAGGCACGTATAGCGTCACAGGCGAAGAAGGAGGCGGGAGGGGGGGGGGGGGGGAAGGGGGAGCGAGGAGAGAGGTGTGTGTGTGGGGTGGGTGGGTGGGTGGGGAAGGGGGGGGGGGGGGGGCACGAGAGTGGCAGGTTTGAAGTCCAGCGGTTTACCTCGGCCTCGAAGAAACCCCAACGAAGAAAGAAACACGCTTAGGAAACGATACAGTAAAGAGCCAGTTAATTTAACACATTCAGCCCGACGGCTGTATTTCTCAAATATTGGAGGCGTCATCTAACGACTATGCACCAGTTGCAGGAGATGGGTCGACCATGATAATTCAAGGGTAGTGCCAGATTAGCTTGGCGCCGATAGGCGCCAAGCTAATCTGGCACTACCCTTGAATTATCATGGTCGACCCATCTCCTGTTATAGTGCGTCAGGGCTGAATGAGTCAAGCGCGTTTCTTTCTTCGTTGAACCACCGCGCTTTAATTGTGTTGTATCTTTTTTCTAAGCGTGTTTCGTTTTCTTTGGGTTCTTCTCTGCAATTTACACAGCCGGTTGGTAGTTACATTTTGTTGTTGGTGTTGTTTGCCTGGATTCCGTACCTCAGGTTCGACCTGCGCTTAAAATTCAGCCTATCTGGGATCAATAGACATATTATGAGAAAGATGCCGAGGTAAAATGATTTTTCGAATTATTTTCAGTTGGGTGTGAACTTCCGCCTGTGTGCATTACTACACAATTCTGATTCTCGGATCTCTAGGCGGGCCAGTCACTGATGAGTCTCTTGATGAGGTGATTTGCAAATGCGATGCAATTTTCATGAAGCCCTGATGAGGTCTGCAAGAGACAAAGGACAGTCCTCGTGAGCCTCAAGGGAGTCTATAGCTAGTTTCACGTATATCGATAGCGTGTATTCCATATTATATAATGCTACTGGCATCGCTAGCACGACAGCATTACTGTGGCTAGAACTAAGTCTCGTTAGCACAACCGTGGCTCAGTAGCGCTGTAAAGCCTGTAAGTCGGCTGTATAGGGCCGGTGACATGAAGTACGTAATGTCATCTGCCTCTTCAGAACACCCCTCTTGCCCCCCCCCCCCCCCTTAAACCCATTGCCCCCTCCTCCCATCCCACCCCCACCCCCCATACACTTCTCTCCGCCCCCCACCCCTTCCTACCAGTCAACCCAACTGTTTCCCCAATCGTAGAGAAGCGTAGAGGCAAGCATGAAATTTACCAGAAATACGGCTACCGTTGCGGTCTTCGCAACAATCCCTTATTCAAGCCTCCTATCAATCTGCAAGTGACATAGATTCTCGTGAGCCCCTGCATTCGCAGGGGGCTCACAAGAGTCTATGTCGCTTGCTAGAAGAGATAGTATCCTTTCAGTTTACATGGTCATATTGACGAGGTCCATCAGGTTTAGCCGGTGTGCGACGCGCGTCAGTGTACAGATGACCTGATTTGTTATGCATAGGTTTCTGCGACTGATGTGCGTTGGTTATGTGATGGGATAGGCTATTGGACTGAATTTCTGTGCATTATGTATGAAGCTCTTTGCCAGGAGTCGCAAAAGTCACGAAAGGTGTGTGTGTGTATGTGTGTGTGTGAGAGAGAGAGAGAGAGAGAGAGAGAGAGAGAGAGAGAGAGAGAGAGAGAGAGAGAGAGAGAGAGAGAGAGAGAGAGAGAGAGAGAGAGAGAGAGAGAGAAATGAAATGAAATGAAATTTTATTTCTGAACGGAACAAGCAGTTAGCACATGTGCCATTTTTCAAGCTTGCCGTTGCTAATCTACAAAGGTACAACTCTGCTAAAGGTACAAAGCTACTAGCATACAACGGTACAAAGCTACTAACATACAAGTGCACATAATATAACAAGTCATTCAAAACAAAACAAAATGAATGGATAAGGCAAAATGGACTGCACCGATTATGATTGCTAATAATGAGAACGGAAAAAAAGAGATATTCTTTAAAATTCTTTCTTTCATTGAAATCAAACACGCGCTCGCGCCGCACGCACACACACACACACACACACACACACACACACACACACACACACACACACACACACACACACACGCACGCACGCACGCACGCACGCGCTACGCACGCGCGCGCACACACATACATGCACACCTGCGCGCGGAGGTTAATATCAAGGCTTGAGGCGATGGGATACCCTAACCAGTGAGTGAGCTGTTAGATAGCAGGTACTTGAAGAGGCTTTCATTGAAAGAGGCCCGGAGTGAACCAGCGTGTGTTATATGTGCGCTGGAAGCTTATTCCAAAACGAGGCGCCCGAGAAAGAGAGGGTGGCTTTACTGAAATAAATCTATCTTGTTCGGGCGTGGTGTGATGAAGTTACGCCTTGATGTTGAATAGCCTGAAGCTACCTTGGTGAAGAGCTTACACAAGTATTCTGTTAGGATATCATTCCAGATTTCAGTTATACATGACTACCCGGCTTTGAGAGCCGGAGAGAGAGACTTCAGAGAGAGAGAGAGAGAGAGAGAGAGAGAGAGAGAGAGAGAGAGAGAGGAGAGAGAGAGAGAGAAGAGAGAGAGAGAGAGAGAGAGAGAGAGAGAGAGAGAGAGAGAGAGATGATGATGATGATGATGAAACGTTTTTATTCAGGATAAAAAGTTTTAGGCATAGCAATGCCTGTCTTCCAAACTGTCCTGCTACTCTACACAACATCAGACGAGTGACAGCAAAAGATAAAACATATATAAGTAAAAAGACCCCCCCCCCTCCCCAATCCCCCATCATCAGAAGAAAGAAGAAAGAGAAAAATTAAAAAATTATATATATATATATATATATATATATATATATATATATATATATATATATATATATATATATATATATATATATATATATATAATATATATATATATATATATATATATATATATATATATATATATATATATAATTATATATATATATCGTGGTGTTTGGAGTATTCAAGGAGGGGGTTTCACCTATAATGGGGGGACAAATCGTCTTTCGAAGGTTAGAGAGTAATCCAACACTGTATAGGAAAGAGAAACTCAGCCACCTGAACACCATCCAATCTGCCATCAGTGCAACCCTTAGACACTAGCTAAGTCAAACCCAAAGTGACACCATTGAATGTTGCTGCATCTTTATGTTATGGCCCATTATGTGAAGCGCGTTGTTGTGGCGTTCACTATGCTGTTGATGTTTGGATCATACATATCTGATGCCATGACAAACAGACTAGATATGGTCAGAATGCCTTCAAAATTGGCATGTACATCAAGTAACATATCTGATTTTCAGAAATGTTGCATTTGAGACACAGGCACATGAAAATTTATTTTTTCATATTTTTCCATTACCTACCCCCCTACTTTTTCTGTTTTTCCAAGTTTACACACATGCAATACAGTCAAACTAAATTCTGGTGGGTTGGACAACTGAAAAAGGTGACAACAAGCAGGAAGAGGCCTGTAACCAGCTGCCATGCCCTATATGCTGCTTGCAATCTTTTCCACAGTCAAAAGGGATCATGAAACAACTGTGCAATTTAAACATTAAGTCTACTGAACTAACCCACAGACAAAAGACTACACAAAACAGCCAAAACTATGCTACGCCGGACACACCGCATACCCAAAACAAGTGTCTGGAGTGCTTATTTAGGAGGTAGCAGGGGAAAAAAATTGGTTATGTACAGATCATTTTTATATAAAACACATTTGTCAGAGTCTCAAAAGACCTCAACTCATGTTGCAAATGCAGCAGGCATGCCGTGTGTGCCAAACCTGTGAACACTCCTGTAAAAGCCTGTACTGTTGGCCGCAACTGCTGGTCCCATAACAATGCACTCAAATGAGCTTTACGCAGTGTAAAAGTGCTTGTGTTTGGCTCAGAATAACACCAGAGACATCCTTAATGACAATTACAGCAGAATGACACATCAGACGCAGCCAGTGTAGCTGGATCATGCAAAATAACACTTCTGCATGTCACACTGTTTTGGCGGCTTATTTCACTCTGAGATCAGCTGTCTGATGAAATGAACATGCTGACACTGTTTCATTGTAGTTTTCATCTTAACCTTTGACTTTGAGCCCCCCCCCCCCCTCTCCCCCCGCCCCTACCCCCACCTCCAACCCCCCCCCACCCTCCCACCTCACCCCACCCCGCAACTTCAATAACTGAAAAAGTGCATTTTTATTTTTACGCATTTATCAAACTGAACGCTCACTGTGCAGGTAAACAGGGTATTGTGACGCAAAACATGTAAAAACGCCTATAAAACTGCAATCGCAGCGATTTTTGGGCAAAATTGAAATTGTTCATGATTTTCTCATTTTTCCAACTGCAAAAGTCCAAACTCAATGATATGGTTACATTAAACCAGCTTCTGATCTATGTCACATATGGCATGCGGTGCCCTGACAGGCCACGGAACACAGTACCGTTTCCGTACTGTCCAGTCTCTTAGCCATAGTCAGTCCCAGGCATCCCCTAATATTTCAATCTCCTAAAAGACGCTACCGTCCCCACACGCACAAACAAACACGAGCACACACACACGCGCACGCGCACACATACCAACCATCTGCATGAAATACATGAGGTACAGGAAATATTGCAGTACCTGAGAAGTACTAAGTTTGACTCATCAGGTAATCATAAAGTTTTGTTTTAAAAATTCCTAGTGATGTTATAGTTTTCAAGTGTGGAGGGATAGAATTTCTAGCAAATGGAGGAGACAATGACATACTCGTTTTAAAAAGGTCGATTCTTGGCAGTGGTAGGGGTAAGGTATTGTTTCTTGAGGTCCGTTTACGTTCTTGTTGAGATATAAATTTAGCGATTAGATACTGGGGTGTCATATTATTCAGTATCTTATGCATAAGACGCATTTGTTTAAAGTAAGTTGCTGACGCTGACCGAGAATGTTTAAGTGTCTAAATTTGTCTGTGGTAGGATGGGGCATCTATCTATCATTTTTACAGCTCATTTATATATGGAGTTTAACCTCTTCATGTGGACATCACTGCAGCCGTCCCACACTGTGGAGACACAATCAACTCGAGTCTTTATATTAGCATTAAAAAAAAAAAAATTACGGGTATGTGTATCCGTTACATGTCTAAGCTGGGACAATAAGAACGTGCTTTTAGCAATGATCTTACAAACAGCATTTGTATGGGTCTCCCAGCACAGTTGTTCATCAACATGTATTCCTAAGAATTTACGCACAGTGACTTGTTCGACAGGTTCAGCGTTTAATTGTAATTGTAATTGTAATGGCTGCAGTCGGCGTTGATGTTTTTGTCGCGTGGCGTTTAAGATATTCTTTGTTTTAGCTGGGTGAAGAACCATATGGTTCTGTCCACACCAGTCAGATACCTCATTGAGACTGCGTTGTAAACTATGGCTAATGTCCGTCGTTTATTTTAACCAGAAACATAAAGACTCGTATCGTCAGCAAATAGATTACAATTAACGTCAAAATTAGTAATATGCAACGTTAGATCATTGATAAATAGTATGAATAAAAGAGGTCCCAAAATAGATCCCTGGGGGACGCCGTAGTTTACATTTCCTTGTTTAGAGTATCTTCCATGGGCGTACACCTCTTGTTTTCTGTCTTCAAGATATGATCGGACGAATGCTATAACGGCTGCGTTCAAGTGATAAACTGTTAGCTTATTGAGGAGAGAATGTCATGGTCCACAAGGTCAAACGCCTTTTTAAGGTCTAAGAAAACTGCTCCTGACATCAGGCTTTTATTGATTGCTTCAAGCCAGCTGTCTACAATATGTGTCAGTGCCGACTGACAAGAATGTTTCGGTCTAAAACCAGACTGGTGAATATTAAGTAATTTACCTTTTTCTAGAAAATCAAGGAGATGTTTTTAAATGTGCTTTTCAAGGGGCTTTGACAAAGCTGACAGAAGGGAGATTGGACGATAATTATTGATATCTTCAAGATCTTTAGATTTAGGGATTGAGATTACCTTTGCTTCTTTAAGAATGGTTGGAAATGTACTTTGCTTTATGCAGAGGTTGAAAATATGTTAGTAATTCTACTGTATACGGTAATGAGATTTTGAGGGTTTCATTATCAATACCATCAATGCCAGCAGACTTTTTGTTCGGCATGCTAGAAATATATCTGCCTACTTTCGCAACTGTAATATTAGGGATGGTGAAAGTATTTGATATAATTGTTTGTTTAGAGTGTTCTCTGAGAGAACTCGGCACTTCATACGGGCCGTCCATGATCACCTCGGTGCTGTGGACGTTAAACCCGAACTGACCAACCAAGCATACGATTTGCCGTTATTTGCAGCTGACAATGCCAGTGTTTCGGCTGTCGCTAAGAAATGATTATTTAATATATCAGCTGACATATGAGATGGGATTTCGGGTGCTGATTTACACTTCGTTATAACGTTCAGAGCTTTCCAAACAGATGCCGTGTCTTTTTTGTCTCGAATCATTTGTTGGAAAAAATACGCTCTAACTAAATATTTGACACGATTGCGTTGTTTTTTGTATTCTTCGTATTTTTGCTCTTTTTAAGTTTATCTCTAACTGACACGGCCTGCTTGATATCCGCTGTTAAAATGGGTGGTAGGGTGGAATGTTTAACTCGTTTTTCACGTATTGGCGCATGTTTATTGAGGGCACTGAGAAACAGATCCATCCAGCACGACAAGGCACTGTCAGGAGATGAGAGAGAGAGAGAGAGAGAGAGAGAGAGAGAGAGAGAGAGAGAGAGAGAGAGAGAGAGAGAGAGAGAGAGAGAGAGAGAGAGAGAGAGAGAGAGAGAGAGAGAGAGAGAGAGAGAGAGAGAGAGAGAGAAAGAATTCCTTATAAAACCCATGTACCCACCACCCTCGAGTATAAAAATGATCTTCACTGCTGCCCAAGAGTATTATTTTCTGGTGTCTGATAGTACAGACCAACAAACCCGTTTTTATTCTGCAGTCCCCTCCTAAGTGAGTGGAGGTGGAGGTTGGGGCGGGGGTTGAGCTATGTTTGATTTTGTGGTCGGCATGCTGCTTGTATTTAGTGGCTGTTGGTGTTGATGTTGATTTGTGTTGTTGCAGCTGCTTGTGTCGTCGTTGCTACTGTACTTGTTGTTTCTATCTATATATATTATGTTGTCCTTCTGTAGATTCTTTCAGCTTTTCCACCACAGCGGCAGAGTGGGTTTCTCTCCCTGGGAGTTCCAATCCTCACTGTATTTGCCTTTTAAAACTCCCCTACTGTCTGCACTGCCTGTAGCTCTTGATTTGGATGTGTGTTGCTGAATGGTCTTAGGCTTTATTTAGGCCACCACAGCGCTACTTGGTAGGACCATCCTCAACAACAATAAAAGCCGTCTTCTTGCATTATGCATATAGGCCAAATTGATCAAAAGCACCTTTCGTGTTGCAAAGGTGTTAACTATCACTAAAGCTAAACATTTAACCCCAACATTGCAGGAACAGCACGGGCAACACCAAATTTAAGATGGATAGATCCTCATGAGCCCCCGCAGTTACGGGGGCTCGTGAGGATATATGCCTCTTGCTATGTGTCTCAGGCAGATTTGGTTTTCCAGCGTCGAATATGCGCTTATTTCGGAGACATTGTATCTCGGCGCTGGCAGCGAAGAAATCTACATTTAAGTGATCGGTATTTAATTGATTCTGTGTTTGGTTGATTGAATGAACGTGTGTTCGTTTGTCAGTTTGCTTGATTGATGGGTTAATGGATGAAAGGATGGATGGATGGACGAAAGGACGGGTGGATTGATTGATCGAAAACAATCTATGCTCGCTCATTAGTTTGCTGTTTGGTTGATGAATGGGTGGGTGCATACTTGGATGGATTAACTGATTGGTTAATTGAATAAATGTATGCTCGGTTGTTAGTTTGCTAGTTGGTTGATGGCTGGATGGCTGGGTGGGTGAATTTATGGATGGGTGGTTTGACTGACTACTTGCTTGTCTGCTTGTTTCCTTTGTTGTATGTACCGCATGTGAAAATTACAACCGCTTCCTCATTGCGGCGACAAAGCAGAAACACAGCACTCGCTCATGAAACAATGAAAACCAAACTCGTGAAATAAGGCACAATATTTTATTCGTGTATGCCCCAAGAAAACACCATTTAACAGACTGAACGTAAACAGGGCAAAAATATAACAATCAGCAAAGGAACGCACAAATAACACTTGTTTAACCCACCTTGTGCATGCAACCACCGGTACTGTTTACAGTACCGGTGGCTGCATGCACAAGGGGTTAAACTAATTTTGAACACTGCCTTTACACATATAACTGTTACGATGAATTTCGTTTGTCGGGCTGTGAACAATTAATCAGACCAACAACATTTTAAATACATTTAACAAATAACAGACAAAAATGTAATTATGAACGAGTCTATATCTTCAAAAAGGATATATTTATGAGTTTTGAGAACAACAAGAAACACAGACATAATATGTATAGTAATCTTACAAAATGTATTATAATATATTCACCAGTTTCAAAACTCGTACCTCACACACACATGAGCAAATTCAAAGATAGCTGACACAAACACAATGTTAAATTTTGAAACCTCACACAAAATACATGATCAAGTGAGTGTTTTTCATATAGCAACATTCAGGCACAGTTCGTATACATGTATTTAAAAACAACTTGATCAGGCGAGATTTCAGAATAAATGGCACTGGTTTTAACGATCGAATGTATTTGCTTTGAAAAATAAATCAATCAACACTCTGTCAAACTTTATTTGCGAAGCACCCATTTTATACAAGCGACCCAGAGAGCAAGAGACGCCCGGGGAGACGTCCGCCGCAGTGGGCCCGCGCACGGCGGTGCGCGGGCCCACCGCGGCCGGCGTCTATCAGAGGGTCTTTTGCTTGCTGAGGATTGTTCACTGACACTTTAAGGTGACTTAAAGAATCTACTCCCAGGGTATACACATCATCTAGTCACTCTTTCCCCAACTTTTAACCCATTTAGCCCCGACGCCCTTCAGAGGAGATGGACAGACCATGACAATTTAAGGGTAGTGCCAGATTAGCTTGGCGCCTTACGGCGCCAAGCTAATCTAGCACTACCCTTGAATTATCATGATCGATTCATCCACTGCAGCCGGTACATAGTCGTTGGGCGACACCTCCAAAATGTGGGAAATGCGGCCATGGGGTTAAATGGGTCAAAGCACATATCTTGCGGAGCCATGCATGGCTCACATGTGAGTAACACCTACTCTAAATTTAACGAACAAATCAAGACAACGTAGGTACGTGTTACTTTCTTAAATCAAGCGAGAACCCAAGGCATAAATGCATTCCTCAAGGCTTACGTTGACGGGGGAAAAAAAAAAATCCTGAGAATACCAAGGAGAAATTCTAACTGACGGGAATCAAACAATTACAATGACACAACGGTAGAACCCACAGTCAGTAAACTCTAAATTCCAAGCCGCAAAGTCCAAACAATTACGGACCGGCACACATCTTGTTCAGTCACTAATCATACCGTTTGAAAGTGCAACGTGCTGCCTTTATCGTAAATGATGGAGACGAACACGTCAAAAATTAAATTGTAAACCAGAATATGTGAGAAATGAAATGATGAAATAGAAAATGTTACAAATAAAACTTTATATACGTGCAAAATGAAAGCATAGGACAGAATATAAACAAATATATACATATTACGTGTGTTCATGATTTACCATGAGGCTAGCGTGAAAATATATACATCTACATTATATAAGAATTCCATTACGTTACGCTGTGTGTCAAGGTGGGCTAAACCGTATTACTTTTTAACAAGATGGGATGAACCATAACCCACAAAGTCCCTTCTATATGAGAGCTGTCCTCGCTGTCAATGGTCTCTACCTTTTGTCTTTGACCTGATTCTGATGTTGAATTATCTCCCATTGAAAAAGTCTCGCAGATCTGCCAATGGGTCAGTGAGTTCTATAAGGGGTGCAGGACATACGCGTCATTGATTTGTCAAACGTCATTTGTCATGACGTAAGTTTTAGTTTTTACGTAATTTTATATTTTACCTGATTTTATTTTATTTTTCACTTTCGCTTCATAGGCTTGAGAAAATGGTGACAAAACTAGAACTTCACGGTACAATTTCAGACTTACAATAATTTGTGTGAAAGCAGGTTGACTTTACCTAGCTACATGATATACTAAGTACACGGGTCACTTGCATGCTCAATTTGAAAGCGCGTCGATGTGTATGTGCGTGTTAGTGCGTGCGTGCGCGCGCGCTCCAAGCATCTCCAAGAGGCATAGATACACATGCGCCCGGAAGCCACATGAGGATCTATTCCTCCTGGAGATGCGCTCATGTTTGTGTGTGTGTGTGTGTGTGTGTGTGTGTGTGTGAGAGAGAGAGAGAGAGAGAGAGAGAGAGAGAGAGAGAGAGAGAGAGAGAGAGAGAGAGAGAGAGAGAGAGAGAGAGAGAGAAAGAGAGAGAAAGAGAGAGAACAATGAACAATGAACCTTTATTTTCCAACGGTAGAAGTTATTGGTAACAGGACCAGTTTTCAGAGAGAGAGAGAGAGAGAGAGAGAGAGAGAGAGAGAGAGAGAGAGAGAGAGAGAGAGAGAGAGAGAGAGAGAGAGAGAGAGAGAGAGAGAGAGAGAGAGAGAATTACGTCATATTTAGAGTATTATGTCAATGTCTGCGTGGCGTCGGAGTTGCCTCATTTACGTCACAGCTACATTCGGACTTTCTCTAGAAGTCAAGGTTTTTTTAATGTTTTAATTCTTTTCTGAAAATAATTAATTTTTACTAAAGAAGTTGAAAGGATACAAAGCCGGCTAACGAACTCATCCAAAATCTTTCTTCAAACTAGCCATATCCAAACGTTCAAGTAAATACGACAAAAATTACGGACTCTAATCTCGGTCAACCGACTTCCTATAAACGGTTGTTTTTGTCTTCAATGAAGATATTCAATTACAACAGACACGGAGGCTCTCTTAGCCACCCCTTTAAGAAAGTATTTCGCCAAGTTTCAAACTTGTGTGTACAAAAATATCGGAGATTTTCTTGTTTACATACATAGGCACACACATATGGCGCTTCGCGCCAAATGTACGTTCAGCAGCGAGGTTAGCGTAACTAGACATGACGTAATTTTTTTTATCTTATTACCTCAATTGTTAGAGGTTTAGGCCTGCCCGCCGTTGACTTCATGGACATGCTATTCGCCCCACCGCGACCTGTCCTAAAAGTCCCTTTATAATAAAGGACTTAAAAATGAACACGGTTGACTTTCTTTTTTGCCTCAATTTCATTTATACTGACGAGCAAAAGAAATGCGACATTTTCGGAACCATATGGTTTCGAAAATGTCACAATTCCTTTGCTCGTCAGTATAGCTCCAGACAGTTTTGGTCGAAGAGAAAACAAGAACGGACACTCATTATGTGTATTCATCGGTTAACTTCATTTTCTGTCTAACTTTCATCTAATTCCAGACAGTGTGGTGTCAAGGAATACACAAGAACGGACAAAAAGGCATAGTAAAGTACAAATATTAATTAAAGAAAACCAAAACCAACTTTAGAACATGGCACAGAAGGAATATGTTGCACGTAACACACAATTTTTAGAGTAAGCGCGCATGCGGGCTTATTGCACCTATTAAACATATTAACCCATTTAGCCCCAACGCATAGTCGTTAGATGACGCCTCCGACATGTGGGATGGACCATGATAATTCAAGGGTAGTGCTAGATTAGTTTGTCGCCATCAGGCGCCAGGCTAATCTTGCACTATCCTTGTATCATCATGGTCGATGCATCTCCTACAAGTGGTACATAGTCGTTAGGTGACATCTCTAAAATGCGGTCATGGGGCTGAATGGGTTAACTAACGACGCGAGTGGCTGAGACAAACTGATCTGATGTAACAATGATGTGTGCAGGTCCGTATGGTACAAACTCACAGATCAACACACTTTTAACAAAAAATGTCGACTAAAATATCCTAGACAGTGGCAACTATGTCAGGCATATGAAGACTATTACTGCTTTTACTTGGCAAAAGACGGTTACGTCCATTTCTTGTGAAAAGCTAGTTTTTTTTTTTTTTTTAATACATACAACACTAAAACTCGCGATTTTCACAAACAATTCACACGTCGCGGTCCCATTTTGTATGTGTGTTCTTTGGATTTATTGAGTTCTTAGGTGCTGAATTTACGATGATTGCAATAACACAACCTGTACAACTCGCAGTCGAGGGTGCAAAAAGAAGGAAACTGTCATTTTAGGCACTGACGTACCGTTCTACGGTTGAGCAATTATTGTCAACTAATTAACTAATTAACAGCCCTCGGTAAGATGATTTTGAATCCGCAGCTATTGATGAGGCCTTGAATGAGTTGAAGAAAACATCTCTTTGACGACGCAGTCATTGTATTTACCGTACCATATCTTGTCATAATGCGGATCAACATTATGAGAATGGTACATCATCACATCGGCAATGCAATGAAAATGTCGAAAAATTTCACACAAACTCAGCTGCAGTTGTTTGAATAAAGGACAAACTGGCGCTTTTTTTCCTGTCCAAATCCAGGGCTGGATTGAGCTATCATGGTCGCTCTCTCTCTCTCTCTTTCCTGACCTTTAATCCCTTCACTGCCAGTGGACACACACTAATATCGTTTTTCACTCAACGCCACAAGGAGCCCCAGCCGTCCAGTAAACATAGA
Source organism: Semisulcospira habei (assembly GCA_036245525.1). Lineage (NCBI taxonomy): Eukaryota > Metazoa > Mollusca > Gastropoda > Semisulcospiridae > Semisulcospira > Semisulcospira habei. The sequence continues at coordinate 140,772,577 of BTPG01000008.1, forward strand.
TACAAAATTAATGGGCTCATAAGCCAGACCAGAAGGGTTGACTGCCTAACCGGAAGTGGGCTTAGCAAGAGACACAGATCCTCATGAGCCCCCGCATTTGCGGGGGCTCATGAGGATCTGTGTCTCTTAAATCATTCAGCCCGACGCAAGTCAGTATTTCCCACGTTTCAGAGGCGTCATTTAAGGACTATGCACCTGTTGCAGGAGATGGATCGACCATGATAATTCAAGGGTAGTGCCAGATTAGCTTGGCGCCGACAGGCGCCAAGCTAATCTGGCACTACCCTTGAATTATCATAGTCAACCCATCTCCTGCTGTAGTGCGTCAGGGCGAATGGGTGAAGTTGCAGCTGGATCGCGTTGACTTTTTCTCTGCAGTGAAGGGATCAGTGTTCTTGACAGGTCAGTCTTATGGGTCAGTTCTGCTTGAACCATTCCACTCGACCGCTTTTGTTTTGTTAGTGACGTTTTGTGTGAGGGACATTTACACTCACTGGAACACACGGGGAGGTGCAATAGTCACGGCTCATGCCGCATTCTAATATCATTCGAGACGTGCCGCCTCCGGATACGCGGCTCATGCCGCGTATCCGGAGGCGGCACGTCTCGAATGAGTTAATTAAATGCATACTCATACTGTAACTGTCAGCCGTGGGTCTACCACGCAAGGATCACTGGCATCTCCTGATAACAAGTAATGAACATAACAACAGAAAATACATTAAACGCATTTCTTGTTGAAATGGAATAGTGACATATGCCCATGTAATCTTTGAAGACAGTAGTAAGAAACAAGAACAAAAAACAGCAGCAACAACAACGCGACAAGCACTTCTGACGAGAGTACTGATCACAGAAAATAAATCAGAACATAAACAAAAGAGAGGGAGGGGAAGAGGGCCGGGGAGGGGGGGGGGGGGGGGGCGGGAAGAAGAAAAAATGAAGGTCGTTTCACATCGCCGTTAGTGTAACAATAACTGCACGAAACTGATAACCAGACAATCAGGCCCATTGTAACGAACAGACTTGCAGTCTTTTAGTTTTAATGTAAAACATATAGCCACAATACTACCCGCCCTCACACTTTTAACCCATTTAGCCCTGACGCACTGCAGCAGGAGATGGGTCGACCATGATAATTCAAGGATAGTGCCAGATTAGCTTGGCGCCTGTCGGCGTCAAGCTAATCTGGCACTGCCCTTGAATTATCATGGTCGATCCATCTCCTGAAACTGGTGCATAGTCATTTGATGACGTCTCCAAATTTTGGGAAATGCGGCCGTCGGGCTGAATGAGTTAACACAGTATCCGTGTATATAATAACCACTTATACCAGAAATTGAGTTCTAGAAAACACACAGAATACTGCCTTCGCATTTTGTCGTGAACATACTAACTCGCAAATTGCATTCAGCAGCTTAGAGCATGATTATGAGAGATTAACATATTAACCCTTTGCGTGTCGTTAGCGGGGTTAATGGTAATACAGCAGAGTCTGTTTTGGGCGGCCAGCCTTTGTGAGGGATCACCTGTCATTAAAGACCATCGTAAATGATGGTCTTGATGCCAGGTGACACTTTTTGCCCTTTAGCTCATTCAAGACGAGTCATATAGAGATACGCGGCAAATAGACGCGTATCCCCAAACGACACGCCTTGAATGAGTTTAAGACTTCTCTTGAGAGAACACCTGTCTTTTACTTAAGACCACTTTTTCTTGCCAAACAAAAGATGGTTCCTCGCAAGAGGCTCTACTGATGTACTAAATACTATTTTATAAATAAAACATACAACAATATTTCTGAAATATCAACGTGTAAATGGTGATCTTTAGTCTCTGTCTCTCTCAGTGCCATTCTGTCTCTCACTCTCACTCACCCCAGTGGCAAAACGTCTTCGGGCCCACGACGGCGGCAGTGGGCCCGCGCACAGCCGTGCGCGGGCCCACTGCGGCCGTCGTGGGCACGAGAACCTTCCCTTACTAGGCACACACATGGCACACGCACACACACGCGTACATGGGCACCGAATATTTTCTTCCCCATCCTATGATAACATAATATTAGTTTGCAAAAATATAAGCTTATCCACCGCACAGCTTGTAACAAAGCAATTTCATAAATGCAGGATCTTACAGGACCAACAACGTATTCAAGGTTATAAATACTGTCAAATGTATGTATATATATATATAAAGCATATATATATATATATATATATATATATATATATATATATATGCTTTGTCAAAAGCCAGTGTCTATCTTTGAAGGCTAGACTGATTTCAATAATACATAAAAAAATCTAGCTTTTCACGAAAAAATGGATCTACTGGCTTTTGTCAGATTAGGACAAAAATGTATAGTTTATGACATTTAACACGATGGCACAGACAACACTTGCACAGAAAAACAAAACAAGAGAAAACGACAAAAACACGGCAGCAACAAAACCACCCAACAGCGAGAACAGCAATGACAAAAACAATATGAAAGAGTGAAAATGGCACGAAATATGCGATACAATAACGTAACATGCATTTCAGTAAAAATGTAACACTTTTGGAGAGAATATACTCCCGTGTCTGGCGCAAGAACAATCCCGGTGTAGTCGAGTACAAAATAAATAACGAAACAAACAATACAACGCCTTCGGACGAAGAAACAACAGTGATCTGAAAGGGGGTTTGAGGTTATTGTTCTTCGGATAGCACTGGTTTGAATAACAGTTTCAGAGTTCACATTAACCCCTTCGCTGTCAGTGATCACAAATTTCGCGTCTGAAACGCTCTGCACGCTGACCAAAATTAGCGCGAAGAACGCAGACGTAAATGGAACAAAGAAATAGGCGAAGCGAACATAGGTCTAACAAGAGACATAAATCCTCATGAGCCCCCGCATTCGCGGGGGCTCATGAGGATTTATGTCTCTTGCGCGCAGCCTGTTAGCGTTCGCCTTGCCCCGGCAGTTAAGGGTTAAGTTTCCTCTGACTCCCGGCGAAAGTCGGACGAAACCTATTTCAAATCACTGTTGACCGAGTCATCCTCCGACTGTGCATGAGACAACTCCCTGACAACCTTAACCCCTTGGCTGTCTTTAGCGCTCGGTCGCTGTGATTCCAGCAGGAATCACCGCAACCAAAGGCGCTACCGTCAGCCACAGGGTTAAACGAGACATAGATCCTCATCCGTCCCTTAAGCCTGCGGGTGCAGATGACGATCTACGCTTCTTGGAAGAAACGTTGCTTTTTAGTCCTCTTCGTGCATTTACTGAGGCATATCCGGGGCGGTCCGTGGCGCAGTGGTTAAGGCGCCTGCCACCAACGCTAAAGGTGCGAGGTTCGATTACGGGTTCCGGCGTCGGATTTTTCTCCTCTCTAGTAGCCTTTAAGTGTCACCGTTAATTCGGGCGGACCGTCGGGGGTTCTTTCTCCGGGTACTCCGGCTCTTCCTCCCCCACGACTTTGGTATCAGTTTCAGCCCACTTTATCAAATTTTAAATACAAACGATTTCGAAGTTCCAAAAACTACAGTAGCTCGCTTGAGCTTTCCCTTAGCACCACGTGAATGTTCTGTGTTTATGTACAGTGTGTGAGTGAATGCGCGTGATTCACGTGAGCGTGCTTGTTGGGTTCAGTTCGCGGCGGCGCTTTGAGCCGATTTTCAATTGGGATAAAGCGCCTATTTAATGCGCTTATTATTATTATTATTATTATTATATTGCAACAAAAAAAAATCGTCTTTCTGCCACCCGAAAAGGCGATGTCGAAACATGTGTCAGAACAAACTTTGACTCTGTCCGGCTGCTGAGTACAGTGCTGCACTAACGGGGGTAAAACTCGTGTGCTGGTCTGTGAATTTGGACCTAACAGTGCAAATATCCAAAACACGCGCTTTAAGCGTTAGCCTCTACGGTTCCGCAGTTACTCGTATCATGACATAACATTTATGTGCGCATAACAAGTGTGATGACATAAAATGAGAATGCTCAAGACAAAGGTAAACGTGTAATTCTTTCATTCAGTTATCATCCCACTCAGTTCATCACAAACGGTGAAACAGCTTCATTGTTTATGCGTAAAACAAAACTGACGTGGAATCCCCTCTCTCACTCACTTTTTTTCGCAACAGTCCCTCTCTCTTTCATCTCTGTTTTTTTTTTTTTTTTTCTCTCCCTCTCGCATGTACACCGAGAAATGCTACCCTGCGTGCAGAAAGAGCTTTTCGTCTCTTGCCATTGTGATTTTTAATAAACTGATTCACTTTGAATAATTCCACTGCAAAGCAACCTCAATAACTGTTCCATGTCTGTGCAGACCATCACATCCGTTGGCAGTTGGACATTTAACTTAGTGAACGTTACATTCGGACAAGCTTAGCATTATGCGCTAACTGTGAGTAGTATCTTCGTTATTCCACACGCAACAAGCACGCCCCTTTAAAAAAATATATAAATAACACACCACAGCATCAAAAACAAACCACCGGACAGTACAACACGCCGTTCAGTTTCGGCAAAATCTTGAAGAACCAAATTCAAAATAGAACATTAAAACACACAACAGACACATCATGTCCTTCAAGTTAGAAAAAAGCAACAATCAAACAAACAAAACAAAAATGGACACTAGACACTGTCACACTCTAGACATTAAAATTCGAAAAATGAACATCGGTGTGGTGGTGTGTGACTTTGGACCTTACGGCCGTAGGCCGTAAGGTCCAAAATCACACACCAGCACATTATTTCACACACGCACACACTCACACAAAAACAACAGAGATCTAGTCTTAATCTTACTAACATCCACATCTGAGGGTCACTGAGAAAGGTCGAAAATTTCCCTTAGTAAAGGCTTCGTCCTAGAAAAGTCTGTTGTGTGGTCAAACACTCCTCCTTTCAGATGCTCGCAGAACTCTTCCACGATCTGCAGGAGGTCCGGGATCAGCATGAGAAGCTTGGGCAGCAGGAGGCGGTCCTTGGGGTGGTTGTGCTTGAGGTCCAGGCGCAAGGCCTCGATTAGGTCCGCCTGAAGGTCCTCCACGGGTTTGGGGCTCGTCAGTCCCGGCCGCTCTGGAGACGAGAAGAGCAAGAAGCAAAAAGATGAACTACAGTCGTGAACAAGGAATTAACGAGCCAAGACAGAAACGCACAGTTTGAACTAGGCAAAAACAGGCGGGTTGACTACATGTCAGTGTTAACTGATCCGTGATTTTCTGCCCTACCGGCCACAATCAGGAAACCAGAGCAAATAAATGAAAATTTAAATTCACCGGTTACATAGAAACAAGAAAATACCCGAGAAAGAAAGAAACACACTTTAGATTATTTAAGGCGCTCCGCCGGCAACGCTATACGGCCTTTTCGCAGCTACTGATGCGGGGCGCCTGGAGTGAGCTAATTCGAAATAACAAGGCCAAATCAATTTACTGAAATACCATCTTTTTTCAAAGAAGACAAACATAAGTAATCTTCGTGTCTCACTTGTTATGATATCGTAAATTAACGTGTAATAAATACGTGTTCTGTCCCTTACCGGAAGTGAGTAGCACGGCGGCAAAGAGCGCCATCTCGCCAAACGTCAGGCGCATACTCCGTAACCTGTCGCCGACAGCCAGGGGTCGCTGAAGGAGCTTCTGCAGTTGTTCACACAAGCGCGGGGAATGACGGTATATCCGCAGATAACTGGTCTCTGTGTCCAGGCGAATCAGCTCATTGTCCATGATGGCGTGTAGCTGTTAAAAAAAAAAAAATCAGTCAATGAATAAATGGCTGGCTGGCTGGGTGGGTGGTTGGATGAATGGGTGAATAGATGGGTGGATGGACAGACGGACGGACGGACGGATGAATGGATGGATGGGTGGCTGAGTGGATTGAACGGAGGGACGGCTGAAGCAATCAATCAATCAATATGAAAAGTACACAAGAAAGCGCTTATGTTCCCAAACGTTTGGCCACAGACCTTCGAGTAGGAAGGTGCAGATTCTGATATATAAAATGATCAGGTAGGCAGGTTTACACATAAACCAAATCAAAACAAAAGTAACTGAACGTTCACATTAACACAATCGAGACGTGTCGCATACGGATACGCGGTGAATTGCCGCGTATTCGTAAGCGACACATCTCGAATGCATTAAATTAAATTAATAAATAAACTCGTGATTCTCTGTACTCACCGCCATGTGGACGACCATAAACCCGTTCTGCTTCATGAGCTCGATCTGGTCCGGCATGGGCAGGCTGGTGAACCCAGGTAGGCGCTTGGCGAACTTGACACTGGCCTCCATGACGGGTAAAATCACCTCCTGAAACCGCCAGAACAGGTCCCGCTCGTAAAAGTCCTCTGCGGACACCGTGTGCAGCATTTCTGGTCCCTCGAACATCTGCTGGAGGTGGACAAAAGATAGAGGGTTAGTACAGGGTCGCTTCTGTGAGACGCACAGTAGAATACCAAGGAATCGGACACAACGCGTACATTTCTCTAGCTTCGCAGTGGATGCGTAGTGAGCAGAAGGTCGCCAGGCCAACGGTCGCCTTAGCTGCCCCGCGCACGGCGGTGCGCGGGCTAGCTAAGGCCGACATCGACCCAAGGGTGCTTTCCTTCACAAGTCTATACACATGTGAAATATCACCTGCTACCGTGTTAATAATAATAGTAATAATAATAATAATAATAATAATAATAATAATAATGGATATTTATATGGCGCCTAACCTTCTGACGGAGCTCTAGGCACTTTACAATATGTTACCATGGAAAGGTAGTGATTGTGCACATTCGGAATGAAAAATGACTGAGTAATTGGAGAAGTGATTTGATAAGTGCGGCCTGGGGGGGGGGGGGGGGGGGGGGGGGGGGGGCGTGTAGATTCAAATGAGATTTTGTGCGGCCTGGGGGGGCGGGGGTCGGGGTCGTTTAGATTCAAATGAGATTTTGTGGAAAAGAATGTTTATTTGCTTGCTTTTTCACCTGACTGCTTCTAAACTTTTAAAGACATTTGAAAGTTTTGCGCGTAGTCTGGCAAATGTTCAACCGGCGCACAGTAGTGTGATTGGTTGAGCAGAATGAATAAGAAGACGTTCGTGTTTCCACTAACCCTTTAAAACGTGAGTTTTCAGCATGTATCTGTTAGGGGTGACTATTCAACCATATCAGTGTAATCCTGTCATGCTCCACAATAACAAGACAGACTGATAAGAATTCAAATGAGCGAAATATTCCTGTAAGAAAGAAAGAAAAAACCCAACCTAAAAAACGAACAAAGCCAAAGAAAGCAACAAAAAGAAAGAAGGAGACCAAATACTAGACAATGAGAGAAAACAAAGTGAATAATTGTCGTATTACCATTCCTACATTTAACTGAAACGGTGACACGCATGACGACGATGATGAGGACGATGATGATGATACAGCAGGCATGGCGACAGCAGACGAGCTGCCATAGTTACTAGATGAAGAACCAGAGCCACCGGTACCAGAATACCCGCAAAGTGCAGACGGTACCGATTCTGGATGCGTGAAGAATATGGTTTTCTGCAATTTAGGGCAGAGATAATAACACAGTGAGGAGTGTATAATTATACATGTAAAAATATGCTACGTATTTAACCCATATCATACCTGAGGCTAAAAGCTTCAAATTTGTACACTGCCATATGCAAGCTACATTATAGTACTTACTGACAGATAAGGATATAGGACCAATGGTTTTAGTTCAAAGGTGGTGCCAGAATAGCTTGGCGCCTAGAGGCGCCAAGCTATTCTGGCACTACCCTTGGAACTATTTTAGTCAAACTTATTTCAAACACTTGTGTATTCCGAATGATAAGGGCTAAGGGTAAGGTCTAAGAGTATAATATATTAATTTAAATATTGAATATTGGACTGTGGTAGGGAAATCGTACGCTAGTAAAAATAATTACCGGCTACAATCAATTACCGTTAAATAACGCACATAAATCTGCAGGTATAATTATATTTCCTTTACCTGGAAAACATCCCTGAAGGCAGCCTTTATTAGGTCAGCCAAGGACCGTAACTCTACTATCCTTTTGCTACTGGTGCTAGAGAGTTCCTCCTTGTCCGCCATTAACTTTTCCCGCTCCGTTTTTGGCATCCGACCAAACCGCACCGCTGCAAAAGATATAAAACAAACTGTAAGTTGAACATCACATGACCTACTACGCTCGGGAAAGCATTGGTGAAAATGTAGCTAACAAGAGGCATAGGTCATCATGATGAGCCCCCCCCCCCCCCACCCCCCGCCCTCCCCTTGCAGTCTTTGGGGGCCAATGTGGATCTATGCCATATGAGGTGAAATCGTACTTGATGAGCAAGTGTTAACGAGAAATACACAAAACGTTTGAGGCATTGAAAAAGTGTTAGGTAAAAACTAGAAACACTTTGGGGACTCAGTAAAAAAAAATGTTGTGTGCTGCTCTGTGAATTTGGACCATACGGCCGGAGGCCGAATGGTCCAAAATCACAGACCAGCACACACTAGCCGAGGTTGGAATCGGCTGTAGTTAGATTTTATCACTTCGGCGTTATTTCTGTTCGTAACACTGACCTGTCTGCACCAGACGCTTTTAGGCAGAAGCCCTGACCGACATTATTGCAAATGACAGGTTGCGTTGCCCGACTTTCCCACTAAGACAAGGGACCCAGTGAGTATGCAACTGAGGTCGGCCTCGGGCCCAAGACGGCCGCAGTGGGCCGACGGGTGCGCGGGCCCACTGCGGCAGTCTTGGGCCCGAAGACGTTTGCCACAGGGGGAGAAAATACAGTTCGAGTGTGCGTTCAGTCAAACCAGCCTTTCGCAATACAACTTTCGCAGTTGCACTACTGACAAGGAAACGAGAAACATGATTGGTGTAGCAGTGAGTGTGTGTGTGTGTGTGTGTGTGTGTGTGTGTGTGTGTGTGTGTGTGTGTGTGTGTGTGTGTGTGTGTGTGTGTGTGTGTGTGTGTGTGTGTGAGAGAGAGAGAGAGAGAGAGAGAGAGAGAGAGAGAGAGAGAGAGAGAGAGAGAGAGAGAGAGAGAGAGAGAGAGAGAGAACAAACAACCGTCCAGATGCACCAGGCTATTTTTTCTTCTTCTAGGAATTGTTCTGGTGATGAATGCACTTTTACCACTTCACGCGCGCGTAACCATCATTCCTCATCAAAATCATCTTCAGTGTACCGAGGGCTGTTAATTAGTTAATTAGTTGGCAAAATTGCTGAGCCGGAGAACGGTACTTCAGTGCCTAAAATGACTGTTTTCTTCTTCTTGCACCCTCGACTGCCAGTTGTACAGGTTGTGTTATTGAAATCACCGTAAATTCAGCACCAAAGAACTCAATAAATCCAAAGAACACACATACAAAATGGGACCAGCAAGAGGCACAAAACCTTATGAGCCACCACACGTGCAGAGGCGGATACAGTTCTATGCCTCCCGGGAAGTGAGCGGAGGGTGGGGGTGCTGCGGTGGTGGTGCGGTGACGGGGTGGGGGGGGAGAGGGGGGGGGGGGGCTGTCTCAACTTATTGTTTGGGAAACCAAAGAGCTTAGAGGCTACGCTACGCGTAGTACTAAATAGCCTCTATACTCTTTGGGGCAACTTAACCCTTATCATTCGGAATACACCAGTGTGTGAAATAAGTTTGACTAAAATAGTTCAAGGGTAGTGCCAGAAGCTATTTTGGCACCACCCTTGAACTAAAGCCATTGGTCTATATCCTTATCTGTAAGTACTGTAATGTAGCTTGCATATCACAGTGTATAAATTTGAAGCTTTTAGTCTCGGTAAGATATGAGGCAGAAGGCTTGCAGAGGACCGCTTTCCATTGGCCGAACACTTGAAGAGCGAGAGGGGAGGGGAGAGGTGGACTTGTGTGTGTGTATATGTGTGTGTGTGGGGGGTGGGGGGTGGGGGTGGGTGGGGAGAGGGGGCAAGGGGTGGGGGGAGGGAATAGGCAGCAGACGTGACAGGCCGTTTCCAAATGATACAACTGTTAAAACAATGTTGTTAGTACATCTCACGCTATAATGGGATGTGGCAGCATTTAATTTACATTTAGAAGGAAGAAAATACATCAAAAGAGAAGTAGAGGACGGAAGAATTAAAAAGGGCGGGTGTGTCAGTGTCAGTGTTTGTGTGGTTTGGAGGCTTAGGAGCTGGGGGAAAGTACGGTTGCGTTACTCTAAGTCTATACTCTACACTCGCTCAAACTGCACATCAACGACATTGTCGTCATTTTGTTTGAATGCCCCATTTGTTTTACAATTGAACTATACTGACGAGCAAAAGAAATGCAACATTTCTGGAATAATCTGAAACTCACTAAAGTGTTTCCGATGGTTCCAAAAATGTCAAATATCTTTTGCTCTTCAATATACATCATCAGTATCAGCAGAAGCAAAAACAAGGACTGGCGCAAAGAAACAAAGATGACCGCTTTGGACTAGTGTTAGGTCCCAACACTGAGCAAGAGGAATAGATTCTCACGAGCCCCTCATGAGGGGCTCGTGAAAATCTGTGCCTCTTGCTCAATAAGAAACTCATCAATACCACCAACAACTACTACAACAACAACTACAACAACACGAGGGCCTTTACCATCTTGCGACATTCCAGCATTGAGACATCTCTGGTACCGGCAGTACTGACACTTGTTCCTCGTGCCGGCATCTATCTTACACTGGGACCCCATCTGACACGGCTTGTACACGAGCTGTTTCTTCAGGGTACGCCGGAAGAAACCCTGCACGAGTAAAAGAATGAATGAATGAATGAATGAATGAATGAATGAATGAATGAATGAATGAATGAATGAATGAATGAATGAATGAATGAATGAACTAACGAATGAACGTCATTCCTTCATCCACTTACTGTTTTAAATCTGAAAACTGATCAATTCTGTTTTGTAGCAAAAGCTAAAGAAACGATAATCTAAAGCCAATCTAAAGCCACAAAAATGAAAAGGACGAGCCGACCAAAAAGTCAGATACAGCTTCACTTTCACCCTGAGAAAAACATATAATGTACAGATGTGAAATATAATGTACAAATATACAGATGTGAAGTATAATGTACAATCTTACTTCACAAGTAACTGGTCACACCGGCAACCAACCAACCAACAAAACCAACAAAACAGCTCAAACCATCATTCAAGAACAACAACAACAACAAAAACAACAAAACAAACAAACATAACACCGAAAGGAAACGAAAGAAACAAAGCAACCAGCAATAAAGAAAACAAGAAATGTACCTTGCAGCCCTCACAGGAGTGTACGCCATAGTGAAACCCTGAAGCTCTGTCCCCACATATTCTGCACAGTACGTCCAGCTCGGCAGTGTACTGGGGCTTCAAATTCTGCACACAAAAATGTTAACTCATTTAGCCCAACGGCCGTATTTCCCAAATTTTGGAGGCGTCATCTAATGACTATGCACCAAACTAATCTGGCACTACACTTGAATTATCATGGTCGACCCATCTCCTGCTGTAGTGCGTCAGGGCTGAATGGGCTAATCAATAAGTTCAGTCTCTAAGTTACAATTGTGAAAATTCGCTGCGTGGCCGCTGATAGTAATAACGGGAACGGGAAGAGAGGTTCTGTAGTCGTGAAAATGTATGGCAACATCACAACGTCCATTTGACATCAGAATTACAGTGATATGAAACTGAGTGTATCTTAGGTTTCGTCCGACTTCCGAAGGAAGTCAGGCGGAAACCTAAGGTAAACTCTCTTGCAAATTTCAAATCTTTATATGAATGCGGACAAAACCACTTGCCATACAAGCTGCCGTTTCCCAAAACATTTTACATCATAGTGGCTTTTGAACAGTATCCTTCCTCTTTACAATCACAAAACACCGTCCGGTCTCACAAAAACATAAAACACTTTAAAAGAAACAGAAGACAATTTGTTTAACGAGGAAATGTTTCTAGGTACTTTTGAACTGGGTATCCGAACTTTGCACCCTTTTTTTTTTGTTTGAGAGCCGGTGCACTGGCATGCCATGATGTACCTTGGGCATTTTCATCTTTCGGGTACTTTTGCACCAAAAACTGTATGTAACCCTCACGGAACGACCCGAAAATACTTAACCCTTAACCTATATCATACTGAGGCTAAAAGCTTCAAATTTGTACACTGCCATATGCAAGCTTTAATATAGTACTTGCAGATAAGGATTTTGACCAATGGCTTTAGTTTAAGGGTGATGCCAGAATAGCTTGGCGCCTAGAGGCGCCAAGCTATTCTGGCACTACCCTTGAAACTATGTAAGTCAAACTTATTTCACACACTGGTGTATTCCGAATGATAAAGGTTAACCCGTGCCAGCTGACGCAAACTGAATTTCTGCAATATTCGTTGATTCAATACACACAAAAATCCCCCAAACTTTGTTGTCACAGGAACATGGATTCAAAGTGGTGTAAGCAAGAGTTATAGATCCTCATGAGCCCCCGCAACTGCGAGGGCTCATGAGGATGTTTACCTCTTGCAGTTGGGTGGTGTTCAATTTTTCTTGGCACTGAACGCGTTAGGATGAGAAAATTGAAGAATCAAAGAAAATTACTGATAAGGAAACCAATCAAAGGCTTTTGAATTACATTTAGAGAAGCTTACTTAAAAAATAAAATGATGTGTGGGACACACCTCAGACATAGAAAAAGTGCATCGAACAAATTTGAAAGAGTGAGTCATTTTGTAACGCGCACGTACCGACCCGAAAAGCAGACAAATTAAAAATCAGAAAAGTTTAAGAATCAAGGAAAATTACAGATAAGAAAATTATCTAACGAATTTTGACTTACTTTTATAGAAGTATACTTTTTTAAAAAATAAAATAACGTCTGGGACACGACCCTACCCCAGATAAAGAAAATGAATAATGTATCAAAAATATGAAAAAGTCACACATATTGTAATTGCACGTACAGACCCAAAAACATATGTAATTAAAAATAAGAAAATCATCCAAAGAATTTTGACTTACACTTAGAAAAGCATACTTCCAAAATAATATATATTTATATAAAACCTCCAAAAGTAGGTAAATTAAAGAGAAGAAAATCATCTAAAGAATTTTGACTTTTAGAGAAATATACTTTTTTTTAAAGTGTTTGGGACACGACTTCATCCAAGACAAATAAATACTTTACCAAAAATATATTTTTAAAAATACACCACTCAGAAATCTTTTAACACGTTCCGGTCCGACAAACTACAACATATGGATCGAGCATGACAGTTCAAGGGAGGTGCCAGAATAGCTTGACGCCAGGAGGCGCCAAGTAATTCTGGCAAATCCCTTGAAATGTCACGGTATGTCCGTGACCTTAACTGTCATGTATAGTTCAGAGGACAATCCCACAATTAGGAAATGTAGCCCTAAAAGCTCGAGCTCATTGTGCAAAAGTTCATCGGCCTAGCTATCCGAAGCATCATCAAACAAAATATCTGTCAGTTGGCAAGACGGGTGTCAACTGTGAAAAGGCGGTAAAATCCTTGGAACTAAGTATGATAAATTGGGGGTGAGGGGAGGGGAGGGGAGGGGGGCTGGGGGAAGGGGTGTGTGTGTGCTCAAGTAACAAAAATTTCATCAGGTTTACGTCTGCCTTAGTTGGACCGGCCCGCCAGCCCGGTCAACTAAGGCTAAGAACATTTTGCTTGCTAGGCACCGAGATGACGCAGCACATACACGCATTTTAGAAACCTGTCAGTCTACGTGTAGGAAGATCGTAAAACATGTCTTGCCTAGTACAATGGCACTAGCTATATGAAAAATTGCTGAGATAATAGGCCTACATGGAGACCAGTAAATTAGGTCGCACGCAGGCAAAATGTCATCAAGCCGACATCGACCGAATCTGCGCGCTAGCCCGTTTGACCCCAAGGCCGCATTTCCCAAAATTATGGAAGTGTCACCTGACAACTTTGAACCAGTGGCAGGAGATGGATCAACCATGATAATTCAAGGGTAGTGCCAGATTAGCTTGGCGCCATCAGGCGCCAAGCTAATCTGGCACTACCCTTGAATTATCACGGTTGATTCACCTCCTGCTGTAATGGTTGATTCACCTCCTGCTACATGGGTTAGTACCTTTATACCTTATGAGTCATTCTGTTGTATTTTATGGGAATGTTAATTGGACCAACAACACACAAACAAAAATTCTTAAAATGTCCAACCATACCTTGCCACTGTCAGAAAGAGCGTTGGGGCTCCTGGCCAGGCACCCGTCGTACGGGGAGGGGGAGGACCCAGGGGTGGAGTACCGCCGCAGGGGCGTGGCCGGGCCGGAAGGGTGGGGCCCCGGCTGGTAGTCGCTGGAGGCGGGCATCATCTCCCTCCCGATGTCCATTCCGGCAAACACCTCCAGGCACATGGCGGCTTCAGGATCTACTGGGTAGGCATAGTAGCCGGAGGGGTTCTCCGGGAAAAACTCGGCTGCGACAGAAGAAGAATAACGATGATGATGATGACGACGATGCTTCAGCATCGTCGTCATCATCATCATCACCATCATCAATGGCAGCTTTAGGAGCTACGGGGGACATCAAGTGAACGTACAATGACGAAAATAGTGTGATGAAATAATACTAATTATCGTCATGATCATGATGACGAGAATGATGATGTCGGCGGCAGCGGCAAATCTGCCCAACGTCCAGCAATGATATTGAACTAATATCTTCTCGCGTTCCGGCTGGGAATATTTTTGTTGAACGAAAGAGCACCCACACAGCTGGTGCGTGCATAGCACTGTAAAGTGCGTGACAAACCCGAGATAAAACTTTGCGACTCAACGAAGACGAATAGCTTGATTTCAGTTCAACATCCAATCCCCTTCTTATGAAAAAAAAAAAATAAAAAATAAAATAAAATAGAGCAGGCTTCAAAAAGAAAACTGCTTAGGTTGCATGCGCTTAATCAGCAACATAGGCAATGTCCAAACGCACATTTAGCACAGCCAAATCAGGCCAGGGTGAGAATACAAGAGGGTGACAATGCAAGAACCGAAATACATTTTCACATTCACGACTATACCATTTAAGGGTGAACCCCCTACCCTAAGTAAGCTATAGGGTAGCTCTTGATGCCTAAAAGGAACTACCTTTGAACTATCATTCTTCAGCCACAGACCGCAGCAGTGCGTCAGTCAAAAAGTACTAGGACAAGACCTTGTCCATTTTTAAGTCCCTTCTATTTATAGAAGGGACTTTTTCGGACGGGTCGCGGTGGGGCGAATTTAATAGCATGTCCATGATGTCAAAATGCGGACAGGTTAAACTTCTAACAATTGAAGTAACAAGATAAAAATTACGTCATGTCTAGTTATGCTAACCTCGCTGCTGAACGTACATTTGGCGCGAAGCGCCGTATGTGCGTATGAATGTATGTGCGTATGTGTGTGCGTATGTATGTAAACAAGAGAATCTTCGATATTTCTGTACACACAAGCTTGAAACTTGGCGAAATACTTTCTTAAGTGGGTGGCTAAGAGAGCCTCCGAGCATATTGTAACATTGAAGACATAAACAACCGTTTATAGGAAGTCGGTTGACCCAGATTAGAGTCCGTAATTTTTGTCATATTTTCTTGAACTTCTGCATATAGCTAGCTTGGAGAAAGACATTGGATAAGTTCGTTAGCCAGCTTTGTATCCTTTCAACCTCTTTAGTAAAAATTAATTCTTTTCAGAAAATAATTAAAACATTTAAAAACCTTGACTTTTAGAGAAAGTCAGACAGTCCCGGTGACGTAAAAGAAGCAACTCCTTCACCACGAAGACATATGACGTAATTCTCTCTCTCTCTCTCTCTCTCTCTCTCTCTCTCTCTCTCTCTTAGTCAATTTCTGCAAGCAGAGAACTGCCGGCACAAAACCTTTAATCAAACCCACTATAGCGGTCCATGAAGTTTGTAAATGGACTACATCCTTGGAAAAAAAATCATCAGGACTGGATGAGTTTAGTGCGAAAATACTCAAGATATCCCTCCCATACATTGTAGAGAGTATCACTTATATCTATAACCTCTGTATTAATTTTAATTGTTTTCCAGACACATTTAAAGACGCGAAAGTAATACCTCTACCTAAATCTAAAGATCTTTGTGAAATTAATAATTTCAGGCCCATATCACTTCTACCTGTTCTGTCCAAGCCCTTAGAAGGGCATATTCACAAGAATATATATATATATATATATATATATACACATGGAAAGCCGAAAATTAATTTATTCATTGCAGTCGGGCTTCAGATCAGAACACTCATGTCACACTGCACTGATACGGATGATAGACACCTAGTTATCTTCCATCAACGACTCAAAACTTACAGGTGTCATGTTTATAGATTTTCGTAAAGCCTTTGATCTGGTAAACCACGAAATACTGATCAAGAAAGTATCCATGTATACCAATAACTCGGCGTTGTTTCTCAAATCCCACCTCGGAGGTAGAAAACAAAAGGTATTACTAAATGGCTTATACTCGAATCAAGGGTTAGTAAAGCATGGCGTACCACAAGGCTCTATTCTTGGTCCCATTTTATTCTGCTTGTTTATAAATGATCTTCCTCTTGCGGAAAAAAATGAAAGCGTTACATGTGATATGTTTGCAGATGATGCCTCAAACATCAGTTCATGACTGCAAAACACACTGCATGATATTGATGAATGATGCAGTCATAATAAAAATTATTATGATTTTAAACCCGGCAAAAACGGAGAGCATAGTAATTAGCACCCGCCAAAAACACCAACTCGGCTCTCTCTCACTCAGTCTGTCCCTCCAAGGCAAAACCATCAGCCAAGTTACTAACCATCGCCTGCTATGAGTCACAGTTGACAACCAGCTTAGGTGGCAGCCACACATTAGTAATGTCTGTAAAATTGTCTCCAGAAATCTGTACATCTTAGCAAAACTTAAACACATTACTGATATGGAGACACGTCAACTGTTCTTCAATGCCCATATTAGATCACATGTAGACTATGCCTCTACTGTGTGGGGTGGTTTGAGCGATTTCAATTTGAAAAGATTGAACTCTCTACATCGGAGAGCTGCCAAACCAATACTCCCTGATCCCAGCTTGACTACTGACCAAATTTGGCAGCCTTAAAAATTCTGCCCCTGAAAGATCATTTAACTTACAATAAGGGAATGATTATGTTCAAGGCATTAAACGATAAGCTACCCTGATATATCACAACGCTATTTACCGTCCAGTCATCAACATACTCCAGATCAAGAAAATCCCTTATTGTGCCGCGACCTAGAATTGATCTCTATAAAACGAGTTTGACGTTCTCTGGCTCTAGTCTTTGGAATGCCTTGCCTAGAAACGTCACGACATCAGCTACTTTCTCCTCGTTTAAAGTCAGTCTCATCAAGTACTTATTTTTTGTCAGCAGCATCCCCGTGACTGTGCACATATTAAAAAAATACAATTCTGATTTGATCATTAATTGCGTGTATCCCAGGTTTCTATGACTCATTTTTATTCGGTACAGCGTGTGTGTAGCCAGCTACTTATATGACTGACTAGCTTAACGTCCTAAGCCGCGCAAGCGCGTGTGTGTGCACGTGTGTGTGTGTGTGCGTTTGTGCGTGCGCGTGCGTGTGCGTACGCGTATATTGGAGACAGAGAGTGGCGTGCTGAAATGTGCATGCGTTATGTATGCGTATTAGATTGCGTATGTTCTTATAATATTATTTTAATTAAACTTCACAACATGTCATTATGCCCGACCAGTAAAGCTGGTAATTTCTATGTCACTTCACCTTACATTTTTTTCTTCTCTATTAGCTTGTGTTGTGTCAAGTAATTTTATTTTTCCCCTTGTTCAGTAGTAGAAAATAATTAGTGCGATAGTAACTCAGTAATCAGTAGATTAGCAACGGCACTTTCGAAAAATGGTTGTTACTACCAAAACTTTTACCGTTGTCAAATAAAGGATCATTGTCATTGTCATTTTCTCTCTCTCTCTCTCTCTCTCTCTCTCTCTCTCTCTCTCTCTCTCTCTCTCTCTCTCTCTCTCTCTCTCTCTCGCTCTCTCTCCCTCACACACAGCACAGACACACACACACACACACACACACACACACACACACACACACACACATGCGCGCATCTCCAAGAGGCATAGATCCTCATGTGCCCTGAGGGCGCATAAACATCTATGCCTCTTGAGAATGTCTGAAGCGCGCGCATACACTCATGCACACGCACACACATACACATACACACACATCGTCGCGCTTTCAGAAGTGCATGCAGGTGTACTTAGTATAGCACTTGTAGCTAGGTAAAATCAACTTGATTTCACACAAATTGTAGCAAGACTGAAACTGTACCGTGAAATTCTAGTTTTGTCACCATTTTCCCCAAGTCTTGAAGCGAAAGCGAAAGTCATATCACGTTAAATATAAAATTACGTAAAAAAACAAAAAAATACGTCATGACAAATGACGTTTGACAAACCACTGACACATATGCGCGCATCTCCAAGAGGGATAGATCTTCAAGGGCGCATGAACATCTATGCATCTTGAGGATGTTTGCAGCGCGCACATGCACGCACGCACACGCATACACACACATCGACGTTGCTTTCAGAGGAAAATGAAGGTGTACCTAGTATAGCATGTAGCTAGGTAAAGTTAACCTGATTTCACACAAATTATAGCAAGACTGAAATTGCACCGTGAAATTCTAGTTTTGTCACCATTTTCCCAAGTCTTGAAGCGAAAGCGAATCTCATAATTATCACGTTAAATATAAAATTACGTAAAACAAAAAAATACGCCATGACAAATGACGTTTGACAAACCAATGACGCGTATGCACTGCGCGCGTCCCTTATAGAGTTCACTATGACGCACTGGCATATCTGCAAGGCTTTTTCAAAAGGAGACATTTCAACATCAGAATCAAGTCAAAGACAAAAGATAGAGACTCTTGACAGCGAAGAGAGCTCTCATGTAGTAGGGACTTTGTGGGTTATGGTTCATCCCATCTTGTTTAGGGTATTTATGGTTCTGATAACATCCAGAATAATGCCTGGAGCCACCAATGAACCTTTGCCTAGTGTCACGCCGCGTAGGGTCCCGGCGGGAGGGTAAAGGATCATCGGGCTAGCAGAGGTTGCGGTTGACCCGAGGACCTTTTGTGCACTTAGGTAAGTCTTCTACCTAAGCGACAAAAGCCACCTTTATGTGGGTTGCAGTACATTTTCACGTCTTTAGAAACGCGCCAGTCACAGTTGGGTGATTTTCAAACATGAAAACTCTATAGACTTGCAGAGATACTGCACTTAAGGGGTGCCTTACACCTAACTAAATCAAGGCGTCTCCTATATCAATAGCTGCGAAAGTGTCGTATAGCGTTGCCGACGGCAACGCTATTCAATACTTCCGCAGCTATTGATGCGGGGACGAACTGAATGAGTTAAATACTCAGAATCGTAAGATCGAAAAACAAGGATCGGCGCACAGAAATACAGGCGTCAATGCCCTACGCAAGTCTACAATAAAAGTGCTAGTGGTTGAATGTTACAAGCGGTTAACCCTTTGACTGTCGGTATCGGTAATGTGTTTGGTCGAGGTGATTCCTGCAGGAATCACCTCGACCAAACACGCTACTGACAGTCAAAGAGTTAACTCATTCGAGACGTGCCACCTCCGGATACTCGGCATAAGCCGGCGTATCAGGAGGCGGCACGTCTGGAACGAGTTAAAAGAGGCACGTAAACAGTGTCCGCACACCTATCGTTTCCCACCCACCCACCCCCCACCCCCGCCGCCTGACTCCCTAAACAGTCATCCCGAGTCTCCTCCGTCCTCACCATCATTACCTTTGTCTTTCATAATACCTGTGACAACCACAGGTCTGGCCAATGCAAATCATTGCAAATCCCGATCACATTTCGAATTTATACACGCAAAATTGCAATGGATCATTGCAAGACCGAGAATCCATTTCCACTTGACGCACGCAAATGACCTGACTCAGATGTGCCCAATGAAACGCAACTGAAATCCCCATGTGCATGGAAATACATGTACTGGAAACAGTGGCTGCATAGTTCAAACTGTACGTGTGCATAAAATGTGCGCATGAACTAGTCCTGTCGCACACCCCAATGATGACACCGCGGCTAGACGAGGGCTCCTAAACTTTCTTCCTCACTGCCAACAAAGGCTGCTTAATTTTTTTTAGCCACTGGTAAAAAGGTACACCCCCCCCCGCCCCCCCCCCTTCCACACACACACACACACACACACACACACGCACGCACGCACACACGCACACACACACGCACACTCCTTTTTAGTTTCCCCTTGTCCCTTCACACACTGAACCCTCGGGCAAAGGTTGCATTCCCAAAACTGAAAGTTATCTTCTAAAGACTACAGTACGTTTTTAGGAGATAATTCGACCATGCTAGTTTAACTCATTCAACCCCACGCTCGTATTTCCCAAATTTTGGAGGCTTCATCTAACGACTGTTGCAGGAGATGGATCGACCATGATAATTCAAGGGTAGTGCCAGATTAGCTTGGCGCCAACACTCCTGCTGTAGTGCGTCAGGGCTGAATGGGTTAACCCTTTTCGTCCTGATACACTACTGTACGAGAGTAGTTCGACTAAGGCGCCAAGCTATTCTGGCACCACCCTTGAACTAAAATGGTTAATTTATCTCCTAACCTGTAATGTAGCATTGATAGGACAATAAGAAACATTAAAATAAATTCGGCCTCAGGATGAAATGGGTTAAGGGTGGTGCCGCCGGCAACTCTATACGACACTTTCGCAGCTATTGATGCGAAGCGCCTTGAAAGTCTTTTTTCGGCCAGGTCCTCTTTGTGCACCCCCCCCCCCCCCCCCCGTCCACCCGAATGTGATAAGTAGTACTATTACTACCTATCACATCCGGGACTGGATACGGATTTGGTTGTGCCCTGGCAAGTGGAACCGGTGGTGGGGAAAGAGGGGTTAATGACTGAACGAAGGAAACTCTAACGACAAAACAAGTCCTCTGAACTACTCCAGCGAGATCAGTTCAATATGGGAAACAAATACTTTATTTAATTAGCATTTCAAATATTTTCAAATATACCAGGACAATATTTCCCTTTGAAGACAAAACACAGCATAACGACTTACAGTGTTTGCCTTCAAAGGGTTTTTATAAAGTATACTAATGGTCAAAACTTAAGGGCCACCCCACTTTTTGTGTCATTGTTTATCGTCGCAAGTACGCCAATAAAATACAATGTTCTTTCGATCCAAATGGGTTAAAAGTTGACCTTAGACAGTCCACTGTACAGGGAACAACAGACAACAATTAATCAATTTCCACGAACGTGTCAAATGCACGTGAAACATCGTCAGTTTTTTGTGAAAAGCTGTGCGATATTGGCAACCAGGTGGAAAAACTCGGTAAAGTCGTGATGCACGTGCTAAGGGGGTCAGTCGTGAACACTGAGCACTTCTGTTTCGCTACAAATACCGGTACAGTAGGGTATAATTGTCACTTTCCTAACCATGCCAACACGACGAAGCCTACCACCAGTAGATCAAGGCCGGGCGCTAGCATGGTTGCAGGATGGAATTTCCGGAGGAGAGGTTGGAAGACGTCTTGGGGTGTCCCATTCAGTGATCCAGAGGCTGCTGGTACGATTCCAAGAAAAGGGAAGGGCAGAACGACGACCCTGCTCAGGACGCCCGCGCTGCACCGACAGAGACCTCTGTGTGGCGGCTCTGCGCGACCGAACTGTCACGTCAACCACTCTGCGACGTCAACTGATGCAAGCTGCAAATGTTAACGTCAGCTGAAGCACAGTCTGCCGAAGTCTGCGCGAAACTGGCCTGGCTTCATGCAGAGCAGCAGTGAGAATACCCCTCACTCCAACTCATCGCAGATCCCCGGTTGCCTGGTGTCATCAACATGTGAGATGGAACAGAATCCACTGGACTCAGATTTTGTTTACTGATGAGTCACGGTTCACTGTGTCCTTCAATGACGGCAGGGTGAGGGTTTGGAGACGCCAGGGCGAGCGATTCACGGATGGATGTGTCCAAGAGTTGGATCGCTACAGAGGAGGCTCAGTCATGGTCTGGGCAGGCTTCAGCAGGGAAGGCAGGAACCCCCTCCACATCATCCGAGGCACCAAGACTGGACTACGCTATCGGTACGATATTGTGCAGCCCCTCATCCAGCCAGCTCTCCAAGCCATAGGCGACAATGCTGTTCTGCAGGACGACAACGCTCGACCTCATCGCGCCCGTGTGGTGGATGAGTACGTTGAGCAACGGGGTATCATGAGGATGGAGTGGCCAGCTCCCACCTCAAGGCGTCTCCCAGCTGACTCAGTTCCTGCATCAAGAGTGGGAAGAGAACCCACAACATGTTCTCCAAACCCTGGTAAACTCTATGCGTCAACGCTGCATTGAATGCTTGGCTGCAAACGGTGGGTACACTCGCTACTGACTGGACCAGTCTTTTGTGACTTTTCAAATAAGGGGTGGGTGAACATTCTAACGTACTGCTGTTGTTACAATTGCTTGATTTACTCAAAACTTAATTAAAATTGTTAGTGAATAAATTAGCAAAGTACTGACTCCAAGTATTGTTACATTATTTGTGTGGTGTTGTCGGTGCGTCTGCGATAAACAGTGGCCCTAAAGTTTTGACCATTAGTATATATAACATCGTACATTTCACGCATAAAACGTTTGTGTGTGTGTGCGTGCGTGCGTGCGTGCGTGCGTGCGTGTGTGTGTGTGTGTGTGTGTGTGTGTGTGTGTGTGTGTGTGTGTGTGTGTGTGTGTGTGTGTGTGAGAGAGAGAGAGAGAGGAAATCACACCAACAAAACAAAAGAAAGCAAAACAATAATAACCACACGAAAAAAAATATAATGCAATATTTAACTCACTGCTTTTCCGTCCTTCTGAATTCTTTGCTCTGACTCATTGCAAAAAGGAAGTAATAGTCACCGTTATCACCTCATTTTTGACAGCATTCGTTTTCGCATATATATATACACACAAACATGTACAACTGTAGACGTAATTCCACATAATCTACATAACAAATGCGTCGAGTGTTAGGTGGGCTCAGCCACGCCGCCAATAGCTGCCAAGTACCGCGCACGCTGCGTTGCGCGCAACGGTGACGCTGAAACTGGCTACAGGACCGGAAAGTATTCTCCTAGGAGGCGTCAATCATAGCGGCGTCTTTAGCCCAGAGCACCTTGACATGCGCGCGGCTGTGTGACCCACTGGCCTACTGGCACAGTGAGCCAGCTATTTTTATGGTTTCCCGCGAAGGTATTGCCAAGCTGCGTATCATATCACTCCGTCTCTGAGTCTGTAGGTCTTAAACCGCCCGAGCCGGGTCTGCGGGCAAGAGGCATATATTTTCATGAGTCCCTGCTTCGTAGGGGTCCATGAGAATCTATGCCTCTTGCGGGATGTAAGAGGGGCGGGGAAGATTGATTGATTGTACATTGCTTAACGTCCCGACAGCAACAAGGCTTTCTCAGGACGTGCCTGCACTGCTTGTAAAAAAAAAAACAACTAAACAGAACATTGAATGTATGTCGCCAACCGGTCAAATACGTTAAATAAACCTAACACATGGGGCCTAAATAAAGCTAAGACCATCTAGCAACACACATCCAATATCAAGAGCTAAATGGCAGTGCAGACAGTAGGGAGAGTTTTAAAAAGGCAAATACAGGTGAATGGACAAAGGGTAGACAGAAACACATGCCCCAGAATAGAGAGAAAACCCCACCCTGTGGGGCTGACCAGGGTGACCCTGGGAACTAAAAAATACCTAACCCCACCCAAGTCCCCCAGGGCAGACCCGGGTGGGGTGGGCGGGGAAGAGGGGTCTATCGGGGTGGGGGGGGGGGTGGGGGGGGGATCAGTTGGGTTGCATGGGGACATCCCCCCCCCCCCTCTTCCCTGGCTGAGGTCGAGTGAACGCAATAAGAAGACCAGAACGGGAAAGGTGCTGCATACACGTGAGTTCGTACCAGGCGGCGGGAAGGAGGGAAGGGATGACGAGGATGGAGTAACTTTGGTATCAGTTTCAGCCAACTTAATAAAATTTCAAATACAAAAAAACGATTTCCAAATACCGTCAGTAGCTCGCTTGAGCTTGCCCTTAGCACCACGTGAATGTTCTGTGTTTACGTACAGTGTGTGAGTGAATGCGTGTGATTCACGTGAGCGTGCTTGTTGGGTTCAGTTCGCGGCTACATTCTGCGCATTGAGTTATATTATAAATATGAGAAATGCGCCATATAAATACCATGTAATAATAACTGAAGGAGCGGGAAGGGCGAATATGTCGGGGGGGGGGGAGGAGGGGTAAAGGGAGTGGTGTCACGGGAAAAAAAAAAGGGGGGGGGGGTAGTTTAAAATCGAGACACGTCATCGCTTTACATAATTTTGATTTTCCTGTAAGAACACTGGTCAGATTCAGATCACAAGTCTTCGATGGAAAAAAGTGTGCTGTAGAGCGCGAATCGTAAATCTCACGCTATGATCAGTGAATTAAAGAAAAAAATAAAGTCACGATGACCAGACAGTCCTACAGGCGGACATGGGGTTATCACTGCGTAATCGATCACTTCTGTAGGGTGGTGGGAAATAGCACACGTCCCCTTTCCACACAGTCAAATTCTGCAACAAAACTGTCATGCCAGTACAAACTTCTCATAGTAATCAAATCAACCCATTTTACGCCACGACAGTATTTCCAAACATTTGAAGGTGTAACTTAACGACTATGTACGCGTTGCAGGAGATGGATGGACCATGATAATTCAAGGGTAGTGTCAGATCAGCTTGTCGCCTCAGATGGCGCCAAGCTAATGCTGTTCTACCCTTGAATTATCATGGTTCATCCATCTCCTGTGTAGGCCGCGTTGGGGCCAATGGGTTAAAAAAAAAGATTGCTTGTATTCTTGCAGGCGCGCCTATTGGCTGGCAGCCCACAAGCCTAGCGAAGTGATTCTTTTGCCCATCAAAAATCAGGTCCAACGATTCACCCGTCAGTGTCCGATACGGATCACGTGTGCTAAACACTAATAGCCTCCTCCACATCAGTACTCCATATTTTTTTAGTTGTAGTGTTCTGCACCGCCACGCTGTTCGCCGAGTAGGATGCACGTTGTGGCCATGCCGCACTGGCCTGGCGTGGTTATTTTGAGATGTAACTGTTTGCTCTCAAGGGTCAATAACTTCCCTTCCCTGTCCCCTTCTCCACACCCGTCCCCCCCCCCCCCCAACACACACACTTTCCCCATGGTCCTATGCGGCTGTCGGTCGTAGACCCCAACCACTCGTAGACACTAAAACCCCACTGACATTCCTCCGCCTAAGGCAAAAACGAAGTAAGTAAATAATTGTCATTGATCCATACCAGACCACACATGATTGTGGCCGGTAAGCCGTAAGGTCCAAATCACAGACTAGCACACCAATAAAGCGCCCCTGTGTCAGCAAGGGGAATAGATTCTCATGAGCCCCCGCTGCTGCTTGAGCCCATAAGCACCTGCGCCCCTTGCAGAAAGAAGCGACTAGTGGCTGGAAAACCGAACCGCTATCCAAGCACGTTATGAGAAAGGGAAGACCGGGAAGGCGGGCGGGTGGGGGGGGGGGGGGGGGGGGGGGGGGGGGGGGGGTGGGGCAGAAGTGCACGCGCACGATGTGTTTTCCCCCGCTTGTCAGAAAATTCTATTGGAAGGGCAGCGGCGAAGTACGCCAGTATAATCTCATAATATCAGGCAATGCACGCTGTGGTCTGAATCTCTGCGACAAGACGTGGCCGATCGACCATGATAGTTAAAGGGTGGTGCCAGAATAGCTTGGCGCCTGAAGGCACCAAGCAATTCTGGCACCGCCCTTTAACTATCATGGTCAATCTGTTTCCTCAACTCGGTATTAATGTATAGTCGTGCACTTTAAAACGCCACAAAACGAAGGCATGCAATAACACACACAACTGTAAATGTTTATAGGCTTTAAAATGCTTATTCATCATTTCTTGGGGCTGTAGCACAAAAATGAATGCGTCATTTGCACTTAACACGCCTGAAACCTCTTTGTGTTCATTTTATTTTGCCTCCAGATATATCATCTCAAAGTCGTCGCATTTTTAAAGTGCATGAATCTAATCTTTAGAGGGCACTCCCAAATGTCGGAATTTTTACATCATTCAATATACTCACGGCGCATTGCGTTATAGAGTGTGATGTAGCGTGTGACCAATTCGAGGAAATGAATATCATTTGCATAACAGCTTAAAGGTAGCGTATAACCAATTTGTGAAATAAATATCATTGCGTTAGAGCGTAAGCATATGACCAGTTCGTCAAATGAATATCACTCTGTTAGAGCGTAAGGTGGCGTGGGACCATTTCGTGAAATGAATATCAATGCATTAGAGCGTGGTGTGGCGTATGACTTCGTGAAATGAATTAATATCATTGCGTTAGAGCGCGATGTGGCGTATGACCAATTCGTGAAATATTATTGCGTTAGAGCGTAAGGCAGCGTACAACCAGTTAGTGAAATGAAGACCAGTTTTTCTTATTTCAAAAAATAACTTAAACGTATTGTCTCTTGTTGTCACAGAGTTGTGTACGAAAGCCTGTCGTATGACTGTCATCAGTGACGTGGGTCATAAACACATCATAACAGCATCCTTGAGGGAACGTTTATAGCCAGTTCAAATGTGCACAAGTCAGTTCAATGTTTGTATAAGTGCGCTGCACTGCCAGTGCGTCAATGAACCGTAACATGAAGAGGGGGGGGGGGGGGGGAAGACAACAAAAATGAATGCTCATAATAAATCCAACACAACAACCAGGTTATGCAATCCAGACCAAAAAGGTGACTGCCAAGCGTGTAATATGCAAAGAAGTACCCAACGGAGAAAGAAACACGCTTAGAAAAGACGGGTACAACACAATTTATTAATATTTCGGGTAAATACCCTTTGTCAAAATAGACAAACAAACAGAGAGATTAGCCGCTACTTATCTTCATTGGCAGAAGGAATGTGGCAACTGAAGGAGGTGACGTAAAATAAAAGAAAAGGATTGATTGATTGATTGTACATTGCTTAACGTCCCGACAGCAACAAGGCTTTCTCAGGACGTGCCTGCACTGCTTGTGAAAAAACAAAAACAAAACAGAACATTGAATGTATGT
Source organism: Semisulcospira habei (assembly GCA_036245525.1). Lineage (NCBI taxonomy): Eukaryota > Metazoa > Mollusca > Gastropoda > Semisulcospiridae > Semisulcospira > Semisulcospira habei. Next base: position 140,799,826 of record BTPG01000008.1, read on the forward strand.
CGCCAGCCGGTCAAATACATTAAATAAACCTAACACATGGGGCCTAAATAAAGCTAAGACCATCTAGCAACACACATCCAATATCAAGAGCTACAGGCAGTGCAGACAGTAGGGAGAGTTTGAAAAAGGCAAATACAGGTGAATGGACAAAGGGTAGACAGAAACACATGCCCCAGAATAGAGAGAAAAACCCACCCTGTGGGGCTGACCAGGGTGACCCTGGGAACTAAAAAATACCTAACCCCACCCAAGTCCCCCAGGGCAGACCCGGGTGGGGAAAAGAAAAGGAAGAACAAAAGTTCGTAAAGAGTAAAAATGACGTCAACGAAAAATCGTAAGAGAGAGACTCGGAAAGAACCTGAACACGAGAGACAAGAGTGTGTGCAAGCACGTGCAGGAGCGAGCAAAAGAAAAGGCGTGTAAATGAGGCCAGAGAGAGAGAGAGAGAGAGAGAGAGAGAGAGAGAGAGAGAGAGAGAGAGAGAGATGAGAGAGAGAGAGAGAGAGAGAGAGAGAGAGAGAGAGAGAGAGAGAGAGAGAGAGAGAGAGAGAGAGAGAGAGAGAGACAGAGAGACAGAGAGAGAGAGATGGAGAGAGAGAAAGAGAGAGAGAGAGAGAGAGAACGAACGGGGAGTACCCCTGGGCACGAAGTAGGCTGAGTGTCTAATACACAAAACCTGCTAAACACCAACCCGAAGGCAAACTTTATATCACCTTCAAGTTGAGGACTACCTCGGGGAAAAGCGGGAGGACCCCGGGGGAAAAAACCCCAGCATTTAGCACGGTACACAACAAGTAATAAGTCATTAAAACAGAGCAAATAATCAAATTCAGTAAGAGAATATTGGTATAAGTGGAGAGTAGGTAGTTGTGAAACCGTCTTCAAGGGTAACTCAAAAATAAGGGGGGGGGGGGGGGAGAGAGAGAGAGTCTGACATTGGACAACTCAAATTCAAACCAATTCCTCACTCTAATCTCACAAAATCTGAACTCGACGCACTACAATCTTCGTAACAGAAGCGACATCGTCATCAAACCAGCCGATAAAGGCGGCGCCATCGTTGTATGGGACAGAGATCTGTACATCAAAGAGGCCTACAGACAGTTAGAGAACCCAGAACACTACCAACATCTTGACGAATGCTCCCTCCAAGCTGATCAAAAGCGCATCTCTAAGACAGTCAAAGAGATGATTCTTAAAGGAGAGCTTCCTTCCACAGCTAATCTCCTCATAAAAAAGCGGCCTAAGCAACCTAACTTTTACCTTCTCCCAAAAATTCACAAACTCAACAATCCCGGCCGCCCCATAGTGTCAGCTTGCAGCTGTCCCACTGAACACATCTCCGAATACCTGGACATCATCTTCCAACCCTTTGTCCAGTCTCTACCTACCTACATTAAAGACACCAACCATGCTCTAGAGTTCTTAGACCAAGTCAACCAGAAACAACTTTTCAAACCTGAACTGTTGTTTTCCCTTGATGTCACTTCACTATATACTATTATACCGCACAATGACGGCCTCAATGCACTTGCATACTTCCTCAACCAAAGAAGTCATAAACAACCTCCTACTCATACACTTCTACGTCTGGCTGAACTGGTTCTCTCTCTTAACAGTTTCACCTTTGATGGCGTCACCTTCGCTCAGTGCAGTGGCGTAGCGATGGGCACAAAAATGGGACCCAGCTATGCTTGCCTTTTCATGGGTTTCCTTGAACAACAGATTCTTCAGCAATACACCGGGCCTGTCCCTGAGATGTATAAACGCTACATCGATGACGGTTTAGGAGCTACACACATGACCCAAGCTGCACTTTTAGACTTCATTCACTTCGTGCAGGACTTCCACCCATCCATCAAGTTCACATACATTCATCCCTGACGCACTACAGCAGGAGATGGGTCGACCATGATAATTTAAGGGTAATGCCAGATTAGCTTGGCGCCTGTCGGCGCCAAGCTAATCTGGCACTGCTCTTGGATTATCATGGTTGATCCATCTCCTGCAACAGGTGCATAGTCGTTACATGACGCCTCCAAAATTTGGGAAATACGTGCGCCGGGCTGAATGAGTTCACGTTGAATTAAGGACGACTGCAGAAGCAAATCCTGCGTCAACTGACAGTGGAAGAGCTAAAAGTACAAACTCTACGTCACACATAGGGCAGCATGACAAGACAACGTGAGAGAATGTCGTCACACTGCACGTGAGTACCCGTCTGGGCAGAGAGGGACAAATGAGTGACAGCACTTCCGTTCCTACAGACAGCGACACTGAACTTTTAGATCTTTGCATTTTAGTTATTGGCGTTTTAACACAGAGCAGGCGACTGAGGCCATCCATCTCGAGGCGGTAGATCAATGTTGACTCATTCAGCCCGACGGTCGTATTTCCCAAATTGTGGAGGCGTCATCTAATGACTATGCACCATTTGCAGGAGATGGATCGACCATGATAATTCAAGGGCAGTGTCCGATTAGCTTGGCGCCGACAGGCGCCAAACTAATCTGGCACAAACCTTGAATTATCATGGTCGACCCATCTCCTGTTGTAGTGTGTCAGGGCTGAACGGGTCAAGAACGCCTTTATTTACACTTCCTCGTTCCGTGCACCTTGTTTTAACCCATAAAGCCCTGACAGACTTACTTACTTACTTACGCCTGTCACCCCTACCCGGGTATAGGCCGTCGACGAGAGACCTCCAGCAACTCCTGTCCTGTGCTTCTCCTTCGATTTTACTCCAGGTGGTTCCCAGTCTCTTGATGTCTGCTTGGAGGTCTCGACGCCAGGAGTTTCTCGGCCTACCTCTTTTCCTCTTTCCCTGGGGGTTCCATGACAATGCCTGCCTAGTGTTACTGGAAGCTGGCTTTCTCAGACTGTGACCGATCCATCCCCATCTTCTTCGCCCAATTTCATTCTCTGCTGTTATCTGCTCTGTTCTCTCCCAGAGTCTGACGTTGCTGATCTTCTCTGGCCAGTGGATTTTCAAAATTCTTCTAAGGCAACTGTTCATGAAGGTCTGTACTCTGTTGACTGTGGTTTTTGTCAATCTCCAAGTCTCTGCTCCATATAGGAGAACTGCTTTTACACTGGAGTTGAAAATCCGGACTTTGGTGTGTTGTGACAGCTCTCTGGAACTCCACACTTTTTTCAACTGGAGAAAGGCTGCTCTGGCTTTACCGATTCGTGCTCTGACATCTGCATCCTGACTCTTGCTGCGAACACGCTTAATCCATGTTCCTTGCACAGCTTGAGGTCCTTAGCGTCAACTCGTTCAATGCCGAGAAAATCTCAACACCAGCCTGCTGCAAGATGCATCACTGCATCGGGTCGGATCGTATTCTTATCGGATTCGTGTTTATGGAACCGTAGCTTTACTCGGCAGACAGACCTGCGGTCAGTTTTGGCGTACGCTAGGTAGATCTGCCGTTGCTTTGGAGTACGCCAGGTGGACTTGGGGTCACCTTTGGCGTGGCGGCGTTGCGTGAGGGGATTAACACGCCATAATCAATCGCACGCCAGACTGAGACCCAGGATCAATTTGGCACCCGCAGAACCAAATCGACCCAGAAATGTCACTTTACACTGATAAATGTCGTACAATTTTGCAAGAACACGAACAATGTTAAGTTTTTGGAATGTCTTCACGCTGCACTCACAGATCTTCAAAGTTCTATGAGTACAGTGCTTTGGAACGAAGTGTGAAGACGTTCTTAACCCTTTAAACTGCCAGTGGACGCAGACTGTGTTCTGAAATCATTGTTAATTTAACTCTTTCAGTGCCAGTTGGCGCAGATCGTGTTTCTACAATCTTCATTTATTCAACACGAATTCGCATCCGACTTCGAACAAAAATGAAGAAATTCAGTTTTGATGGAAAATTGCAAACGAATATTTTTGTTTTGGACCCGCTTCGAATTCGGACCGAATTCGTATCGGATTTGTGCTTATGGAACCGTAGCTTCAGGCTGGCCCCCTTTGACAGACTGACAAGCGCTCATAGAAAAAGGATTCTAGCGTACAAAAAGAAGGAACGTTGAACGTTTAGGGCTTAACGTCTTGTGTCCAGCACGAAGGTGATTTCAAAGACGGGGCACCGAAAAGAGGCCTGTACAAATTTTGACCCCAGCTATGTTCAAACCCACGACCTTTCGGACAAGAGTCGAACGCTCTACCACCGAGCCACCCAGCTCCCCGAAAACGAAGGAGACGGCGGGAACCAACAGAGGGTTCAAAGCGACGGACAAGGAGCAGTTGAAACGGGGTCAAAATGAAGTGAAGTACTTGTCAATACAAAATATTTAGTATTTTTTTCACTGTTATTTGTTTGTTTATTTACTTATTTATTCATTTATTTATTTAGTTAGTTAGTTATTATTTACTTGTCACAACAAAAAAAGTACTTTGATTGTGTACTCCCTCCTCTTCCGCGCGTGACCCTGCTGCCAGAGACGAAGTACCAGTGAACCATAACTCACTCAGTGTTTAATTGCTTCCTACTAGCCATCTTGCTGACGCACTAGCACTGTTCTTAGTAGACACTGCTGTAACATTACTCCTATTCAAGGTTAATACGCTGTCGAGTACTTAACACTTGCTACCTCCACAGTCTGAGTGAGAGACGAAGTAGAATGATGTCTGCAAGAGGCATAGATTTTCATGAGCCCCTGCTTCATGAGAATCCGGCATGCCGCTTGCAGGTCGACTAAAACAATGTTGCGGGCTCGTAAGCGGATGACGACATAAGGTGTCAGGTGACAGACTGCCTTGTCCTGCACTTACTACCAAGTATGTGTCCTAGTGACACAGAGACACACTAGCGTAGTTGTTGAGAGTCGTTTTGTGTGTACACTGAAAAAAGCAGATGCCATTCCTAATAGACCATTGCGTTATGACGTGGGGTAGGCATATATATATATATATATATATATATATATATATATATATATATATATATATATATATATATATATATATATATATATATATATATATATATATATATATATATATATATATATATATATATAGCCGCATATATATTTTCTAATGTATTTTCTCACGCCTAGGATCATGTCAGAAAATGCTCCGATATGTCAGAAAATGCACCAGTCAATCACAACTTTCTCAGTCTTGAAATCAGTCTTGGGCAATTACAGTTCTTCTTTCTCTTTTGTTCCCACGTGGCCGCTGTGCAAGGTCTAATACATGCACCCGAAACCTGTTCTAAAAGAGACGATAATGATATTTCGCGTGTGCCGGCTCAAGTCTTTCGGTATGCCATCTTAAAGCAGTGTGAATGAATAGTTTTCAACAAGCGCAGAAGGTAACAAAGCACACGCAAAGTTTTAAGCCAATCCATTACGTCGTGGGCGCAAAACACACACACACACACACACACACACACACACACACACACACACACACACACACACACACACACACACACACACAAAACCCCCCAAAAACGTCTGCAATCTCTTTGACGCCTAACGTACGGCGGCCACGGACATAGTGATTGCCGGCACACCACATGGCGTCAGTTTTTCATGTGGGGTGCCCTTTGTATCGCTGACAAAAGCATTAACGATCCGTGCACCTAAATATCTGCGGAACAACTTCTTTAAGCCCCGTGTGCAGAGTCTAGTTTGCCTGTATAGAGAAATCGCCCGTTTTCCGTCGTCCTCTGTCCCCAAGGCTTGTCACCCTCTGGGCAGATATAGGCATTGATAGCCGTTCAGAGGCAGCGAGCTCGCATTCCCGTCAGTCAGTACATACACAAAGATTTTTTTAAAATGAAGAATGGGGTAAGTAATATAACGGACAATGTCTGACATTCTGAAAACAAAAAGAATTAACAAAAAAATATTTTAAAAAATTTAAAAAAGGTTGAAACATATGTCGGTGTAAATAAGAGGACGTCTTTCTGTGTTAAATCTGGTTGCTGCTGAGTTCTCACCTGATTTGCACACTACTTCTACCCTCCCCCCCCCGCCCCCTCCCCCCACTCCCCGACCCCACCCACCCCCAAAATAAATAAATAAATAAATGAATGAATAAATAAATAATAAAATAAATGCAAAAATAAATAAAAGGATAAATGAATAATAAATAATGCAACAAATAAATGCAAAAAAAAAAAAAAATCATCCAGACCTGATGAAGTGTGCACTTGCATGGACATTCCTCCAGCGAGATGAACAAGACAAGCGTGCATGCTATCTGCGTGCAAAACACTGAAACCAACAATTAAGCGGACTTGTTCAACATCTTTAGTGCATGTCACCCCAGTGGTCAAAGATTTTCTTTTTCAAACTTTTAGTTAAATCCGCGGCCAAAGAGCCAAAGCCGTCCAATGAACATACATGCGTTTAGAGTGATTCCAGCGAGAGGCAACTGCGGGGGCTCATGAGGATCTATGCCTCTTGCAGCTGGCTCGCGTTCACGTTTTCTCGACGTCTGAAGCACATTTAAACTGAAAACCTTTGTTTTCTTCAAACATATGTTGGCACTGTTCTTTGTTTACTTCCTTCCGTATTAATGAAAAAGATCCCTTAGTGTCATCCTGAGAAAATGCACGCGCTGTCTTTCTGAAAAAAAAAATATATAAAGACGGCATGTGAGAAGCTGGCGACTGTAGCACAAAAAGCATTGCTGTCGGCGAAAAAATAGCTCGTCCGAGCCATTTACTTAGGTCGCTAAGCTCAAATCAAAGACCATATAAGGTCCTCCCCGGCACACATCTATGCAAATCAGTGATGTTTTAGATACAGGCCAATGAAAATACGACAACTGCAATGCATGGTGCAGATTATCAAACTGACCCGAGAGACATCAGAGCGAGAGATGAATCAGCCATGACAGTGCTGCGCAAAAATCCCACTCCAAGCTTCACACTGCCACATTCTCAATCTTGCGTTCAAGAACTGAACTGAAAACACACCGACAACTGAATTTCTGTGTAAGGTAAGTACCATCTGCGTCAAATGACGAAATATCCGGAGAGAACGCATGTTAACCGCCTTGCGCAAGCAGTCTCCGGTACTCTTTATAGTAACAGTTAATGCACGCACAAGAAGTTTAATTAATTTTTTTTCGGCGGATTATTAACAGACAAGAAGAACTGGATTTCCACCGGATGTTTAATGAAAATCCGCGTTGGTCGTCTGTTGTATTTCTGTGTTTGTAAACCATTATATTGCAACATGACGCTGGCCCCCAGGTGTCCAGCTGACTTGGTTTGGAAGTTTAAAACCAATCAAAATGAAATCTGTGTCATTTAAATATCCTGTTCTGGCACGAAAATGTATATTAAGAACAAAAATATATATTGCAAGGTAAACATTTTTTTTAAATTTACTGTGAGCATGCTTTGGATTTTGTTAACGGTTAGCGGTTGGCTCAGTCTAACTAACCAAAGGCCCAAACGAACATTTGTTAAGTTATTGTAAGCCAAACTCTAAACAGAGGGGTGGTTGACTTAGCTGAATAACAGGACGTAAAGTGGTTGTTGGCTCATTCTTACTAATCAAAGATCCAGACGGACCTTTGATGGGCTAGAGTGAGCCAACCTCTATCGAAAATGGTGACTGGCAAATCTGGACAACAGGAGGTGACGCATTATTATTTCACCTTCCACCAAACTGGCGATTGGCTTAGGCGAAAATAAAGAAATGAAGAATAGGTTAGTTCTTGCCAAATAAAGGGCCCTTACAAGCATTTGGACGGCTAGTTTCAGCCAACCATTAACGAATACGGTGGCTGACTTCGCTCAACAGCGGTACGTTAGTACATAATTTATTCCAGCTCATCAGAGACTCAGGCGGACTTAACAAAAACTGGGATTGGCATTGGCGGACAACAGGGAGGAAATACCAGACAGGTTCGTAAAGATCCTATGGTAACTCAGTCTTGCAAATAGAATAGAATATACAAAACGGGCGACGCAGACGTAAATAGGTGGCCATTTGGTCAGCCAAATGGCACGACTGTCTGCGCACTCCTAACATCGTGATGTCTGGCCATGAAGGTGTCTGATGACCTAAAAGAAGTGAATTGTCCTTTAACGCTGGCATCTGGGTCTGTAATATTAATATTAATACTTCCCCATTCCAGATGTATTTCTGTATGCGATGTACTTTGGCCTAATACTACATAGCGGGCACTTCACAAGAAAATATGTGACAGCAGTTTAATTTTTTGCGTCTCCGTCACGGATGTAGGTCATCCTCATTAACATGTGCATCAGGATGTCACGAAATCGGATATAGCGCGGTCGGTAATGTAGTTCCCATGATACCCAAGGAAAAAAGTCATCAGGTCGACTCCAGCCTTAGTTGGCCCGCGAACGGCTGTGCGCGGGTCAGCAAAGACTGTCTACCTGAGGACATTTTCCTTACTGTGGGTTTTTCCCTTCATAAATCTATGTAAGTATAGTATATGTGGTATTGTCTCACTGTGTCCCTGATAAAGCTCTGGACGCTGTATGGCCCCGAACAGTATGTGAAGAAATACACGCTTGACCACTTTCAAAGAACAATTATATTTCTTAAGTCTCTCTTTCTCTCTCTCACCCCCCCCCCCCCCCACCCCGCCCCCTGCCTTTCTGCTTTTTCCCTGGTGTTTTCCTGCGCAGAGAAGAAAATAACAGGCCTCGGGAGGAAAATCCTGAGGTGGCTGCATACAGAACCTCTTTAACACATTCAGCCCGACGCACGTATTTCCCAAATTTTGGAGGCGTCATCTAACGACTATGCACCTGTTGCAGGAGATTGATCGACCATAATAATTCAAGGGTAGTGCCAGATTAGCTTGGCGCCGATAGGCTGTCCGTGACGGAGACGCAATAAATAGAACTGCAAAAAATCAACATCAGGAAGTAACGGGTTAAACCATTCAGCCCTGACGCACTACAGCAGAAGATGGGTCGACCATGATAATTCAAGGGTAGTGCCAGATTATCTTGGGTATCGGCGCCAAGCTAATCTGGCACTACCCTTGAATTATCATGGTCGATCCATCTCCTGCAACAGGTGCATAGTCGTTAGATGACGCCTCCAAAATTTGGGAAATACGTGCGTCGGGCTGAATGTGTTAAAGAGGTTCTGTATTGCACATGCAGCCACCTCAGGATTTTCCTCCCGAGACCTCTTGAATTATCATGGTCGACCCATCTCCTGCTGTAGTGCGTCAGGGTTGAATGGGTTAACCAGTTACATCCTGATGTTGTTTTTTTTTTTCAGATTAGTGAGTTGTCCCATGAATTCGCCAACAAATTGCAGGCGATATTTGACCATGATAGTTCAAGGGTGGTGTCAAGACAGCTTGGCGACTGGGCGCCAAGGAAGTGAATGGGACGAACCCCAATATGGAAAGGACACAGATTCTCATAAGCCCGTGCAGGTGTAGTACAGGCTAATAAGAATATATGTCCAGACTTTTGCTGAAGCCTCTCTCTCTCTCTCTCTCTCTCTCTCTCTCTCTCTCTCTCTCTCTCTCTCTCTCTCCCTCTCTCTCTCTCTCTCTCTCTCTCCCTCTCTCTCTCTCTCTCTCTCTCTTTGACGATGTCAATGCCTAAACAGTGTAAAATAAAGTTTCATTGATTCATTGATTTTCTCTCTCTCTCTCTCTCTCTCTCTCTCTCTCTCTCTCTCTCTCTCTCTCTCTCTCTCTCTCTCTCTCTCTCTCTCTCTGTGCACTTGTACGGCGGATCCGGAGACGCAATATGATCAAAGGGTGAAATAATACGTCTAACGATGTCTGTTGTATCGAGCGGAGTGACGATGTGACAATTGCTACAAATTCTCTGGAACATCATTGGAGTCTCAGCATGCTCTGCGACAGTTATTTTTTTACTGTTTAGCTTTTCGTTGTGTTGTGTGCTTCGTTATTAGCAATTTGGCTGTCAGCAGCGCTTTTTGTCGCGATGATTCCTGTAGGAATTATCGCGACGAAAAGTGCTACCGATGGCCAACGGGTTAACTCATTCGAGACGTGCCGCCTACGGATGAGCTAAGCAAGGAGTCTCCACGAAATTTGTCATAGTGTAACAAAGCTTGTTACTACGTCTTTGTAATCGATATGTGCTCTCATTTTAAGGAAACTATGGCAGAGCAACGAATGGCCAGGGCATTAATCTAGTTTGTCGCGTTTGAAGTAAGACAACAACAACATTTGTTTAAAATGTCAGAATTTATAAACAAAGTCCTAAAACATAACAAACTAAACTTATAAGATGGCAAAATGTTTTACAACAAATCGAATTCAAGCCAGTCACACACACACACACACACACACACACACACACACACACACACACACACACACACACACACACACACACATACACACACACACACTTCTCTTTTGTTTGCTCTTCTTCAGAAACGTATAAAAATTAAGAAATTTAGAAACTTTAAACCGAAGTAAACAAACTGATTTTTTCATTATAGTTTGAAAACTGACAATGTACGGCCAATGCAAACTTTAAAATGTTAGGTATAATCTTTCGCGACCGGGAATCTGATTTCAAAGATATGGGAACCTGGCACTGATACTCGAACCCACATCATTCTGTGCGTAAGGGCAACAACCTGCAGCATAAACTACACTACTGACAGGAAAAATCAAGATCTTTCTGACCCCGAGTTCAACAACCTAATAAGCTTGAATTCCAGCTACATATAATCCATCCAGATTGTCCTTCGACCTTTGACATGAAGTAACGCATTTACCCCAAATTCACATCTGGCAAAGGGTCGCCATCATAGTTCAAGGGTAGTAGTGCCAGATTAGCTTGGTGCCTGGGAAGGCACCAAGCTAATCCGGCAGTACCCTTAAACTATCATGGCAGGTTTATTTTCGAAAGTTGTTACATAATGTGATAGACGCAGTCTTCCCAAAGTTTTAAATGGGATTACAGTACAGTAGTATAGCAGTGAAAGAACGTGATACATCTTAGCATGCATATACTGGTGTACGCTTCATTCTGTACTACCCTTGCACTACCATGGCGACACCTGGAACAGGGTCTTTTACAGACGGCTCTTCACCCCCTCCCCGACGCTTTCGCTGTTTGAGATTAAAGACATCAGTCGTAAGCGTGAATGAAACTACACTTAGTCCTATCAAGCATGCGATGTTGTGTACTTCATTCTGCGCGACCCATGAACTATCACATGGCTGATCCACCTCCCGCGCCTGGATCAAAGTCTACCTTATCGCCTCCCGAAGCTGTGAAAGTCATTCGTTGGTGTAAATGAACTGAATCTTGCTATCGACCCAGTGACGTCAATGTGACTATAATCCTGTCAAGCATGCGCTGGAGTGCACTTCATTCTTACGCAGTTCAGGACACCGTTATCACTCCCACCCATAACCTTGAAATGTAAGTGCAAAGACCCTGGCCCAGTGCATGATCTGACCGTGAAGTAGACCATCATGTCACTTTTTATCGCCGGCTGTGTGGTTCCTTTCACTTCGGGAGCGAACATGACTAATGTTACTATCAAAGCACACGCATGTATATCACAGAAGAATGTCTAACATGAGAGTTCATGGTGAATTACTTGGTTACTGAGGTTAACACATTAGATACGTGCCGCATCCGGATACGCGGCAAATGCCGCGTATCCGGAAGCGGCACGTCTCGAATGAGTTAAGCGCCGTGCAGAAAACGCAGCTTATCTCAAGTCCACGTTTCGTGTTGGTATGATTTTCCAGAACATTTCATAACACGGCTTATATTTTAGTTTTTGTGCGCCGACCTATCATTTCAATTGGAGAGAAATGAATAAGGCATGAAAGTTCAAGGGTAGTGCCAGATTGGTTTGGCGCCCAGCCAATCAAGCACTATCCTTGAAACAATTATCACTGCTGGTCCATCTTTAGACACCATGGTCAATCCAGTCCCAACACCTAGCGACAGAAATTAATATTAGGTCAGCCTGCAAGAATACACCACGAGAGTGCGTCACACACCCATTAAGCTCTCACGCTAAGTCATTGCTCCAAACCTGAAGTCCCAGTGCACACAAGGTCGTCGGAAAGATGTTAGCCTTACGGCGCTTTGCGCATTGGCATCCCGGTTACAACAGGGTTGGGTCGGTTCATTTTCAACATTCTATTGCTGACCTCCTTCCCCTCGAGGAAGATCCGGTGTGTCTATACAGTGTCTAGTCAATGCGGCCCGAAAGAAGCAGGCCGTGACTTGCATGGTCTTACATAATGTCCATAATGGTATCAAGCTTACGAATAACATGCATAATATCATATTTAAGCTGATTCGCAAAAGGGGTGAGTTTTTCGAGAGCTAACGCTGTCTTTGAACTAATGTAGGGTCGGGATAAATAAAGCTTTTTTTTTTTTTTTTTTTAAATTTCACTTGATTTGATTTGATCTGACATCATTTGACTTGATTTTTAAAATAATTATCTGACTAAGGATGATACCATACATAATTTTCTTTTAGCGTGTACAAGCTGATCTGTTTTAGGTTATTGTAATTCAGTTGACTAAAGAGCTTCGCATCCTTCATTAAAAATCCTGACCAAAAAAGGGTACTCATTATTTTATTAGTTTCATATTCCGTTATTTTGCAGGGTGTCTATCCTCACTGATCAATTCAGATTATTTGAATCTGAGTAAAGGGTTTCGTATATATCTTCTGTCTGCAGTCTGCGGAACATCATGAAGATCATAATCATGATGCCTTCTGTAGACATGAGTTCATCACTTGAAACAGTGTATCAACAGGAAACTGGAGGAGCAATGTGCAAGGTATCACACTACACACTTTGCATTGAGTCTGTACCTCGTTCCCTTTCCTTGATCATGTATCACTCCGGCCTCGACCTATCTGAAAACTGTCTGAATTCAAGGCCAAAGAACTCGCTTCACCAGACGAAAGAAACGTGGATACAAAGTGGGGTCAGCAAGAGGCATAGATCCTCATGAGCCCCCGCGACTGCGGGGGCTCATGAGGATCTATGCCTCTTGTATCTGGGTCTGACTTGTTGCGCTCCGGACAGCGCTAAGGGTTTGACAAGAGAGAACCGTACACCAGCTTGAAGAGCGAAGAGTATGTGATATTAAAAAAAAAACTTATCTTGCAAGAGGATCCGTCCTCATTTTCAGACCCCAATAAGGAAGTGTGCGCTTGTTTTTGATTTTAGCCTTTATGTCTTTAGGCCGTACAGTCCAAAATCACAGACCAGCACCTATTTTTGGAAGAAGACCTCCACTGACCGTTTAAGATGTATGTATATGTCTTGAAGTTACCGGTCAGTCATCTTCTAAATCGTGTTCATTTATTAGTTTATCACTGAGACAGGCAATAAATTGGTCAGTGGTGGGCACAGAACACAGTGTTCACAAGGCCATCGGGCAGACGTCAGCCAACGTCGGCCAGATGACCTTTTCCGCACTGGGAACATAAATTCGAATATCTAAATGTTTTATATACTGTAAAGTTAAATCATCCTATTCTTATAGTAATATAGGACCAAATACAAACACAAGGGTTAAAAATAAAGACGACATACATAAATACTGAAGCTGAGAAGCAAACAGGACAACACACAAGGTAAATGTGTGAATTATCGCAGTATAATGTTTCTGGAATTACCTACATGGAGATAATGCTGTATCATAAAAAACTGAAACTGTGATGTAAATCTGACCTTACTTAAAGGTATTTTATAACCTCCACCTGTCACGACAAATACAACCTCCTCTGAATCTCCTTTAAAGATGAAACATTATTTACAGCGCGTTTCATTTCAGACACGTCTTATATTCTGGCTGGTGAGACCTTTTACGCGTCATGAGAAGGCCTTTTAGGCGTTATACCCTAGTGAAATGATGCCAGGTAGCACTACTGTCATGGCTGACAAGCAAAAGAACACGCATTTCAACAGCGTAAAAATAGTTCTTACCGGGGCCCGAGCCCATCCCTTCTTGTCTGACTGATTTAGTGATTAGATTTGACATTAATGACAACTCAGAAGATGCTTCTGCCCCACAAGGACATCCGTGGCCCTTTAACAATGTCGCCTCTGGCCCTCGTAGCTGTGGTAGAAAGATGGCCCGAGCTCAGGACGTGGCTCAAAGAGAGTGAGCTCACATAGGAGCTGAGCTCACACCCAAAGGCGCACAATGTAAAACGATTCCTTCTTGTGTACTCGCGCGCTTACAGTACAAGCACACAACAAGCGTACACTTGAGCGTGTACTTTGTGCGCGCAAGGGTTAAAAGGCGACCAAAAACCCGCTACATGGCATCAAATCAAAGTGACGTGACCGCCTTTGCTTCACACGAACTGCTCGCGCAGTATCAGACGCACGTGTGCTGGTCTGTGAGTTTGGACCTTACGGCAGTAGGCCGTAAGGTTTAAATCACACACCAGCACACATAAGATAAAACTCACGGTTACGTAATTCGATAAGTCAGTGTCCTGGATGACCCAGTGGCAGTGCGTGAGAACGTGCTGCATGCATCGTCTTTGACTTTTAAAACGTTCAGGAAGATTCAACGATCAAAAGATCGTTCCAATATCTAGCGAACAACACGATATGTTTATAAGTGATCTTCAAACTTTATGATATTGGACAGGAAAGTTGCTCCGATTTACTCACCGCCCGCCGCGATATTACGCACGTGACCTATGCTCCTGTGACCTTCGGTGAAAGGTCATCGAAGATCACGCGAGCAAAGGTTACGGGCATGTCGAAAATTCGTGGTGAAGCAATCAGAGTAAATGAGCTCTTTCGCCAGCTGCCGTGTGCGAATAAGGACAACATACTGAGTGATCTTGTCATTGAGGTGGCACGGATGGTTCATTAGGAGTGTCGAGAAGGCACGTTCACGCAAAAACGCTTACTGTGCATATCATCGGCAGAAATGGAAATATAAAGGAAACCGCCGTTCGATCAACCTCGATCATATTGGGGCCAAGCCTTGTTCAAGCAAATCGGTACTGAATTACTGAAGACCATCACGCCGCCGTGAGATGGCCTTAGTCGCCTGCTCGGCGTTAAACCCAAATAACTAACTAACCATCTCTCGCAACTAGTAGCCTACACACGTCTTGAAGGATGCACGTCTACAAATTTTGAAAAATGTCCAAGACGGAAACACTGTTTTAAACACAGGTACTTTATTTTATTCACAAATTAATGACAAATTCACAGGCAAAATATTTTAATCTAACTTTAGTGGCACGTGAAATGTAACGCAAGAGAACACATTATTCTGGTGCGTGGATAATCGACCTAGTTTATTTCACGCGGCTCTGTATCTTGTCAAGCTGAGAGTGCGTTTCTTTATGAGAAAAACTCGTCAAGGTCTCCTGCCGAACGAATCAGAGCAACGATGTTATTTGCACATGAATGCAATATGTTGCAGCTCCATATTACACACTTTGTTGACAGACCCTGACTTGCCCGTTAAACTAGCTGCAAGAGGCAAAAAACCTCATGAGCCCCCGCGAATGCGGGGGCTCATGAGGTTCTTTGCCTCTTGCTGGCCCAAATAATATAGGTGCTCCTTAGCTGGATGGGGTTAACTTGCGTTTAGTACCGTCGCGGTGTGTCAAAACAAAAACACACTCCAAAAATTAAAAAAAATTAAAATGTGTCGGCTGGTTAAAGGTTAAAGATGAAAGTGACGCGACAGCACTGTGTTTGGATATGTGATTGTGAACCTTGCGGTTCCTCCGAAACATCTCATGGATGTGCATCACGTGGTCAGTCATGCGCCCGTCAAGTCTGCGCACATGAAATGATGGACGTGACGCAAAACACGTCTTTATTGTTTGATTATAATCGTGATGGAGAACCGCGTACCGCAAGCAAAATTAAGACTGTTCTTAAAATCTCAGCCCTGACCAAAGCCCACAGATGTGAGTGTTCTTTGCATTCCAGTCGACAATGTGACATAATTATCCTGACATGACTTTAAGTGTAGTTTTCAAGCAGATGTCTTCGAGAGGTGTGTCAGTATTCCGTATGTAGTGTCAGCAGGCTGTGCAAAGTGTCAACTGACTGGGGGCAACGTCGGCCCGATGCCCTTTTGCTGACTGGGATATGTGTTTATCTTCTCAGTGTCGTGCATAAAACTGTAGACTTACGACACGCTTGGCTTGGGGCCAAAAAGATGACAAACCCAATTTGAAAGCCCTTTCCACTTTTACGAAATCATCCATCAGTCTCAAAACTCAGTCCCCCGTCGGCCTTCGTAAAGGGAACATCCCAAGTTACCCCTTTAGCACTGATACACTTACTAGGACATGAGATACACTTGAGCATGACAGTTCAAGGGTGCTGCCAGAACAGCTTGGCGCCCCGCCTGGCGCCAAGCTGTTCTGGCAACACCCTTGAACTGTCACGTTTAGTCGTATGTCATGAATTGTAACATAATTATAGCCTAATTAGGACAACTTAGGAATTTTGACACTGCGACCTCAATGAGTATAATGGCATGATATAAAACACCACCACCGATCTGCAAAAGGCGTGGACTCTCTTACAAGCCCCCGCACTCACGAGTGGCTCGTGACGCTCTATTGATCTGTATTCCTACTTGCTGGATCCATTTTCTTGAGTACAAAGTTTTATGCTACGTTTCTCAGGCAGAACGGTTACCGGTCTTTCACTCTGCTGCCTTTTAAACCTTTCCCTGCCACCGGTCGCAGAGCGTATTTCTGAAATCTTTCTGAAGTCAGTGCCAAACTGTCAAACGAACATGGATGTGAGTGGTGTCAGCGAGAGGCATAGATCCTTATTGCCGATTTTCTACCGCTGATCACACCTATGCAGTTGCGGGGGGCCCATGGGGCTCTCTGTCTGTCGTATTACCATCGTGCTCAGTTCTTCTCGGCAGTGAAGGGGTTAAACACAGTGCATTGATAATAGTTTATTGTTCCATTTTGGAACAATTTTTTTTTCTTTTTTAAAGAATTGTGAGAGGTTCCGTTGGTGTTGGCTTTACTAGATGATATTCACGGCCTCTAGCAGTAGAGGGGTTAACGGGTATGACATTGGTACAGAGTCAGCATGAGATTCTGTTGATTTAACCATTTACTGCCAGTGGACGCAGACTGTGTTTTAGAAAACATAGTAAATTCAACGGCCCCGCCCCCCTATCCCCCCCCCCCCCCCCCATCCAGCAAAAAAAAACAAAACAAAAAAAAACAAAAAAAAAAAAACAAAACAAACAAAACAGATTTGATACAAAAAGGTTTAAGCGAGAGGCATAGATTCTCATGAGCCCCCGCTATTGCGGGGGCTCATGAGAATCTATACCCATGCAGTCAAGCGGGGTTAGAACGCTGGCCTTATCTATTCGACGCCCGTTAATTTTCCATACCCGTCGGGAGACCAGGAACTCAATTCTAAGCTTTTTTCATGTATATGCAAAAGCGACTTGTTATTAATTTTTCGAGTGTGTGCAATAACCTGTCACTTACACCCATGAGCTGAATACTTAAATTCATCTCAATGCATACTTGGGCTGGTCACCCAAGCCCGTCCATGGGGCACGCACACTGGTTGTCTACCGCTGATCACCGGTAGCGAGCCGAGAGAGACATACAGTGTGGTAACACAGTCTTGCACGCTGAATCTGATTCCATCGAAGAGACCAGAAATGCAAATTGGGGCCAATCCCCAAACGCTTGTATGGTTTATCTGTGTAATATTTTGTAGTTGTGTATGTTGTTTTTCTTTTTCAAATTGCACAGCGCTTTAACTCAATCTACTATTGAGGATCCAGCGCTATAGAAAATCATTTCTTCTTCTTCTTATAATCATTATATTATTATTATTATTATTATTATTATTGTTGTTATTATTATTATTATTCGCCCAAACACAAGCGGCCCAAAACGACATTTACAGTTTTTTTTTTTTTTTTTTTTTTTTTACTGTATTTACTGTGCTATTTCCATTTCTGCTGTATATTTTAATACAATATATTGCCTACTGCATATTTGTATTTCATATTTTAAACGGTGGAGGTAAGGATATCGCGCTAAACCGCCTATGCCCCTACGGACAAGAGGAATAGATTCTTTTTGAGGCCCTGCCGCTTCAGCGGCTGGGCCTCAGTGAGAATCTATGCCTCTTGCAGACGGAAGTAGCTGTATCGATACTTGTCTTGACTGCAGGACCTCCCTCACAATCAATGGAACTTTTCCTGAATGAGACACCCACACAGTGCTTTTCAAGATAATTTATGTGCCTCTTGCAGACGGAAGACAGACTGAATCAATTTGCAGAGAATACAGAGATTCATAGATAATAAATTTTGCCTGACGGAACGATAGGCAATATCAATCACAAGCAAGCTCAGTTGGAACGATAAAATGCGAGCATTTTATCGTTTGAACTGCGTACTCGTGATTTTTTTTTTTTTACACTGCATAGCGGGTAGTCGGGCGTAATCGATTTTTTTGAACCTATACAGCAGCTTTGTGAAAGGGGTTTCACTTGTATCAGAATCGCCGTGTTCTTTTCTTCTCGAAGTGGTACATTGCCACAGTCGCGTCGCTCTTAGTGGCCTCAATGGCCGTTCGCTAAGTGGCATATATTGCAACCAAAGTCACAAGTGCGGCGGAGATCATACAACCTTTATCACCACATGTGAATTGAGACAGCCTCTTGACACGGGACAAGCGTACGAGCTGATATCAATACCCGTTCTGAATGCACCCCGGGACCGAAATCCGCAAATTTTGAAGTTGCCCTCTGAAGGACTGTATTACAATTCTAGAGAAAAATCGAGCATGATAGTTCAAGGGTGGTGCCAGAATAGCTTGGCGCCTATGGGCGCCATGCTATTCTGGCACCACCCTTGAACTATCATGCTCGATCTATGTCTTGCTGTGGTGTGTCGGATGAGTTAAGGCTGACGTAAGAATATATATGCCTCTTGTTGATGGAAAGGACGCATAACATACCCGTCTCTAATCCGCCAGGTTAAGAGAGCGGGTGGATAGACGGGTAGGGGTATTAACAACAGTGTGTCCAGTTTCTGGGTTCCTGGTTACGTGGTAAAATAAATACCTCTTGCCGAAACTACTGTGCACTCCCATCCCCTCCTTTGACGGCTAGGGATCTTCTACGTTCAAGTTGCAATGATTTCAAAAACATAATTTGCGTCCACTGGCAGTGAATTTGTTAATTCATTCTGCCCGCGACACACCACAGCGAGATATGACTCGACCATGATAGTTCAAGGATGGTGGCAGAATAGCTTGGCGCCTATGTGGTTGAGCTGTCTCCTGAATTGTAATGCAGTCTTCAGAGGAGAACTCAGCTCCAAAATGTGGGTATTTCGTACCTCGGGCACAACGAGTTAACCGTTATTGCCTTACAATGTACCATTAATGGCCGCTCCGACAATCCCGCACTGCCGGAGTAGGCTGCATCAGATACGTCGAGTTCAGAATCTGTGCGCACTGAATATAATCCTTAAAGCAAAAATGAATATCCCAATGCGCAAAAGGCCATCGGGCCGACGTCGGCCCCGTGCGCGGGCCAACGGCGGCCGAGGTCGGTCCGATGGCCTTTGCGCACTGGCACTCTAGTCAGTTGAACTTCCTCCGTCATAAGACAAGCTAAGACAAGCATAGCTGAAAAGTTGGTCGGCAAGAGGCATAGACAGATCCATCCCGATGGGGCTTCATATGCTGGAGGGGCTCATGAGGATCTATGCCTTTTAAACAAAAATATTGCCGAGATGAAGGAAAAAATGCGGCAAGCATGAATGATGCTATCGCAGACGCCAGCACACGCTGTTGACAAGACATCGTCTTGGGAAAGCGGTTATTCGGGTATTCGAAGGAACCAACATACATGAAATATAAACACAAACAAACAAACACACTAACAAACAGATTACGTTATTTTTCCGTAGGCAGTGATCTAATTTTTTTATTTTTTATTTGTTTTTGCATACGAGAAACCATACACGTATAGTTTATAAACAACCATTTTGAACTGTAGATTAAAATGTCTTTTGTTCGGTGGTAACAAAAATATTTACGAAACAACTATCATAACACATCGACTTCTTACACTACTCGACCTCTCTGCCGCCTTCGACACTATAGACAACTCTATCCTCCTCCACTGCCTTCACCACTCCTTTGGCATCACTGACTCTGCTCACTCCTGGTTTCTCTCCTACCTCTCCGACAGACAGCAGTCCGTCACCATCGACGGCGTCTCCTCCAACCCAGTCACGCTCTCCTGCGGAGTTCCACAGTGGTCCGTCCTGGGCCCGGTCCTTTTCACATTCTACACCTCTCCCCTGTCCAACATCATCCAGTCTCACCACATACACCACCACCTCTACGCTGACGACTCACAACTACTAGACAATGACAAACTCGACAACACTCAGTCACTACTGACTCGCACGGCTGACTGCTACGAAGACGTGAAAAACTGGATGACAGCAAACAAGCTTAAACTGAATGACGACAAAACGGAAGCCATGCTGGTAGGCACTCGCCAGAAACTTTCCCAGCTCTCTCCCTCCCTCCATCTTCAACTCGACAGCACCCCCATCTCCCTCTCTGACTCGGCCAAAAACCTCGGCGTTATCCTCGATTCCTCTCTTTCCATGACCAGCTTCGTCTCCGCCACGGCCCAGGCATGCTACTTCCACCTCCGCCGCATCAGTCAGATCAGAAAATACCTCACTACCGAAGCTGCCACCAAACTTGCTGTCTCTCTCATCCTATTCCGCATCGACTACTGCAACTCTCTCCTTTCCGGCCTCCCTCACTCCACCACTTTCACTCTCCAGCGCGTCCAGAACAATGCTGCCCGCTTCGTCCTCAGAAAGAAAAAATCCGACCACATCCCCTGCTCAAACTCCTTCACTGGCTTCCCATCCCCCAACGCATCCAATACAAGATTCTGTCTCTCTGCTACAAATCCCTGAACAACTGCGCTCCCGCCTATCTCTCAAACTTACTTCACCTCTACACTCCTCCCCGCTCCGCCTCCGACCCTCTTCGCCTCCACATCCCCCGCACCAAACTCAGCACTTTCGGCCCCCGCTCCTTTTCAGTATACGGTCCAACCACCTGGAACACTCTCCCACTCTCTCTCCGTCAGAAACACACTCTCTCCTCCTTCCAGTCCGCCCTCAAAACTCACCTCTTTCAACAGTTCTAGCACTATACCACCACACTCCCCACCCTAAGCTGACTGTCGTAATGTATTTCACTATTTGTGGTACGTGAGTCCGTCGTTGTCTAAAGCGTGCGCATGCGTGCGAGAGTTGTGAGTGCGCGCTTAGATGTATAATTATTATAAGATAAGCGCATTTGATTATAAATACCGTAATTATTTTTATTTTATTATTAAAGTGTCGCATAGGGATACGCGACAAAAAGCGGCGTATCCGTATGTGTCACGCTTCAAGTGAGTTAAAATGTTTGCTTTTTTCAAATCTAACACTCAAGAAGAAAGGGAGTTGATGGGGTGGGGGTGAGCGTGGGGTGGGGGGCAAAAAAAAGGGGGGGGGGGTAAGAGAGAAGGAAGAGAACGTTTGATGGATGTTAACCCCTTCCCTGCCACTGTACTTGCATGTTTGTTTCTGAAATCTTGGTTCATTCAACGACCAAAATCCAACACCGTCCAAGTAACGTGGAGCAAGAGGCAGATCCTCATGAGCCCCCCGCAGTCACCGGGGCTCACGAGGATCTATGCCCCTTGCAGTTGGATCATGTTCACTTTTTCTCGGCAGTGAAAGGGTTAAGGACACCATACCGGCCCCTCCCTATGTTTAAAACCGCCAGCTCGGCTTCCCAACAAACACGGTGTGTGTGTGTCTGCGTGCTAGAAAAATTAGACCCTGAACATTTTAATTTTATTGAATTTTTCGGGAGTCGTGGGGGGTGGGGGGGTGGAGGGGTGGGGGGGGTGGGGGGGGGTGTGTGGAGGGGTGGGGGGGGGATGGGAGGGGGAGGTGTCAATTGAAACAAGTATCCATTTCAAGAATCGAAGCATTTATTGGCTCATTCTCAACAGTCTTTAATTTATTAAAAAAAAGAGAGAGAGAGAAAGTGAATAGACACAACTCGTTCATCTTGAAAACAAGTTGTGAAAAACATGTTTCTCAGCCGTTATCCACGACACACCCAAAATGCACTCTTGGGAGTACTTTATCCCGCACAATATACAAAATGCATTCTTAATTATCCCGCAAAATGTACACTGCGATTGCTTAACCAACATAATGTACACTAAGAATACTTTTCATGCAGCATAATGCAGGCTGAAATATAACCTCGCCGCATATCGTGTATAGGCCATTAACCCCTTCCCTGCCACTGTACGAACATTTTTGCTTCTGAAATCTGTGTTCATTCAACGACAAGACTGTCCAAGAAACATGAATACAAATTGGTCTCAGCAAAAGGCATATATCCTCATGAGCCCCCGCAGTCGCGGGGGCTCATAAGGATCTATGTCTCCTGCGGTTGGATCATGTTCATTATTTTTTTCGGCAGTGAAGAGGTTAATAAAACGCTATAATCGCCCACACACGATATACGGCGTTTTTGTGTGTGTGGGTGTGCGTGCGTGTGTGTGTGTGTGTGTGTGTGAGGGGGGGGGGGGGTAATAAAAAAGCAAACGTTATACCGCACAATGTACATCGGTTAATGAGACTACCCTAGATTACATGAGGCGTACTCTGTCCCGCATTCATATGCCTATCCGTATCATACTCTCCGGCATTCTGTGTCAAATGGCTTGAGTGACGTATACCGCCATGCTATCGATACTTTATCGCAACTGACGAGATGTTCGCGAACGTGTTGTAAGTGCAAGTGCACTGATCGTCCTCCTTGGAATTGAGGTCAAATCGGGACACACGCACCAAAAGGCCTGCTAAGTCGGTTCATGGCGGTTTTTATCCCCTTTGCGCCAGTTCTTTCTCTCCTAGCGTCGGTTGTAAGAAATGGCGCGACCGTGATAAATGAAGTGGTTAGTGCCTGATTTGACTCATTCGAGACGTGCCATATCCGGATACGCGGGCATCATGCCGCGTATCCGGATGCGGCACGTCTCGAATGTGTTAACTCTACTCAGAGCATGCCGTGGGCAAATGAAAAAGCCGCGTTACCGATAGTCACCGCCGGGGCCGTTAATATGGAACCTTTTCTGCCGCTGCTGAAAACACTAGACATTTGCAGTGCCGGATCAGTTTGATGCTTGGAGGGGCTGTTTCAGCTGATCGACTGATTTGTTCGTCTTCCTTTCGCAAGATAGCCAGACGCATTTAACAAGCAACCAACCGACAACCCCCCATCCATCGACCTATGATCTACGGCCGATGGATCAGAGTTCCATCCGTCCGTCTGTCCATCCATACATGTATCCGTCATTCCGCCCGATGGATGGATGGGTTGATGGATAGATCAATTAATCGGCTTGATCACATACAGAGTAAACCAACAGAGCAAAAAATACAAACACGCGAATACACCGAGTAACTGATCGATCGATCCGTCGACGCTGGACGGTGGATCCTTCTGACGTCAATTACATTCGACGTGTGTGAATAGCAAAGCAATCAAGCCCCCCCCCCCCCACCCCCCACTCCCCCCCCCCACACACACACACTAAATAAATTAAAAAATAAAAATTATAAAAATCAGCCAATCAGTCGATTGATCACCATTAACGAAATATAGCAAAGATAAGAGTTATCTGAAATCAAATTATTATCCGATGTACGGTGCGGATTGCGAAACTCCGCTGATCGTTTGGAGATAACTGAAAGGACTTTGCATAGCAATCGCTCTAGGAAGCGAGACGTAGTATAGGGCTATCGGCAATAAACGCACTAAGCAAGAGGCAGCGATTCTCATGAGCACCGCGGTCTTTTGCAGATGTAAAGCGCGGTGAAGGGCCGATCAATGAACACTTTAGGGCACTGAAAGGACACGTGCTCTAATCGTCACTTCGACCCACGTCCCTCGTCGTTCCCAGTTCTTTTCTCTACACATTCTTCCTTCGGTTCGTTGACCCATTGACCCATTTCTCCAGCTGAACACAGGTGAGTCAGCAAGGGGTGTAGAGCCTCAGGGGCCCCCAAAACCCTGCGGGGGCTTGTGATGATGTACATCGAGCTTGCTGTGTAAACTGCCTGCTCGGCATTAAACCCAAATAACTAACTAACTAACTTACTCTGTAAACGAAACGACTGTTTAAAGTCCGATTTGGCCGCTGCGCGTTTCTCCAACCGAAGTCTATACAGCAAAGCAGCGCAGTGGATTTGATTTAGCCTCTCTTGCACTTGCAGACGTTAAATGTTGAGGCACACCGGCAGTCTCCCTCTATTCGCTTATCAGCGGTAGCGAATCGACGGAGACAACCAGTGTGTTGAGGGGGTCCACTGAGATCAAGACAAGACCGACACGTGTATGGAATCTTCTTGGAACCTTGCCCCCGGTGTCATAAGAGTCCTGCTAGCAAATGACGCCGAAAACCTCAGCTCAAATGTCCGTCTCACATTTAAGTTTTACTGATGATCCTTCTAACCGGCATAGGTCAGTGCAAGATTCATAAAACCCATTCAGCCCTGACGCACTACAGCAGGAGATGGGTCGGCCATGATAATTTAAGGGTAGTGCCAGATTAGCTTGGCGCCTGTCGGCGCCAAGCTAATCTGGCACTGCCCTTGAATTATCATGGTCGATCCATCTCCTGCAACTGGTACATAGTCATTAGATGACGACTCCAAAACATGGGAAATACGGCCGTCGGGCTGAATGAGTTAAGGAATAAACTTTTTATCGGAAGCGCTTTTTGTCACGATGATTCCTGCAGGACAAAAAGCGTTACCGACAGCCAAAGGTTTAACGTTCAAACTGAACGAACCCGACTTTCAACGAGAAGAAGGTGAGGAACCGCAGGCAGAAACTTCTGTGATAAGTCATTGTAATTCTACGTGAAACCTTTCCTTGAAGCAGAACATGGATGCGTAATAATCAGTCGGATAGCCTGGACGTGATTATGGGGCCTAAACTAGTTTTACCTCATTTTGAACGTGTCCAGAAGGTATGTTGGTTGGTTGGTTGTACATTGCTAACGTCCCAACAGCAACAAGACTTTCTCAGGACGTGGGGGGGGGGGGGGGGAGACGAGTGGGGTACATCAAAAATGAAATGGACTTAAATGAAATGACTACTAGCACTAAACCTTTTGTTGTTGGTAACGTGTGGTTTTTTTTTTTTTTTTTTTTTTTTTTTTTTTTTTTTTTTGAGGTGATTACTGAAGGATTCACTTTTACAAAATCACCCCAGACAGCAACAGAGTTCAACCCAACAAAATAACGCAATTGCCTTAAAACCGGCGCTACAGTGGGAGGTGGGCATTGGCATTTCAAGGACAGTTTCAGGTTAATTCATTCGGGCCGCGTATCCGGATGCCGTTGGCCTCGAATGAGTTAATTTGTCGCCTAGAAAGGAACGAGGAGGGGTTGGGGTGTGGTATCCCTTCATCGACTTACCCAGATCCACCGCTTCAGAAGGGTGCCAGGCTAGCAGACCTGTCTCCGGCAGAAGCATGGAGAGTCCCGGTGTGGACGCCTGCAGTGTACTCGCATCCAACTTGGGACACTCAACCCAACGCCGACGAAACAGGTTGTTAGGTCAACAGTTTCCACAACACTCGAGGAAAGTCTAATCGGAAGGTGCCAGAAAGTTCCACAATTTTTGGACGACCAAAACCGGTGAAACAGGTTACCGTCAAGGAAAATCTGTTCATGAAAGTTCCACTAATTTGTGGAAGGACTGGCCGTCAAGGCAGATCGACGGAATAGGCGCACGTATCTGATGGCCAAATGTCCTGCAATTCCGGTGCCGGTGTAAACTGAAGTGTTTCAGATCTGCGCTAAGTTTCTAGAACATTTTGGAGTCTCCCAAGATCCACTGAGAACGACTAACGGAAGAAAGCCAAACATGTACGATGGTCTTATGGCTTAAGTTCTTCTAATGATGTAATATACAACTGTAAAGTTGGTTTACTTACTGTTTAGCTAAAAATGATGACCACCTAAGCAGTCGCAACACGTGTCAAGAACTAATACAGGCTGTTTGGACCATTCACAAAATCAGTCTTCGACGATTGATCGTCAAGAGCGTGTGACGTAAAATTCGCGTTAGTAACAGCCAAACAGCATAATAACGAAGCTCAAACCACTTGACGTACGCGTAAAAGCGTATCAAATAGTTCGGATAATATCGACTAACGTGAAGCTTGACCTAGTAAGTCCACAAATTAGTACGACCGTCATCCTTGGCCCACAGACCTTTGACTTAGACGACTTAAACAGGCGGCATGCAGTCTTGAAGAAGTGTCCTTGAATGACTACTGAGAGTTAAAGTCACACAGACTATACACTATCCACACCGATACACAACGGCTAGTCGTAATGGCACCACCTGAGTAGAGGTTTGAAAGTATATTTTCCGACCAGAAAGTGTCTCTCCAGGCTCTACTCCTTTTTTTCAATCAAAGTTATGTTCATAAACCACGTTCCTTTTCCTCAAGACACACGAGCCGAATCTCGAGTCCACGGCTAAATTACAAGTCCGAATAATCAATGGCAAAGTCCTCATAAAACCTCAACAAGGTAAGCAGTATATAGCAAAGCGCCACGAGTCCGCGTGTACAGCGCTCTGTCTGGCTAATGCTCTCTCTCTCACTTGTGCTGGCCTCGCCAGATCAGCTCAGGGCCGCCGCTGTGTGTGTGTGTGTGACCTTGCGATTGCGCGGCGCTGTGCAAAATGCACTTCTTATCTCACTAGTGACCCAGTGAAATACTGACACACTGACACACATTCGCCGGCTGCGCGCGCAACTCCCAATTGCTCCGCGTGCCAGCTGGAGCTCACCGGCACAAGGTCGGGTCGATTATGACGTAGTCGTACGCCATTATGAGGCGCCAGACGCGCAAAAAGAAAAGCCGAAAAACTATCTAGAACTGAGGTGGATGACTCCCAAAAGATGAAATTTAATATGCATATATTCTCTGCCTTTAACTCATTCGAGACATGCCGCATACGGGTACGCAGCATAAGCTTATGCCGCGTATCCATATGCGACACGTCTAGAAAGAGTTAAAGCATAAATCTATTTTTCTTGCTCAAAATTAAGTGACCTGGATGTTAAAAAAATTCTCACTCCTTGTTAAGCGCATTTTGAATGCGTTCTGTGAAATGGCTGTTTTAATGGTGGTGGTGGTGGGGAGGGGAGAGGGGGGTGGGAGAGGCAGCAGGGGGGGGGGGGGCTGGCGGGGAGAGTCTGAGAGACAGGTGGCTGAAAAAAAGACTATCTACAAGAATATGTGTGGGACGATAGATCGGTCGGGTTTTAGTAACCCCAACAAAGAACTCACTGAGATCTTTAAGAAGCCGTTTTCAACTTCTTTATGTAGGTAGTCTATCCACCTTAAGTGTCCCAGGGCTGTTTGCAATCACAGTCGTGGTGGCAAAATACTTTAAGTCCAAAACGTTAGAAGTTTCTAACAATCTGTGTGCTGGTGTGCGATTTTGGACATTACCGCGCTCAGCCGTAATGTCCAAAATCACAGACCAGCACTGAAGCTGCATGAAAAAAAAACAACCTCTGTGTGATAATCATAATACTAAGCGTTGGGCGCGCCGACGTAGCCGAAGGCTCGCCTGGTGTGCTGGCTGGCATTCTCTCTCTCTCTCTCTCTCTCTCTCTCTCTCTCTCTCTCTCTCTCTCTCTCTCTCTCTCTCTCTCTCTCTCTCTCTCTCTCTCTCATTGATTAGAGCGAGTGCTGCTGTTACTGACTGAGTCTGGAAGAAGTGTCTGACACCCCTTTCAAACGTCCACATAAATGTTTTCAGCGGTTTTCTCTTCTTTGATGAATACATATTACATATCCGCCTGATGACACTCTGTCATCCTTGAGCATTTCTCATTAAAATTAATTAAAGAAAAAATTAAACTCGCTGTTGGGTTTTAGCCTACGCGGCACATCATACACCATCCTGTACCGAAAGCATCGGCAAGACACCCAGCATCTGCAAGACGCATAGAATCTCATGAGCTTCGGCTGAGTGCGAAGGCTTATAAGAATCTACGTCTCCTGCTGACTCCCGCCGTGTATGCGAGCAGACTAAAAGTGACGATTCACGAGCAGTACCTGTGTCGGCGGGGATTGAGCTACTGGTAAACCTGTCGCGATCACCATAGAAAGAAATGAATCTCCTGCAGCTGCTATTCAGTGATGTCTCCATAATAAAACTTTGGCAGGTTTTATAATGTTTTGGGTCCTACTCGTAATCCGTATCTCGTCAAACCGTATTTCCAAAACATATTACACACAATTTGATATATACTAATGGTCAAAACTTAACGGCCACCCCACTTTTTGTGTCATTGTTTATCGTCGCAAGTACGTCAATAAAATACAATGTTCTTTCGATCCAAATGGATTAATAGTTGACCTTAGACAGTCCATTGTACAGGGAACAATAGAAAACGTGTCAAAAGCACGTGAACTATCGTCAGTTTTTGTAAAAAGCTGTGCGATATTGGCAAGCGTACCAAAGGCAGGCAGGTGGAAAAACTCGGTAAAGTCGTGATGCACGTGCTAAAGGGGTCAGTCGTGAACACTGAACTTCAATTTCGCTACAAATACCGGTACAGTAGGGGCATAATTGTCACTTTCCTAACCATGCCACCACGACGAAGCCTAACGCCAGTAGATCAAGGCCGGGCCATTATTTCCCAGTTACGCCTGTTATCAATGTCATGTTCTAAAATGTACTGAATAATACTGATGCCAGTCTTTATTGTACACGCAAATCATTGTTGGAAGTGATCAGTTATGAAGTTTGGGCTAAAGAGAAATACTTGTGCCGGTGCGAGACGCCCGTACCGTACCGCTACGGTGGAAAAAGTATGGGAACCCATACTAGTCATAAGTTCAACATCGTGTTTTTTGTACTGTTCATTTCTAAAGCACAAACTATAGTAACGAGCAGAAATGTGACTAAAACATGCATCTTCATATCAGTGCCAGCAGTCCGCACACGTTCCAACCACCAAATGCGGCCCAGATAGAAATCATAAAATTGTCTGATGACTGTGAGCTGCATGAAGAACTTGAACAAATGCTTATCATGCACTGTCACCGTGATTGTGTGTATATTTACACATCATCTTCTCTTCCCGCCGTGAGATGGCCTCAGTCACCTGCTCGGAGTTAAACTTAACTAACTTCTCAGTCATCACATCATCTGAAACGCAAAAGCATGACCACCCAAATTCTGAAACAATCATCACCTCCGAAAAAGGTCAGAAAATCCTCATATTCAACTTTTGGATTTTAACAAAAGTTGCATTTTATGTGGAGAGGAATGCCTGCTTATCAAAGATCCCAGGGATTCTGTCAGGTTTAGAAATGTGTGTAGAACGGCAGACCGTGGGCCACATAAATATTTCAAAGAGGCCATTGTCAAATCTTGCAGCAAAAGAAATGACAGAAAAATGGGCACAAGAAGCTCATGTTTGACTTCAGGGTGCCTTAACAGATCTACATGCTGCAAAGGGGCGGTACCATAATGACTGCAGAGTCAAGTGAATGGCACCAAGATCTGTGAATACTGCCCGAACTCGGAAATAGAAACTGTTCCATTAATAAAGAGATTATCAAGACCACACCTGCAGCAAGGGCTAATCACATATTTCTAGGAGGATCTTCTGGTCTTGTCGCTAAAATACTCATATTTCGTGACAAAGCAAAAGGTCTTGTCAAGCTCAAGGAAGATAACTTCTCTGTTGGAAAGGCAGCAAAAGTAGTTTGCAGCAAAGCAAAGAGTGCCTACAGAACCAGAAGTGACATGGAGACAATGAGCAACGAAGTGAGCCCCACCATGATGGCACTTCTGTCTAAATTATCAGACAATTTGAACTGGACAGTGCCTGCCATTCTGCATGTTAATAACTTGAGTACAATTCGTGTTCCCTGTGTGTCGGATAGCGTCAAAAGTTCTTTTTGTGTCCGGCGACCATGCCCTGCATTGCAGGACGGCTTACGGAACGAAAGCCACAATGGAGTTAAACAGAAGTCTATTACTATAATACTAATAGACTTATGACTTAAAATCAGACACAGCATTGCAGCTGAATGCAGTACAGAATTGTTGACATCACAGTAGAAATTGATAAAGAATGGTTCACGATATAGCTGCAGGTCTTCGTGTTATGGAAGCCCTCTTAGGATTATTATACAAATAAAACTAAGTAATCAAAAGGCTTGTGTATGCTATATTGAGTCTATCCAACCGTCAGACTGGCAAGACATAAAACAGGGAGCATACGTCAGTGGCGAGGAAGCAGAAGAAAGCAGCAGTCAACAACAGTCGCACGAGAGCAGCCAAAGTAAGGGCACAGGGGAAATACTCGGAAGCCAACCGCGAGGTGAAGAGGAGTATCAGGGCAGACAAGAGGGCCTACACAGACAGCCTGGCAGCAGAGGCAGAAAAGGCAGAAAAGGCAGCAGGCAGCGGCAACATGAAACAGCTCTACGACATTACCAGAAGATTGTCGGGTAAGTATGGCCATACAGAAAGACCAGTAAAAGACAAAGAAGACAAGCCTATTGCAGACAGAGCAGACCAACTCGACAGATGGGCCGAGTATTTTGAAGAGTTACTGAACAGACCAGCCCACCCGACGCCCCCGACATCCAGCCGGCAGAGACCGACCTACCCATCAGCTGTGACAGACCCAGCCGGGAAGAGATCAGAAAAGCAGTGGCATTCTTGAAGAATGGCAAAGCAGCAGGGCCAGATGGCATCCCAGCGGAGTCTCTGAAAGCAGACCTAGAGACAACAGTTGAGATGCTGTACCCACTGTTTGGAAAGATCTGGGAAGAGGAGGTGATGCCAGCTGACTGGAAGGAGGGGTACCTAATCAAGCTTCCCAAGAAAGGCGACCTCAGCAAGTGTTCCAACTACAGAGGAATCACCTTGCTGTCAGTACCAGGAAAGGTCTTCAACAGGATCATCCTAGAGAGAATGAAGAGCTCCGTTGACCCCCAGCTGAGAGACCAGCAAGCAGGATTCAGGAAGAACCGATCATGTACAGACCAGATCGCCACTCTCCGCATCATCGTGGAACAGTCTCTGGAGTGGAGCTCCCCGCTGTACGTCAACTTTGTGGATTATGAGAAAGCATTTGACAGCGTGGACCGAGAGACTCTGTGGAAACTCCTACGACACTACGGTGTACCCACAAAGCTCGTCCGCCTGATCAAGAGCAGCTATGATGGCATGACATGTCGCGTGATCCACGAAGGGCAGTTCACCAGAGAGCTCCAGGTCAGAACTGGTGTCAGGCAGGGGTGTCTGCTGTCTCCGTTCCTCTTCCTACTGGCCATAGACTGGGTCATGAAGATGACCACAGAGCACAGACGAAGTGGAATACAGTGGACACTGTGGACACAGCTTGACGACCTCGATTTTGCAGACGACTTGGCATTACTGTCCCACACTCATCAACAAATGCAGGACAAGACCACGAGGCTTGCTGACATCTCGTCCCAAGTGGGCCTCACCATTCACAAACAGAAAACAAAGACAATGAGGCTGAACGCAACCAGGGAAGAACCAGTCTTGCTTGCTGGCACCCCGTTGGAGGAGGTGGAGTCCTTCACCTATCTCGGGAGCATCATAGACAAAAAAGGCGGCACTGATGCAGATGTCAGAGCACGAATCGGTAAAGCCAGAGCAGCCTTTCTCCAGTTGAAAAAAGTGTGGAGTTCCAGAGAGCTGTCACAACACACCAAAGTCCGGATTTTCAACTCCAATGTAAAAGCAGTTCTCCTATATGGAGCAGAGACATGGAGATTGACAAAAACCACAGTCAACAGAGTACAGACCTTCATGACCCTTAGAAGAATTTTGAAAATCCACTGGCCAGAGAAGATCAGCAACGTCAGACTCTGGGAGAGAACAGAGCAGATAACAGCAGAGAATGAAATTGGGCGAAGAAGATGGGGATGGATCGGTCACAGTCTGAGAAAGCCAGCTTCCAGTATCACTAGGCAGGCATTGTCATGGAACCCCCAGGGAAAGAGGAAAAGAGGTAGGCCGAGAAACTCCTGGCGTCGAGACCTCCAAGCAGACATCAAAAGGCTGGGAACCACCTGGAGTAGAATCGAAGGAGAAGCACAGGACAGGAGTTGCTGGAGGTCTCTCGTCGACGGCCTATACCCGGGTAGGGGTGACAGGCGTAAGTAAGTAAGTAATACGTCAGTGGCTTTATCCTCGGAGCAAGAACGTGTGTGTTAAAAGCAAGTCTCTGCTCGTAATTCACTACTACCCATTGCTTAACTTATACTTTTGTTACAAAATGTGTGCTCTTTATGGCTCAGAATAAGTATTACAGCATCTTTAGTGTTTTGGCAGCCATCTTTGCGGTCATCTTGAATAATATATGCGTGTAAACAAACAGCAAAATTATACTTATGTCTTTTAATGTCACCTAAATCATATTTCCTGCTTTTTTCTATAAAATCTTGCACTGTGTTACATGGAACATGTTTTATTGCATTTTGTTAATAGTTTGGCGGCCATCTTGGCGGCCATCTTGAATATATCAAAATGCTCAATAGTGACTGAGTGTCATCAGTTGATCTGTAATCTATAGGTGCCAAAGAATAAAAAAACCGCTCAAATCCATTATGAGGTAATTTTTTTTTAGGTTATGTTTAAAAATCACTAAATGGCACTAGACATGTGCGCTGCCACAGGCATTAGTTAACGGTAAAAGTTTCGTTGAGAGCGGTCTTATCTCACGCTCTCAAAAGGGCGCGAGATCATTATACTGGTTTAGGAACATAATTATTGTTTCATTTGGGGAGTGGAGGGGTGGTGCACAGCGTGCTTGACATGTTAATTTCCAGCCTCCTAAAATCTGAATCAAACAACGGTGAGGGGTTGGGAGTGGAGGGGTGGACTAAATTCTATGTTCGAATAATTTAACAATGTGAATCGCAGGGTGTGTGGGGTGGGAGGGGGGAGGGGAGGGAGGGGGACGGAAGGGGGGAGGGGGGTAAGGCGCAATTTCGTAAAAATCAAACATAATAATCTTATGTTAATATTATCGTCTCCAAAATATTTTCTTCTCCGGATAACAAAATAATATATATATATATAATCAAATAATACCCGTCCATGACTGCTGGCACCACACTCTCCTAAAATAGATTCAAGCGACGATGAAATTA
>BTPG01000008.1:140838122-140898122 GCA_036245525.1 Semisulcospira habei
GTGTGTGTGTGTGTGTGTGTGTATGTATGTATGTATGTATGTATGTATGTATGTATGTATATATATATATATATATATATATATATATATATATATATATATATATATATATATATATATATATATATATATATAGAGAGAGAGAGAGAGAGAGAGAGAGAGAGATGAGAGAGAGAGAGAGAGAGAGAGAGAGAGAGAGAGAGAGAGAGAGAGAGAGAGAGAGAGAGAGAGAGAGAGAGGCATACGGCGTAACCTGAAATCTCCAGCCTGGAATTCCATGGCATTAGCACAGAATTCTCGGAATTGAATGAAAAACTACGTCCCTTGGAGCTAATCTGATTGAGTGCATTTTTTTGGCTTTGGGCGACGCCTTTGTTAAAAGTAAAGAATAATTGTACCACAAAATTGCCAAGGTGTTGCCTTTTCAAATTAGTCTGTCTTCTTCCACTGCAACACCTCATAAAGTTTAGGGATGCAATCCGCGCTGTACTAGTGGTGCTACATGTAAATTTTGGAGGCGGATTCTAGTACATGCGTTGTGTTTGCAATTTCAGGTTACGCCGAATGCCTATCTGAAGAGCACCCCTTTGGGGTGAAACCGGTCGTAGGCGGCAAAAACTTAAATCTACTCAGTACTCAGCAGGTCCAATATTTGTTTGGGAATATTTTGTAGCATCCCCTCCTGGGAAACCTGTAATAAATTCATCAAGAAGACAAAAGCCGAGTAAAAAAAAAAAAAAAAAAAAAAAAAAAAAAAAAAAAAAAAAAAAAAAAAAAAAAAAAAAACCTAGTGGATACCCTTAACGAAGCAATAAAAAAAGACCCAAATGCAATCTGGACAGCAGTAAGAGAACTAAAAAACGTAGATACCCCAGTAGGTGCAGGAAAAACGACAGTTAGCGCTGCAAAATGGCTAAGCCACCTAGAGAACATAGTAGCTAGAGAGGTTGACGTTAAAGAGGAGAGAAAACGAGAGGTAGAAGCTAAACTGGAGCTCAAAGAGAAAGAACCATGTTTCAATAGCTTAGATTTCCTAATCACCAACATATAAATAGAAACAGCTGTCAAACATCTAAAAATGAAAAGGCAGGAGGCAAGGACGGCATCTCCAACGAAATGATAAAGACCAGCCTGCCCTACACTATCAACAGCTTGAGAGCTTGCTTCAACGCTATCCTAACCTCAGGGCACTACCCGCCCTCGTGAAAAACAGGTGTCAGTATCCCACTCCATAAAGGCGGAGACGCGACTGACCCAAATAACTACCGAGGCATAACTCTCACAAGCGCACTTAGTAAGCTGTTTTGCCAGGTCATCAACGAGAGAATAGTCAGCTACCTCGAACAAAACAAACTTTATGCCCCAGAACAGGAAGGATTCAGAAAAATGCAAAGGACCACAGACCAAATATTCGTGCTCAAACACATAGTCGATAAATACCTAAAGTCTCCAAACGGCAGACTATACTGCTGCTTGTGGATATGCAAAAAGCTTTCGACAGCGTGTGGCATGACGCTATGTTATTAAAACTCCTAGACCTAGGCATTAGCGGGCTCTGCTACAACGTAATCAGAAACATGTATAGTCAGTCAACTGTGTGCACGAAAGTACTCGGCGGGTACACACAAGACATACCTTTAAAAAAGGGGGTGCAACAAGGACATAATCTAAGCCCTACTCTGTTCAATATTTTTATCAACGACCTCCCAAATTGCTTAAAGGATGAAGACTCCCCAACCGTTAACAATACGACAGGTGCGGACATACTGTGCTTACTGTACGCAGACGATCTAGCGTAAGCTGGCCTGCAGAACAAATTAAATAAACTCCATAAATACTGTGAAGACTGGGACCTGACGGTCAATAAAAACAAAACTAAGATAATCGTGTTCGCACGAGCAGCACCAAATGTACCGACCGTATTTAGGTATGGAAACGATTTAATAGAAACAGTGGATACATACAAGTACCTAGGGGTAATGTTCAATAACACAGGTAGATTTACATCAGCACAAGACCACCTTGGGAAACAAGCCAGCAAAGCCGCTCATACCCTTAAACGCTCATTATACAAACAAAACCTATATACTAAAATGATAATGCAACTGTTTGATTCTCTAATGGTCCTTGTCGCAGCATATGCATCAGAAGTATGGTTCCCTTTCACACTAAAGGCAAATAATATGGACAGTGACCTGAGTGACCTCTTTGATTACTGCATGAAGGGACAAATGCCTCACGAGTGCATCCAAATGAAATTTGCTAAGTCTATCTTAGGCATCCACAAAAAAGCTATGAATATTCCAGCCCTAGCTGAGATCGGACAATTCCCTGTGAGTATCAGAGTATCGGTCCAAGTGATAGGGTTTCGGCTTCACATGCTAAACTCTGACAGCACCTCCTACCTCAAACAGGCGTATCACGAACAGCTCGAGACCACCGCCCCGTGGGTTGCTTTCACAAGACAAATTCTTTGCTCACTGGGCTTCCGCCACGTGTGGGATAACCAGTGTACATTCAGGGGAACGTCACTTAAAACAACCCTCCGTAGAAAACTAGAAGAGCAGTACATTAGATACTGGAACAAAATTAAGCGGAACAACACATCTAGACTGACATTCTATAACAAAGCAACTGATAAATACGGAATACAAAGCTATCTTATTTACACAAAAATACGAGAACACAAACAAGCCCTAACGAAGTTGCGAGTAAGTGCCCACATGTTAGAAGTAGAAAGAGGCAGGTATACAAACACACCCCGGGAACATAGACTATGTCGCGCGTAGTAGAGGACGAAATTCACTTGCTAGACGATTGTAGTTTATATAATCAGCTCAGAACTCACCTAGTTACAAGTACAGACTGCCATAAGCCAAGCCAACTACTAATGCGCAATGCACTCTAGCAAAGTTTGTATTTGACTGCATCTCCGTAAGGGAGAGAAACGTAACGACCAAACAGCACTGATACTGCGTATTCCTCTCTCTTCTTTTTCACGCCCCGGACCGATGGAGCCACGGACCACACGAAATTCACCGGCGCTCACAGGAATAAAACGGACGGGACTGCACGAACACAGACGCCGGGCGATGAACGATGAACTGACTTACTGCCGACAGAAAAGTGCAAGCTTCCGTGTGGACTGAACGAGCTTAAAGAATGATAAAAAGTAATGTACATAACAGTTAAGTCCGATCCCTCTGTGTCCTTTGGCCCCAATGGGCCCCTCGACAATAAATGTTGTTCTGTTCTGGATATTCTCCAGCGGATGGCGGGCACCTGGGGGTAGTCTCTACTGCTTTATGTAGAAGGTGTTCAGTGAAAGGTTCAAAATGATTGGTCTGTCATTCCTACTCTCCCACTACCCTCTCCTTTCTAGAACTAGTGAGCGATGCAGTCACAAAAAGGACGGCTGATGACACAATGCAAGCTTACCAGCCTGGAATTGAATGGCATTAGCACAGCATTCTCAAAATTGAATGAAAAAAAAATAAAAAATATATATATATATATTTATATATATATATATATATATTATATTATATATATTATAATATTATATATATATTATATATATATATATATATATATATATATATATATATATAACGTCTCTTGGAGCTAATCTGAGTGAATTTTTGGCTTTAAGCAACGCTTTTGTTAAAAGTAAAGAATATAGTAGTACATGAATATTCCCAAACATATCCCGGCTGATGAGCATCCCCCCTCCCCCTCCCCCCTCCCTTTGGGGCGAAACCGGTCGTAGGCGGCTAATACAAAAATCTGCTCAGCAGGCCCAAGATCTGTTTTGGAATTTTCATGTACTACTCCCCTTTTAGGGGGAAGTCAGGACATTCTTCAGTGGATTGCGGGGCGCCTGGGGGTAGTCCCTATTGCTAAATGCAGTAGGTGTTCAGTGGAAGGCTCAAAAAGATAGGTCTGTCATTCCTTCTCTCCCACTACCCTTTCTTTCTAGATATCGTGAGCGATGCAAAAGGGCAGCTGATGTCCTGATGACACAATGCAAGCTTACCAGCCTGGAATTCCATGGCATTAGCACAGCAAGAGCATTCTCAGAATTGAATGAAAAATCGCGTCTCTTGGAGCTAATCTGATTGAGTGTATTTTTGGCTTTGGGCGACGCCTTTGTTAAAAGTAAAGAATAATTGCACCACAAAATTGCCTAGGTGTTGCCTTTTCAAAATTAGTTGTCTTCTTCCACTGCAACACCTCATAAAGCTTTAGGGATGCAATCCGCGCTGTACTAGTGGTGCTACCAGTAAATTCTGGAGGCGGCTTGTAGTACACGAGTTGTGTTTGCAATTTTCAGGTTACGTCGTATGCTTACCTGAAGAACCCCCCCCCCCACCCCGCCCCCCCCCCCACCCCCACCCCCACCCCTTGGGTCGAAACCGGTCGTAGGCGGCAACAAACAAAAATCTACTCAGCAGGTCCAAAATCTGTTTGGGAATATTCATGTACTACTCCCCTCTCGGGAAAGGTCAGGATATTCTCCAGCGGATTGCGTGGCGCCTGGGGGTAGTGTAGTCCCTATTGCTATATGCATATTGCTATATATATATATATATATATATATATATATATATATATATATATATATATATATATATATATATATATATATATATATATATATATATATATATATTCTTTCTTTACTTTTATTTTTAAATTTATTTATTTTATTATTTTTTTTAATTAATATTTTTTGGGGGGTGGGGTGAGGGGGGGGGGGGTCCAACAATATTTTTCCTCCCCCAATTTTATTTTTGTTCTGTCCAAAAATATTGTGGGGCCAGGGAATTCTCTGCCCCCCTCCCCCCCATCTCCCTACTTTTTCATTTGATGATCCAGGGTCTGTCCGACCCAATCCCCCCACCCCACCCCTTCACCCCTTCTCCCGGTTCCTCCGCCACTGCATTAATATATAGTATTATGGCCGCTAGCGGGAATTCAAGGGAATGTGTTGGTCCAAAAGCTAGCCCGGCCTACCGTACACCCCCTCCCTCCCCCCTCTTAGTACTCAATAAGATGGGTTTCAAAGTGTACCTTAGTATGTCCTGAGATGTTTAAGCCATGTTCCCCTAAAATCCTTATTCACACACCAGAGATATAGGCGATGGCGCAAGGGTACCCCCATTCACGATCTTCGTGTATGCTAAAGTTAGGTTGCGAAACATTTTCCTCTAAATAAATCAGAATTCATTACAGAAGCCCAAATCGGGGCAATATTATGTTAAGGCACACCTTCTGCGTCCTCTGGAAAGAAAAAAAAACAATGAAAAAATATTGAATCTCTGGCTCACAGTAAAGGTATTTGTACACCCAGTAAACGGCCATTTCCTCGAAATAGCAAATAAGGACAACAATAATGTGTCAGATGCCTTCAGACATTGCCTATAGCACTGGCAGTCCATTTTCAGGCTTACGTCATTAAAACAGGATGTCACAATTATTATAAACTTGACTAGGTGATGCTGTGATTACTGTGAGTGCCACAGTGGTTGATTTTGTATCCCTATCCCCAAGTTGTAAAAATAGACAAAATTAATTAGAAAAAAAGACTAAAATTATTCAGTTTCATTTAGACCTTTCTTTACCTATTAAATTTTGATAATGTGAGCATAAAGTGCAAGAAAATAAGGAAAGTCGGCATCCTTTACGGCACGTTCGTGGTGAATGATAGCTTTTTCCCAATTAAAATTGCCGAGTTGGAAAACGTACGTTGTTTCCGATGCCCTCAGAAATTTTGTACACAACTGATAGGCCTTTTTTTAAAAGGTTTTATTGGTTAGGATAGAGTACCACAGTTACTCCCAACCTGATTTTATGATGCTGTGATGCATTTAGAGGCCACAGTGGCTAAATCTGCTGTCCTACCCCCATTTTACCAGTTCGCAAAGAAACGTGAAATGATCATAAAAATTGCTTACGTCATACTGCTCTGTTTAATTATTTTTGTTGCCAATTTTCCTTAAAAAGTATGTTTTAACTGGAGTGTGTGACATCACTGCTTGCGAAATCTACTGAAGGGAATGACCGCCAGACGGTCAGTGGTGTTTTTGAGGGCGCGAAGCACAGGCACGGGATCATCGTTGCGTACTCGTCTCCTCTATAACAGGGGATAGTGGGAGTACCCTTGAGAGGAGAGAAGGCACGATGTATGACCATTAGATGACAGTGGCACGGGTTTTGAAAGAGCTCGGTATGAGCCCTTGAGGGAAGGCCACGATGCGGCCGATGTCGGCCCGAGGACCTTTTGTTTTGCTGGGGTTAGACGGAATGACAGAGGGGGTTTGAGGGCGCAGTTTGAGAGTGGTCGTGGGCCAGTAAGCAACGGTCATCGGGCCGAGTCGGCCGCAGTGTGCCAGCGCACGATTGAGCGCGGGCCCACTGCGGCCAAAGTCGGCCCG
Source organism: Semisulcospira habei (assembly GCA_036245525.1). Lineage (NCBI taxonomy): Eukaryota > Metazoa > Mollusca > Gastropoda > Semisulcospiridae > Semisulcospira > Semisulcospira habei. The sequence continues at coordinate 140,844,560 of BTPG01000008.1, forward strand.
AAGGTGTTTGCTCACTGGGGTATGATCACTCTCAAACAGTTAACTCTCCAAAGCCTGTGGTGTGTCGACCGCTCATGAACAGTACAAAGAAGAAGAAAAGAAACTGAAAACAGAAAGATCTCTGTGGAGAAAGAATTTTTGAAGTCAGATAAAAATCGTTTTACTTCCGTGTCGTAAGACAACGGGAAGTGGCGGCTTCCTCTCTTCCTTTCTTTCTGTTGTAACCAATAAATAATAACGTTCAGTGTGCATACGATATTGGTAAGAAGTGCTAGATCCAGCCCACAGTTTAGAACAGGCCAGGATCAATAAAATAGGAGAAGGTGGCGGTGGGGTTGGTAGTGGTGGTGTGTGCACAGCAAGTTTTTGTTCGTCGGGGCATTTAACCTGAGACGGGAGGCACCTAGAGGCGAGGCGTTGCCCTCCACTGACTCCCCCCCCCCCCCACCCTCACCCCCCGTCCCCCCCCCCCCCCGCCCCACCCCCCCAAAAAAAAATAAATAAAATAAAATAAATAAAATATAAAATAAAATAAAATTTAAAAAAATAAAAAATAAAATATAAAAAATCAGACCACGGGGAAGGCGGATGGGAGGGTGGCTGAAGGCATTCCACCACGAATCAAACGACGGTGGAATGGGCGGTGGGGGAAGACGTTTCCACTACTGGCCAAAACATCCAGTGACAGGAAGGAGCGAGGACCTTTCCACCGCCAAGACAAAACTCAAAGGTCAGAAGAGTTTGGTGGGGGTGGGGGGGGGGAGGAGGAGGAGGAGGGGTGGAAGGGACGGGAGGGGGGATGAAGACCTGTCCAACACACACACACACACACACACACACACACACACACACACACACACACACACACACACACACACACACACACACACCGACACACACATGCGCGCGCGCCTGCGGGCAAACACCCACGCACACAATTAAAAAAGAAAATGCCTAGGGGATGAGAGCTGTGGTGGTGCAGAGACACCTAGTACATCCGCCACCCCCCAACCGCCAACATCGTCCAGCCCCAAATCAGATGTAGAACAGAAAGGTCAGGCAGTTGACACATTCAGTGGACTGTTTGTCACAGGACGTGCTTGCGATTAAAGCGCTCAAGGACACTGTGTGCGACCGTGTACTTTTGGTGAAGCAGGTCAGTGGTCAGTGAGGCCGGAACAGGGGATATATTTCAACTTTTAACTCATTCAGCCCTGACGCACTACAGCAGAAGATGGGTCTACCATGATAATTCAAGGGCAGTGCCAGATTAGCTTGGCGCCTGTGGGCGACAAGCTAATCTGGCACTGCCCTTTAATTATCATGGTCGATCCATCTCCTGCAACTGGTGCATAGTCATTAGATGACGTCTCCAAAATTTGGGAATTACGGCCGTCGGGCTGAATGAGTTAAGGTCATCTCCTTGATCTCCCAAGGGCGGTGGCTAAACAGCCAGCTACATTTGAAAATAAATTTGGACCAAGTGTGTGTTGATCACTTTTTATCGTTAGTGTTGTCCTAAAATTTTGCTTGTTCAAAGTTAAATGGAAAAGAAAAACCTCGCGGGGAGCTTTGCTCATACGGACTATGCCAGTTGCGTGAGATGGATCGACCATGATAATTCAAGGGTAGTGCCTGATTAGCTTGGCGCCATTTAGGCACTAACCTTGACATGTCATAGTCTATCCAACTGCTGCTGAGTGCGTCGGGGCTATATTGGCTAAGGAATATCCTGGGGTATGTTATATTTTTATACTGTTAACCTATTCGAGGCGTGCCGCATTGGGAAACTACATATCCAAATGCGGTAGGCCCTACGTCTCGGGGGCGGTCCATGGCGCAGTCTTAAAGCGTCTGCCACCTATACTAAAGGTGCGAGGTTCGACAACCCGTCGGACTTTTCTCTTCTAGTAATTGTCACCGTTAACTTGGGTACTTGGGTGGACTATCGGGTGTTCTTACTCCGGGTACACCGGCTCTCTCTCTCTCTCTCTCTCTCTCTCTCTCTCTCTCTCTCTCTCTCTCTCTCTCTCTCTCTCTCTCTCTCTCTCTCTCTCTCTCTCTCTCCCTCCCCCCCCCCCCCGAACCCCTCCTCCTTTCTGGTATCGGTGTCAGGACAGTTTATAAATTTAAAGTACAAGCGATACAATTTTCTGACTCCTCAGTAGCTGAGCTGACCCTTCACATCACGTATACGCGGTCCATCCACCTGGAACACTCTCCCACTCTCTCTCCGTCAGAAACACTCTCTCTTCTCCTTCCAGTCCGCCCTCAAAACTCACCTCTTTCAACAGTTCTAGCACTACATCACCACACTAAACACCCCAAGCTGACCGTCGTAATGTATTTTCACTATTTGTGGTACGTGAGTCATTGTCTAAAGCGTGCGCATGCGTGTGCGAGTTGTGAGTGCGCGCTTAGAGTTATAATTATTATAAGATAAGCGCATTATAAATACCGTAATTATTATTATTATTAATGTCCAGTGTTTGTCTTGTAGCTGCGTCTTCAGAGTAAATGCGTGCGTTTCACGTGAGCGTGCGTTTTGGGTTTAGATCTCGGCGCTTTCAGCTGATTCACAGTATTGGGTAAAACGCCTATGTAACGCCAATAATTATGATGATGATAATAATAATAATAATAATAATAATAATTATTATTATTATTATTATTATATAACAATAATAATAAAAATAATAATATGACGATGATGATGATGATGGATGATGATATAAAGAACAGATTCTAAAAAGCCCCCTCGACTTGCAGGTGCTCATAAAGATCTAGATCCGTTGCAGATGAAATGAGCTAACTCTTGTACTGTAATTTAACTCCTTCACTGCCGAAAAAAAAAAAAGACATTCAAATGGAAAGGGTATTATTTGCTGTTCAGATGCGCGACAAAATGATGGTCGCATTTAGACATCGCTTGAATAGATGAGAGGCTCTAACTCCTTTAATGCCAGCGATCACGAATTTCATGGCTGAAACGACTGCACATTGACCGACATTCATGTGAAGGACACAGATGTAAACGGGACTAAAATTACGCGTAAAGAATATATGATTAACAAGAGACATAAATCTTCATGAGCCCCCGCGACTGCGGGGGCTCATGAGGGTTTATGTTTCTTGCAGCTGGGTTATCGTTCGCCTTGCCCCAGAAGTTAAGGGTTAACCACGAGTGTAAGCGTGACGTCCAGATGTGACAAAAAGACGTGATTTTAATTTGTCGCAGACCTATAAACAACAAATTTGTCTCGTCGATACACTGGTAGAAAAGAACAGCAGGGATGTTTTAGAGACTTGTAAGCGGTACTTACATGCGAAGTCTATTCTGTTGTGCGGACGTCCTTGAGCGGCGACAAAGTTCAAAACATTGAACATACTTGGAGAACTATAATTCTGTCCAAAACACTCGATCCCTGACGTATATTTATAATAACACTCTGTACAAGATCACATATATGACGTATTCTCAAAAAGACACATCTGTCTTGGGACGTTATCATCACTCTGGCGTCGCCGTGTCAAATGTCAATCTGGCAGCAGGCAACGCTATACCACACTTCCGCAGCTATTGATGCGGGACGCCTTGAATAAGTTTACAGTCCTGTAGACCTATCGCCATTTGTAAAGTTGACTTAACACATTCTGCTCAAGGAACGAAATCCTCAAATTTTGAAGTTGCCTTCTGAAGGACTGTATTAAAATTCTAAAGCAAAATCGAGCATGATAGTTCAAATGTGGTACCATAATAGCCTGGCGCCTATGGGCACCACCCTTGAACTATCATGCTCGATCCATGTCTTGCTGTGGTGTGTCGGAGCTGAATGAGTTAATGGGAAATTAACTGCAAGTGCACGTTTATGAAGGGAATTATTTTTTGTCGAGTTTTGGCAGTGATAAAGTCCTGGCGTGCCCGTGGCTTTTTGGGGCGTGAAACATAATGACAATATGCCTAATTTGAAATGTTCCACGCTGGTGAAGTATGAAGCCGAAACCAAAAAGTAGTTTGAATTTTAAATCATTTTTGTATCATCCTTTGCCTCTGCGTAGAAGTGTATGCACGAAGTAAGCTTTCCAACTACAACATTTCGAAAAAGCAGCATTTGGTATGTTTGCCGGCTTGTTGTGATCGGTGGTCTTTTCTCTCTCTGTACAGGAGTATATTGTACCCCTAAGTTTCCCACCGTGATGACATTTAAAGCTGTTAAGTTAGAGATTGATATTTCACTAAATTGAGACAATACAACTGAATAAAGCATGTTCTTAATTAAACGAAATTTAGTTCGCGAACTCTGACGAACTACAGTTCACGATCTCGGACGAACCAGGTTGGCTCTTAATTGGACGATCTAAAGATACGGCGAACCTAGTTCGAAGTAGTTCACGAACCTCGGAAAACCATAGTTCGCTGTCGGAAAAGGTTCGCTCAACGTGTTGAGCAAACAAAGGCGAACCTTTTTTGTGATTGGTCAAAACTTTTACCCTCTTCTGCGTTGGAGATAAGAAGACAGTCACCGATACAAACAAATCGTGCGAAGAAAAAGACGTATTTTTTATTGATCCGTGGGAGGCGCAACGCTGTTTGTGGGGTCGCTAATGGAAGGAGTACAAAAACAAACATCGTTCAAATCGCGAAGCGGCATAGCGGCAGCCATTTTGAACACCTTCGCAGACAGTAAGTACGCCGAATCAAGCACTTCAGTTAAGAAAGAGAACCATGGCAAACCTGGTTTGCCGAAGTTCGCCTAGGTTCGTTCAACCTCAATTAAGAAACAAACCAAAAGATCGCCGATCTTCTCCGATATAGGTTTGCCGATCAATAGTTCGTCTAATTAAGAACAGCTCTTACCTGCGCCCCCCCCCAAAAAAAAAAATAAAATAAAATAAAAAATAAAAATAAAAAAAAAATGTTGCAAATACGACGGCTGTTGCCTGCGGCAACAAAAAAATTGTAGCTGGGCTAGTAGAGTGCAGAAATCACATTGAGCAAAAGACACCAGGGCCCACGTTCGTGCGCGGGGCCGACCGCGACCGACGTCGGCACAGGGAATTTTCGCTCACCGGGACGCGAGTACGCGAACCCCGAGCCACACTTTTACGTTCGACTTCTAAAATCAATGTTATTCACGCGCTTCGGCCGAGATGGCAACACATGCTGCAGAATCGGGAGGTTAAATTGGGAACCTGTCTGTGATTTTGGACCTTACGGCTGTGGGCACGTTTATCGGAACTGGCACATGCACACTCATGACGCCCCCCCCCCCACACACACACACACACACACACTCCCCTCCCACTCCCCCCCTACTCCCCCCCTCTCCCCACCCCCCACCCCCTCCCCCACCCCAGAGAAATTGGGAACTTATCGGAATTGGCACACGCACACTCATGACGCTACCCCCATATACCCCCCCCCCCCTTCAACCCCCGCCAGTAATAATAGCTATAAGCACCCACCCCTCCCAACCTCCTGTCGATAGGACGGTCGTCTCGGACGAAATGTATTTTGTTGCTGGTGATGCAGAATCAATCAATCAATCAATCAATCAATCAATCAATCAATCAATCAATCAATCAATCAATCAATCAATCAATCAATCAATCAATCAAGAAATACTAAATAAACAAACAAACGAACAAAAAATAATAACAAAATAAATAACAAAATAAATAAATACGAAATGAAAAAATATGAAATATATATCAAAGGAATAATAAAACACTAAAACAAAAAAATGAATAAAAATAAAAATAATAAATTAATAATGAATTGAATAATGAAATAATGAAATACAAAATAAATAATGAATAATGAATAAGTGAACAAATAAATAAATAAATAAATAAATAATAATAATAAATAAATAATTAATTAAATAGTTAATTAATTAATTAATATTGAGTAAATAATAGATACATAAATAAATAATACATCAATAAATAATCAATCAATCAATCAGTCAATCAATCAATCAATCAATCAATCAATCGAGTTACCTAATACCTATTTGTCGCTCCACGGCCAAACGGCGATCGTAAACGAGAAACTGCCATTTTTCTCTACGATACGAGATGCATCCTGTTGCATAAGGTACATTGTGTTGAATGTTTTTAAATCATTTTCTCTCACAAGTACTCCGTCTTGCCGGCTGTGTAGGAGCCTGCAGTAAATGTTGTTGATTGCAAGACGTTAAATTGGAACAATCGAAACCCTCTCTCTCTCTCTCTCTCTCTCTCTCTCTCTCTCTCTCTCTCTCTCTCTCTCTCTCTCTCTCTCTCTCTCTCTCTCTCTCTCTCTCTCTCTCTCTCTCTCTCTCTGACTAAGTGAGGAGTGGCGAAGGAAGGAAAGGGACATATCTTGGGAGTCAAGTCTCCAACATAGACTTGCAAAAGCAGGGACATACTTCGTGGAGATTCATGTTGAATTTTTTTAGGGTTGAAACAGATTGTCCAGTCATCCACTATCGTCTGATGTATTTTTATATGTGTAGAGTAGCAGGACAGTTTGGAAGATAGGCATTGCTATTCCTAAAACTTTTTATCCTGAATAAAACCGTTTCATCATCATCTCTCGCTCTGTCTCTGTCTCTTTTCTCTCCAGAGAGAGAGAGAGAGAGAGAGAGAGAGAGAGAGGGAGGGAGAGAGAGAGAGAGAGAGAGAGAGAGAGAGAGAGAGAGAGAGAGAGAGAGAGAGAGAGAGAGAGAGAGAGAGAGAGAGAGAGAGAGAGAGAGAGAGAGAGAGAGAGAGAGAACATTCGTGTATTCCCCAGGCTGCAGTTGGCCCCCTCAGTAGGGTCTCATGATAATACACTGACGTTCACGTTTTGCCGCACGAGCTCACGATAATCTGCAGACGCCTCTTTGTTTTTTTTCTTGTGCCATTACCTCCCCATGTACACTGAGACTAGCACAGTAATTACAAGCAAAGGGCCCAAAGACGTTTTATAACAGGGGAAGATCTAGCGGTTTCTCTGACAGGGAGGATCACCGGGGTTTGACTGACGTGTGTGCATTAGACGAGATAACGTGCTTCCAGAGGCTTCTGTTTAGTTGACAGAGAGAGACCACACGCCGAATGATATTAACCGTTGAAGCAATGACATGTTAGATAACTGTACGGAACATAATGAATGAAGCAAGCTTGGTTATGGGAATCCTTGTCAGAAAATGCACTTTTATTAAAAAAAATGAATTAATTAAGGACGTTAACGCTGATGTGTCCCTTTCCTTCCTTCGCCACTCCTCACTTAGTCATTTCCTGCTCTCTAGCCAATCATCTTCCGTACTATACATGTACAGAAGTTGCTGTTGTGTGTGAATGGCCTGCTTTTTTCCTTCCTTTTTAATTTGTTTAATTCATGTTTTTGTATTATATATATATATATATATATATATATATATATATATATATATATATATATATATATATATATATATATATATATATATATATATATATATATATATATATACTTAAAATATGAAGAAAGGATCCACAAACACCACGTAGTTTAGAAGGAGTTACACTTTTAATCTAAGCACAAATTTTCGCCCTCTCAGCGAGGGCTTCTCAGGGATGCCAGGTACAGTTACCTAGTTACCTAGTTACCTGTTACCTGGGCATTCCCCTGAAGAAGCCCTCGCTGAGAGGGCGAAAATTTGTGCTTAGATTAAAAGTGTAACTCCTTCTAAACTACGTGGTGTTTGTGGATCCTTTCTTCATATTTTAAGTATTTCACTGCTGCTTGGATCCATATTTGGAGTGTGTGGTGCCAGCTTTCTTGGACTGGTTTTATTTATTCATATATATATATATATATATATATATATATATATATATATATATATATATATATATATATATATATATATATATATATATATATATATATATTATATATATATATATATATATATATATATATATATATATATATAATCACATGATACCAAAAATGGCATACAATGCACAATACAGCACACTACAATACAGCACGGAATACACTACAAATACAATACACTGCAAAACAATATAATGCATAGCAGTACCAAACAATACAGGAGTACAATACAGGAAAAGACTACCCTACACGCCCCCCTCCCTACCCCCCCCCCCCCCCCGCACACACACACACACACACGCACACGTAAACACAGACGCATTGCCAGGCTAAGACACAAGGTACGAGTAATTATCAGCTTTGAGAAAAAAAGGAGAAGATTGCCATACTATGAGAGGTTCAAAAAGGTGACGAAGTACTAAGAAGGAGGTGTATGTGAAGTTGTGTCTACTGACAGAAAAGTGCTCTGTATGGAAACCACAGTCTATTAATTTTTTTCAGTTTGGCCTAGGATCCCATATCTGTACTTTTCCACTTTAAAGCGACGTTTCATACAGTTAATGAAGTGCTCAATTCTTGGCTGAGTTTCCTGTACCCTGCATTTTTGTAAATATGAAACTTGGCAACCAGAATCATTAGGTCTATAACAATGTCTGACTTTAAATTTTTGGTAGTTCCAAAAAGCACCAACTCCTTACAAAATCTAAGAGTTGCTCAGATCGCACAATCATCTATTAAACACTTTACCATGTCTGTTCAAAACTTCTGCACATACTGACACTCCCAAAACAGATGGGTTATAGTTTCTTCCTCATGCTGACAGAATATACTTATTGCCGTGTTGGACAGATTACGTAAAAACAAAAAGCGTTTTGTGGGCAAGAGTCTGTGTATCAGCCTTATCTGAAACCGCCTGAGCTGACAGTCAAGGGCTGTTTTAGGTGATTTCAGAAATATACATTTCCATTCTGATAGGTCATCGAACATTTCCTTCCACACAGACAGGATCAGACTTTATCTTCACAAGAGTTGCATAAACCATTTTTGATCCATCTTCTAAAATAAGGGACCATACCTTGCTATCAGACTTTATATTGTCTCCAGCCGGTTCAAGAGCTGTTGAGTCACTATAAACCCTAATGGTATTGGTTACACCAGTATACAAGAGAAAATTGGTTGAGACCTCAGGGTACACCAGCTTAAACTGCACAAAAGAGAAGACTGCCATTTTGGTCTAAAAGATCACCAATTTCCACAATCCCATTTTCTTTCCATTCATGTAAATGTACAGCTTTTCTATCTCGTATTATATTCTTATTATAGTGTATAGACTCCGACAGCAACTCCATAAAATTTGTTGGTGCACATCTATTGTACAATGTCTTAAAGTGTTTGGCAACATCAGACCAAAATCTGTTTTTGCATTGATGCATCAACACATTTGCAAATTCCCCACCAAATATATGTATATCTCTAAAAATAGGACAGCAACCTCTGCAGCTGAGAGTCACACCAAACAACCGTATTAACCAGCTGACCTTAATAGCAGAAAGGAAAAGATGTTCAGCATACGTAAACCACCTGTCTCATATGCTGAACATACAACAGACTTACTGATTCTGCCGCGTTTACTGTCCCACAGAAAAGAGAATACATTTTATTAAGTTCCGTGAGAAAAAGTGTAGGTGGGTCTGGTAAGTTAGCGAAAAGATGAACAATTGTTGACACAGCAAGTGTTTTAATAACCGTGATCTTACCTAAATGAGTAAGCTGTCGCTTAGACCATACATGTAGAAGCCCTCGAATTTCTTCCAGCTTTCCTTCGTAATTGATGTTGTTGATACTATTCACACCTTTAGGAAATTTTCCTTCCTTTGTACTTTGTTTCATTCATTCATTCATTCATTCATTCATTCATTCATTCATTCATTCATTCATTCATTCATTCATTCATTCATTCATTCGTCTGTCTGTCTGTCTATTTCTTTAATTATTTATAATTTATTAGTCAGCAAGCCAGTCAGTTAGTTAGTTAGTTAATTGATTTGGTTCTTCCTTCGTTTATTTATTTATTTATTTATTTATTGCTAGCTGGTTTTAAACTGTATTCCACCCGAAATCTGTTCGTACTGCCCGTAACCTAGTTGTAAAATTTGCGTTCCGAGTACCAGATGACATGGATCGAAAAGTCAGAAAACCATATAAGGCTATGTCTTACGCTGTAAGGTCCCGAATTACAGAACAGCAGACACAATTAAAAGCGTTTAATTTACTACAGAATAAACTTTCCTCATTTCAAGACGCGAAGACAATTTTCTTGACCAAACATTGCGCAATGGACTAATTCGTGACCCCAGCCCTTTTCTTCCCCATTCAAGGACTTTTCCTTTTCCCTGCCGCCGATAAAAAGTGACCACTGGGTCCAGCTACACGAGGCATAGATCATCATGAGCCCACGCAAGTGCGGGGCCTCATGAGGATCTTGCCTCTTGTTGGTCTGGCATTGAATACAATTTCCTTGAACGGGGGAAGTATTTTTTTGCGTTGAAAGCTACACTGATTTAATAAACGCTACATGCGGCCACAGAGAATGAGACGTCGGCCGCGGTCGGCCCGTACACAGACTGCGGCCGACGTCGAGCCCGAGGATCAGCTACTGACTTAATTATTACATTAAAAAACACACACACACACACACACACACACACACACACACACACACACACACACACACACACACACACACACACACACACGCACACACACACGCAGACCACTACTGTTGGAATTTGGAAGCCTCGTGAACCGGAATCACTTCAAGTTGTCGTGGGCAAATTTGCACTCCTCCGGTCTTTTAGTCAGCTTCACAGGCTGGGCCGTTTGCTCATGAATTCGGTGATCTGTTTCAAATGCGTTGAAACACTGCCAGATTTTCTCTTGGGGGTTTAAGGTTGTATACTATACCTATATTTTTTAATTGAAAACTGCCGCTTATAGGGTTTTTTGAGAGCCTTATTCTGGAGGCTATTGCCACCCTGAAAGACCCATGGTCCCGGGCATATTTGTAAGTTTGAGCCTTTTGCGTGACCTACCCCTTGAGCGAAAACACGCAAAATAGCTGATTTCAGAACACAATAAAAATTTATCGAATAGTGTGTTAAAATGATAAAGAAACATTTCGGTCACTTCATAAAGTATGTTAGTATTTTCTCGTAAAAAAAGGTGTGTTCTGATAATTGGAATTCTAAGTGCAATCGAGAAAAGTTTATGTTGTAAATTCGCAAATTGCCCGGATGTTATCAATAACATTACAAGTGTTTGCAATGTTGGGCAATTGCTCATGCCCTTTTTTATTCGATAAAGTCGTACTTTATGTTATAACTATCACATTGATTATGAAGAAAATATGGGGTCCCGCACAAAATTTGGCACATTTGGGTCGTTTTCCAGTGCGTATTCAATAAGGGATACAAGCGATGTCTGACTTCCGACAGATCATATCTCCGCCGTAGCCGGTCACAAGCACGCATGAGAAAGAAGGGAAAAGGACTATTTTAAACCTACAAGGGAAAACCTACGCCCAAACTGTTGCAAACTACGCCCAAACTGCTAGTCCTCGATCACTATTTGTGACAGTAAACTGGAACAAACAACAACGGCAGATACGGGATGAAAACGTTTATCTATAAGTAATTAAATGCACGTGCTGGTTCTTAGTAATTTAGTTAGTGCAGTGATAAGGTACTTTTTTTGCCACGCAGGTGACCAGGGTTCGAGTCCCGTAGATGGCGACATTTTTTTCCTGCTCACATTTGAAACCCATACATTTTCTACTTCGCTAAATGAAACAAACACACTTTAAACCCAAAGCAAAAAAAAATTTAACGCGTGGTATTTTTTTATTTTTATTTTTTAAATATGCGATTATCATCACTATGGGAATGTGAATGTTAAACCATAAACCAACCAACCGGATTCAGTCTTGGATAAAAATGCACACTGGTTACCTCGGTACATTTGTTCATTCATTTTTTCAGCCAGGCATTGTGTGAGCATGTTTACATTGCATGTTTACATTCATTCAATCATTCACAACTTCACTGATGAAAAAGCACACCAAAGAGTGTTGTCACAGACAGTTTTTTTTAAAATTTTTACTGGCATCATCTACAAACATTAATTGATGTGAATTTGTTTTAATATACCTGCTGCAAGAAATGCTACATGTTCCTTTGGTGTCTCCGTGAAAGCAGGTCGATGAACATCTCTGGTTGAAAGATGTTTGTAAACAGATTGGTAGTGGATGTACCTATCTCTCTAGCTGAATCTCAGTTTCCCAGCAGTTTTTGGTTACAAATTATAAGGAAACAAAAACACACTACCACCGAGCCACCCAGCTCCCCCTCAAAATACAGCTTTACTGCAGAACATATTTCAACTACATGTAACATTATTCACATTTACATTGACAAAGTGCTGACTTTATACAAGCTATTTGGGAGAAAAGTGGAGCTGATGTCATTTTTAGTTGTGTGCATGCCTACGGAGACTTGTATGGACACGGATCATAGTCAGGTCATTCTGTTTGCTGGCGTGTGTCATGTACAGTACATCTGTAAAACTTGTGAAATGAACCATGTGGTTAGCAATTCTGATACGATAAGTAAAGCCACACAGCTGAAAGTCAAAGATTGACAGTGGAAGTAAAAAACAAAACAAACACAAAGTACAGTACATATCATATGCCTATGATCAGTTATCACCCAACCACTTAAATCTGCTGTGACAGCTGGAGGGTAATGCAAGAACTGCATGGTCAACTCACTCTTGAGCAGTATTGCGTTTTTCATTGAGCAAGTCCACATTTGCACAACATTTTAAGCTGAGGGTTTAATGACATAAATATACATCCCCACGTTTCTATATTTCCGCACATCCCCTCTTCAGAAAGGACCCATGGGTTTTATACTCTGAGGCCAATGACCATTTTCAGAATGAACCCTGTATATCATTTTGAATCATGCAAAGCGGAGCAGTGATAAGTTTTCTCCTTGTCTCACACCTATGCTGCACAAAATCTATCTGTACCACTGTTTCCTACCCTATAAGTGTCAGCTGTGGAGTACATATTTTGAATGACTGATGTATGCCAGTATTTAGGAACTTGTCACAAAAAAGACCTGTTCATATGATGAAACGTCTTCGAAAAATGAACACATTGTCAGTAAAGGGGTTTTACTTGGATAATCAAAAACTAATACATATTAAGCTGCGTTTCCAAATCGCGACATGACAGGAGAGTGACAAAAAGTAACTTTTCTGAGGGGGTCATCCAAATAAATATGCATAGGAAGGTCTTACCATCAGGTATCTCTTTACCAAGTTTAGGGTTACAGTTAGGAATACTTGAGAAAAAAACATCTTTGGGCAATATATGGCTATCTTGTACCTATTTCCCGATTTCTTGTGACCCTTGACCTTTCTGACCTTTCATGCATGCGAAATTAGTATGCATGAAAAGTTCTTACCACCTTGTACCAAGTCTGGGTTTGAAGTTGTGTATACTTGAGAAAACATCTGTTTGGTCAAAATACAGATATTTTTCACCTTTTTACTGCACTACAAATTACAACATGGGTGTCAAATCGCTTTGTCACGTTGTTATATGAAAACACACAAAGCACACCCCCATCACTGTACAATAGCCCCTGAACTGCTCGACTGCACGTTACAATTTTGTCGCACCCTGCTTCTATGTCAGGCTTATGGAAACACTCCCTCTTTATTTCTATGTTCTTGAGTTTTGTCATTGTCACTTTGTTGTCACTGCCCCACTGCTGTTGTGTCTGCAGTTGAATAGCCAGGCCTAAAGCCTGCTTGCCCTTCTCCTAATATATGGCTATGCATCAGCTCAGGCAGTAAGGCACAGGCTTTTGCTGCATTGCGAATGATGTGACTGTCCAAAACCTTGACATTGTGGCCAGCCTGGTGGATGGACATCAAAATAACAGGACGTCTGCCCTCCTACACAGGACAATCAGTTCACTTCCTTTGCCTTCTCGTCGGTTGGCCATCGTGGAGAGATGTACCCGCTGAACTCTTCTTCCCTTATCTTTCACAACCTGTAAAAGATAATTTTGTATCAAAAAAAGTTTTGACATGCACATATTGCGTGCATATATGTTTGCAAGTATTTATACAAAGTACATACATGCATAATATGACAGTAGTCAGAACATGAACAAGAAAGGCAATGTCCTTATGGTTCACGTGTATGACCAATCCACATAATACGTCTGACCTTTTTGACCTTGGCTTGACTTCTCCAACAGGTCTCTGAAAATGTCTAAACATAAGTATAGGGCTGGATTTTGTACCAGTGAAACCTGAGTTTTTTTTTCCAAATCCCTTCATTTTTCACACATTTGTCAACCCTCTGTGACCCTTGACCTCTGTGAGGGGCTGATTACATTATCTAACAGCTCATTCACTGGTTCGGGTATCTCCATCGCCTAAAGCCTTGATATTAACCTCCGCGCGCACGTGCGTGTATGTGGGTGTGTGCGCGCGCGTGCGTGCGTGTGTGTGTGTGTGTGTGTGTGTGTGTGTGTGTGTGTGTGTGTGTGTGTGTGTGTGTGTGTGTGTGTGTGTGTGTGTGTGTGTGTGTGTGTGTGAGCATGCGGCGCGAGCGTGCGCGCGTGTTTGATTTCAGTGAAAAAAGGAATTTTAAAGACTATCTTCTTTTCTTCTTTTTTTTTTTCCCCCTTCACATTGTTAGTAATCATAATTGGTGCGCTCCATTTTGCCTTATCCATCTCTTTTTGAACGACTTGTTATATTATGTGCACTTTTATGTTAGTAGCTTTGTACTTCTGTATATTAGTAGCCTTGTACCTTTAGCAGAGTTGTACCTTTGTAGATTAGCAATGGCAAGCGTGAAAAATGGCACATGTGCTAACTGCTTCTTCCGTTCAGAAATAAAGTTTCATAAAGTTTCATAAAGTATGCACAGAAAAGTGTTATCATCATGCCAAATGTTATTGAAAAGTTTGCAAAAACATTGATAAAAACTACAACTCTACCCGAAACTAACTTTTGTCACCCTTATCATGTGGTATCTCCATAGCAAGTTTGAGTTTGAAGTTGAAAATACTACTTGAGATGACCTTTGAAAGGTCACAGAAATTGGTATGTTTAGAATTATTTTACCACAAAGTACTTTTGTGCCAAGTTTGAAGTCTGAGGCTTGCATAGTCTTCAAGGAAATGCCAATGTTAAAGTTGCCCACAGATAACAGACAGTTGACGGACAACCCATTACAAACACTTACTTTTGCTATCACACGTGCGCCAAAAATTAGACGCCATTGAGCTTGAAATGACCACAAAGGGTGTATACATATATCTAGAATCAGCATCAATATTCAAAGTGTAACTTGCAGAAATTGTTTCAAACAGGACACAAAACATTGCTGTTTAGCAACAGCACACACTGGACCAAATGGGTAGTATTCAGAGTTTTCTAGTCCTTTTGTATGCACTAAGTGCTTATTAAAGAAAACGACAGTATTTGCAGACTTGCCCAACCCTCTAGTTTTCAAATCAAATGCAATATGGTGCCACTTGTTGACAGCAAGTGATTTTAGCATTCGGTGTTGTTGAGAATGCTGGTACTAGTACTACACCATCTTCAAAATGAAAGAAAGCATTACAGTGTGATGTGTTTATTCCAACCAGTTGTGTTTTGTTATGAACCTGATTCTATTCACAAATCAATTGGTATGCTTTACCTCGCGTCCAGGACAATAAGTGTCGCTTTCTCTCACTTTAGTTGATCCGCTGGAACTGGAATTGCCTGCTTTTAGCTGTGGCCTTCTCCTTTGAGCAACATGACCTGACTAGCTCTTGCCTCTTCTTGGTGTAGGCGTCATACTTCTGTGCTTGTTTGCAAGTATACCCTCTGGGCGTGACTCTGCAGTGAGGTGTCAACAGCAGCACTGACCTGAAATGAAATACATGTTTATTATCGTGTTATTTGGCAGCATGGCAATTTCACTTCTGATCTTATTTCAGGGTGGGTCGGTTCAAAACTCCACAAACAGGGACTTTGTTATAGCATTATAAACAATTCGGGGCCGGTGGGGGGAGTCCCCCCCCCCCACCCACCCACCCAATTCGTCCCTACATTTAGTTTACACATTACTACCTTCAAACTAATGTGAAATAAACTGTGAACACCACAAACAACAATGGTGAAGCCTGGATCGCTCGTGTGCATTTAAAACTGATCATTTCTTAATCTGAACTGTGTGACCTTTCCAACAGGTGACTGAAATTTAAGTGCCATGAGTCTAAGCATAAGTAAAGGGCTGGCTTATGTACAGTTGTGAATAGTATTTGAGAAAAAATATATTTTGTCAAAATATGGCTTTTTTTTTTTTTTTTTTTTTTTTTTTTTTTTTTTACCTATTTCTTGATTTCTCATGACCCTTGGCCTGAACTCAAACTGGTAGGCTAAGAGTAAGAAAGGTCTTGCCACAAAGTATCCTTCGGCTACGTTTGAAGACTGTGGTTTGAATAGTCTCCGAGAAAATGCCAACATTAAAGTTTACCATGGATGACCAATGGCCCAGAACATAGCCTTACACTTGCTTCGCACATGAGCCAATGAAAGAAGGCATTACAGTATGATGTGTTCATTCACACCATAGTTGTGTTGTGTTCTGCACCTGATTCTCATCACAGATCTACTGGTATGATTTACCTTGAGTCCAGGAGAATAAGTGTCACTTTCCCTCACTTCACTTGAGCTGTGAGTGTGACCTTGGTCAGTTGGTGTAGGCATCATACTTCTGCGCTTGTTTGCAAGTATGTACTCTGGGTTAAAGTACTGAGACTCCACAGCGAGAGGTCAACAGCAGTATTAGCCTGAAATGAAATACATGATTATTACTGTGTTGTTCGGCAGCATGACAATTTCACTTTGCGTGAACTAAATGCAGGGGCAGATTATTACTTTCAAAATAAATGCGACAAAAACTGTGTAAACCGCAAAGAACAAACAACAATGGCAAAGTCACGTCTGTATGCCTCATGCACATAACTGATTCACAACCTGTGTGACCTTTCCAAAAGGTAGCTGAAATAAGTGTCACGAGTCTCAACATAAAGGCTTGCTTTTGTACTAGTCAAATTTGTATTTTTCACACATTCTACGGTCATCCAAAATGGTAGTCAACAAATATTAGGGTTTCAGTCATAGTAGCGTTTTACTAGGTAACCCTTTTAATCCTGATACACCCACTGCTTGAAATAAATGTGACTATGATAGTTCAAGGGTGGTGCCAGAATAGATTGGCGTATTATCCGCCAAGCTATTCTGGCACCATCCTTGAACTAAAAAATGCTGGACCTATCTCCTAATCTGTAATATAGCCTTCATAAGACAGAGAATGGATGAGAAAACTAAGTTACTAAGTACTGAAAGCAGTTACTGAGTTAGTAATGCAAAATTCTCCCTTAGCAGGACTTTTTACTACACACAGTACGTTTTCCTAAATAATAAGCACTGGCACTGGTTTAATATCACTACAATGTGGACTACATTCCTTCCACCGTATTAGTAAAGGCTCTCTGAGAATGTATGGAAATGTTCTACTTCTAGGTGGTGACTGACATACATGGAATGCATGCCCCTGTCAACCCACAATAAAATGTAGTCTTCTTCATTGCAGGTAGGCTGTAAATTTCCATGCATAAAAGGACAGTTAGCTATTGGGGTTTTACGCTGTGCAGGTGACATCTCACGGCAGTGCATAAAACTTTTTTTTTTTAAAGAGTTGGAAAACCAATCAGATATGCCACTTACGTACGAAATTTTTCTTCCACTACTAGTAACTCGTGTTCTAGTCACTTAGCAAACACCACCAACCTCTTTTTCTACTTTAGTTTACCTTTTCCTTGCTGATGTCTGAAGAGATTTTGTTGTTTTCCTGGCTCCCATTCGGTTGGCCCATTCTTTTTTTTTTCTTCTTCTGAGAAATGGTTATGCGTTACTATTGACGCTCGATGACTTGTCGCAACTTATGCAAAAGTATCTTATTTCTGAGGAAACACAACATTTTATGCATAGAAACAGTCAGCTTACACACCTATTTCAGACAGTATATATCTTTTGTCAATTATCGATAAATTGAGCTTGTTTGCAATACGACTTGCCGTACGGCGGGTTTTTTTGGTGACCTCTAGTCTCAGGTCACGGCAGACGCAAGATAGCGGTATCTAAATGCGCAGAAAAGATGCGCGAAAGAGGTGTGTCCTACAACCTTAAGGGACCTACTCCATGCAGTCAATGGTTAACCCTTATCATTCGGAATACACCAGTGTGTGAAATAAGTCTGACTAAAATAGTTCAAGGGTAGTGCCAGAATAGCTTGGCGCCTCGAGGCGCCAAGCTATTCTGGCACCACCCTTGAACTAAAGCTATTGGTCTATGTCCTTATCTGTAAGTGCTATACTGTAGCTTGCATATGGCAGTGTGCAAATTTGAAGCTTTTAGTCTCAGTATGATATGGGTTAATACTTCGCAACATCTCCTTGATAAAGGTTCTTATTGTATGTCTTACGTCCTATCGAGTTTTACAATAATGCTGGACAAAACGTAAATAATGCAGTTTGAATGTCGAAAAAATTAATGATTTTTCAATTCAATTCAATTCAGTTCAATTCAATTCAATTTTTTTTAAAAAGATGTGTTTATCCCTTAAGGGGCAATTACAATTTTGTGGACGGGGGACAGTAAAAAAAAATCATTAAAAAAACATTAATTAATACCGAGACATTCTAATATAAAATTTGCGTATAATATTAGCATACTAATCTGTAGGACTTCTAATACTACGATTAAGTCATATTAAAAAACTCTAAACATAAATACATCAATAAATAATATCCAATATTAAAACATTGTGAACTCTATAAAGATCAAATAGTTTTAACTTACACCTATATCAAGACATTCTAAAAACTGTAATATCTTATAATAATACCATAAACATTTAGTACTAAAATATTAAAATCTTTGACGCGTACTCATTGTCGGTAGCGGTTTCTGTCGCGATTATTCTTACAGGAATCATCGCGACAGCAACCGCTACTGTCAGCCAAACGGTTTAAACGGGAAAGTAGGGTATTCAAGATGACACCCCAGTTACTGTCGTTACACCCTCAACAGAAAGGAAGCAAATACAAATTTAAAACATGTACTGTGAATTGTGGGGTGCAGAAAAAAAAATCAACCAAATTACATCAAGTCGGGAGCAGCGGACGTGATCTCAGTCAGGTTCAATACAAGGGCTAGAAAACGAACTTAGCGAGGGTGACTCCATCTCAATGACGTCAGGTGAAGAGAGGATATAGGGATATCATTTATTTATTTATTTACATATTTATGAATACAAAAAGGGCTTAAGTTAAAGTTAAACTTAAAATCTATATACCAAAATGTTAGGAGACCATATTTGTATTATTTATTTATTTTTATTTTTTTTCTTCATTATTTATTTATTTATTTATAGTTTATAATATATATTATATATTTATATATTAATTTATATATTTATTTAGTTAGTTAGTTAGCTAGTTAGTGGGCGGTCCGTGGCGCAGTGGTTAAGGCGCTTGCCACCAATGCCAAAAGTGCGAGGTTCGAAAACGGGTTCCGGCGTCGTACTTTTCTCCTCTGGTATGTGTCACCGTTAATTCGGGCGGACCGTCGGGTGTTCTTTCTCCGGGTACTCCGGTTCTTCCACACACCCCCACCCCTCCCCCCACCCCCACACACTTTGGTACCGGTTTCAGGCCACTTTATAAATTTCAAATACAAGCGATCAAAATTTTTGTAATTTAGTAGCTGAGCTGACCCTTCGTCTGTCTTGTACTGTGTTTGTCTTCAGAGTAAATCCGTGTCTGTCACGTGTTTCAGTTCGCGGCGCTTTGAGTTGATTCGCAAAAAAATTTAGAAAAAGCGCCTATATAATACCGGTATTATTATTATTAGTTAGTTAGTTAGTTAATTAGGTATTTAGTTAGTTTCTAAACCTCAAACCTCAAACCAGCACTAACTGTAAGAAATACTGGATCGAGTTACCAGTAAACTTCTACGTTTGTTTCTGACTGGTTTTCCACGCCATCCCACGCCATCCTCAATAAACTTCTTCCTGACAAGGTCTTCCGTCTAGCGAAGAATCGCACATATACGTAAGTGCAAAACAGCCAGTATGAGGCGAAGTCTCTTGTAGTAGGGTCAGCAAGAGACACAGATTCTCATGAGCCCCCGCTAGTTAGCGGGGGCTCATGAGGAACTGTGCCCCTTGCAGATACGTGACGTTTGCATTAGTGGTTTGTCCCGGGCGTCGTCTTTGTACAAACTGTGTCGGAATTTCCCAGGAAGGCCGTGTTAGCAGTGAACTGGTAGGTCACAGAACGTGTGCTGCACTGTGTGAAGAAAGGCTTGAAAGATAGAATGTCAATTTCAAACTTATTGAAAAGCAAGATTTTGATTGTGATTCAATAAAAATGTCGCTTTTCACAAAGATAGACTTCACGTCTTTGCCAACATATGGCAGTTTGCTACATAGAAAAAAAAAAACACTCACGAAATCATTCTCAGACTAATTGTAAAACCTGATGACTTCCATCGTTTGGGAACAGGGTTGTAAAAAGAGGCTTATCTCCTCCAGCGGCAAGAGGCATAATTCTCATGTGTCCCTGCGGATGCAGGGACACATGAGAATTATGCCTCTTGCATACGACTTGGGAAATATTGTTAAGGGACTGAAAATAATCGGGGAAAAAAACCCAAATAAAGATTTTAGTGTAGTGCTTAGGTCATTGAAATTTGAATTTTGGTCAGGGAAAGCGTAAAGATCACGTTCTCACGTGGTTCTTTTTTTTTTTTTTTTTTTTTTTTTTTAAAACAAAGAGTTAGTTGTTTAATGAACACTACATAAGCAATAACTTCAGCCTAAGGGAATTTTCAGAGCAACAACTAATCATTTATGTTCTTTTGATGTAACTACAAGGAAACTGTTGTACGTTTAGGACTTCACCTCTTTTGTCTAACATGGAAGGTTATTTTAAAGACGAGGCACCAAATCGGGTCTGAGCAAATTTTGACCCAAGCTGGATCCGAACCCGCGACCTTACAGACGAGAGTCGAACACTCTACCACACTAGCCACCCAGCTCCCATGTTAAATAATAGACGGAAGCATTAATTACTATATGAGTTACTATAGCATCGTTTATAAATCAAATCGGAAACATTCAACCAATTAACCCTTCCCACCCCCCACCCCACCCCAAGACTTTCTCAGGGCATGTCTGCGTTGCTTACGAAAACACTAAACAGAATATTGAATGTATGTAGCCAGCCGGTCCAATATGCAAAATAAACCTCAGGGACGCTGCACCTATACGCTAATTTGTCGTACCCTAGTTTACAAACAAGATGAGGATTTCAACCCAAAGTCTACCGTATTGTTTATAGCTCACATGCGTTTTTCTTTTAGGAACATTCAGAGTTGTTTTTACTTTTAAGCTTATCCTTCTGATCTCAGTATTTCCCTCCTCTATAAGCCAACCTTTGATCAACACACACGCCGGCGCACACAAATAAAGGCGGCCGACACACGGCGCTTCCCGCCATTAGTACGCTCTGTGGGCTCGTGTATCGACAGCATTCTGAAGAAGAAGAATAGCACGAGCAGCAAAATGACATCACTATAAGCGGCTTGACGTCATAGCATCGCTGGTCTCACGACGCCGCCGGAGTACATTAGTAACCAATTTGATGTTTGACGTCACTCGCCTTGAAAGGCACGCAGCCTCTTCTAGGGCTGACTGTTTTCTTCCGCACAGCCTCTTCCAAAGCTGACTGTTTGATGGGAGTGTATAGTGGATCCAAAACTTTCGAAAATGAATTAATTATTGTTAAAAATGTTGAAGAGGTACAACGCTGGATTACGAGCTCATCCAATGTCTATCTCCAAGCTAGCTATATCCAAATTTCCAAGTGAATAGAACGAAAATTACGGGCAGTCAGATACGGGTCAATAGACTTTATATAAACGGCAATTTTTCTCTTTAACGAATCACCCAATTTGAATATGCTCAAAAGTGCTCCGAAATACATCTTGAAGAAAGCATTTCCTAAAGTTTCAGACCGTCCTATACGTACGCAAACACAGGAGATACTCGTGTCTACACACACACACACACACACACACACACACACACACACACACACACACACACACACACACACACACACACACACACACACGCACGCACGCACGCACGCACGCACGCACGCACGCACACGTGCACACACACACACACACACACACACACACACACATACATATATATATATATATATATATATATATATATATATATATATATATATATATATATATATATATATATATACATACACACACACACACACACACACACACGCACGCACGCACGCACGCACGCACGCACACACACACACACAGCGCTTCCCGCCAAATGTACGTTCAACCGTGCGCGGTTATCGTAGCTAGGCATGACGTAACCTTTTATCGTGTTACTTCACTGTCCGACTCCGATGTGTGCCCGCCTATGTTCGTCATCTCCATGCTGCGGTACGTGCTCCGACCAGCCCCATCTCAAAGTCTACTGTATTTTCAATACGGTAGACAAACAGGATGAGGATTTCATCCGCCAAAAGTCTACCGTATTGTTTGGAGCTCAGATGCGTTTATCTTTTAGGAACATTCAGAGTTGTTCATATTTTTAGGCTTATAATGCTGATCCATTTCCCTCCTCTCTAAGCCAACCCCTGATTAACACACACGTCGGCACACACAAATAAAGACGAATACATGGCGCTTCCCGCCATTGTCAGTACGCTCTGTGGGCTGATGTAGCGACAGGAATCCATCTATTCTACTCTAACCCAACCTCTGATCCACACACACTGGCACACAGAAATAAAGACGGACACACGGCGATTCCCGCCATTCGTAAGCTCTGTGGTCTTGCGTAGCATAGCTATTCTGAAGAAGAATAATAGCACGAGCAGCGAAACTGATGACGTCACTTCAAGCTTCACGTCATGGCATCATTAGTCCCACGACGCTGTGTTCATTGTGACGACTCGATGTTATAGACCACTCATCGCAGTACTAACATTTGACGTATCAGAGAATCAAGTTTGCAATTTTCTTGCTGATTTTCACGCCTAGGGCTTACAGATCACAATTTGACCTAATCCTACCCCAGGGCCGGGACAAACAGCAGGCATTTGCAAACACTGTTTATGAAAAATTATGCGGCGGGTACTAATGATAGTTAGTTTTTTCGTAAAAGAAAAATTAAAGTTATATTAGCTGTTTTACAAATGACTCCTAAAAAGTGTTGCAGAACATTGTCTGATTTTCACACCAAGGGCATACAGGTGACAATTGACCTAATGGTACCCGACAGCCGAGACAAACTGTAGGCTTATGTAAATACCGTATACGATAAATCATGCGATTATTAATGAGAAGATTGTTTTAAGATTAACCCATATAATTCGTGAAATTAATCCCCCAAAAAACATTTTTTTTTAAAAATTTCACAAAATATTTAATTATCACTCAAAATGTTCTACAGGTATAAGGCTGGTTAACAAACTCATTTAATATGTCCCTTTTATCTAGCTATATGCAAAATATCTAGTAAAAATAAGAAAAATTACGGACTCCAGTGTGGATCAACAGGTGTTTGTGAAACGGCCATTTTCTTGCCAATGAGCATCTTAATTTAAAAAAATCGAAAAAATGGTAATGAGATAACTCTTTTAGGGACAATATCCTAAAATGTCAAAGCTTGTCCGTCCTCAAACGCGGGATCTAGTCGCTGTCTCTCTCTCTCTCTCTCTCACACACACACACACACACACACACACACACACACACACACACACACACACACACACACACACACACACACACACACACAGGGAGACAAAACCATCAGAGTGGGTTACCTACCATTTTATGTGAAAATGGGTTCCCATATTTCTATTCATTCTAGGGCTCTGGAGTTGATGCGAATGTTTAGAACTCACCTTGTAACTAAGCTCTACAACTTAAAATAAAAAAGACATTTTCTAGAAACAGAGCCACTGGATGGAGAAAAAAATGGGTTTCTACACAAAAACTGGCATTACAGTAGAAATGGGTGTCCTTGTCAAATCATTCATTTTAGCATGGACATCTCAAGAAAATTAGGTGTCTGTAATAAGGTAAAGTTCACGGAATATTTGATGCTTCTTTTCCACATTTATTTGATTGTTGTCATTCTTTTTTCAGCTTAATGTATATTCCTTCTTTTTTCCTGCATTCAAAATGTAAAGCACAATGACACAATAACACAGTGAACAAATACCTCACTAAAAATACCTCTGGTTGATTTTCTAATGATTGTTGGGGGGGGGGGGGGGGGAGGGGGTGAAGGTGGGGAGGGGGGGAGGGAGGGGGGTCATCACTTTGGGTTTTATAGAGACGTGCAACGAGTTGCACATCAAACCACCCACAAATACACATTTGGAGTGCACCAGATGGATCCAGTTGGACAAGTCCCACATTCCACACTATAGGACAACAAGAAGCAATCGCGGCGTTTATGGCGCGGTGCAAGGTTTAAAACTAAGAAACTGTTGTTTTAGAAGTGTGTCGGGCAACAGTTTTTATTAAAACTGTTTTAAAACCTCTCCTTATACTCAACTTTTGTTAATGTTAAAAGTGTTTTCATTTACAGGCGTGTCGTAACTGTTATGCATCTATTCCAACGTCCCCCACCCGGGTCTGCCCTGGGGGACTTGGGTGCGGTAACTACTTTTTAGTTCCCAGGGTCACCCTGATCAGCCCCACAGGGTGGGGTTTCTTCTGTATTCTGGGGCATGTGTTTCTGTCTACCCTTGGTCCATTCATCTGTATTTTCCTTTTTTAAACCCTCCCTACTGTCTGCGCTGCCTGTAACTCTTGATATTGGATGTGTGTTGCTAAATGGTCTTAGCTTTATTTAGGCCCCATGTCATAGGTTTATTTAACGTATTGGACCAGCTGGCGACATACATTCAATATTCTGTTTATTTTTTCTTTCACAAGCAGTGCAGGCACGTCCTGAGAAAGCCTTGTTGCTGTCGGGACGTTAAGCAATGTACAATCAATCAATCAATCAATCAATCTATTCCAACGTAATAGTGCTGGATATCATAGTTTTCCCCATTGTCGCCTTCTCTCTTTACTCAGCACTCGACTCTCCAGTCCTTCCCTCAAACACGCAGCATTCACACAAACAATACTTTACTATTACACCCTTTGGCAACATTAGGTGGTTGTTGTTTTTTTTTCTCTGACCTAGCATTACATACTGCACTAAACGACCGACTCAGCAGCAGACGACACACCTAACGACACTGACTGTGTGACGTCATTGTATTCAATCAATTTGTGCATACAATCTGACAGGAGTTGCAGTCAAAACGAAAGCATAGCACCAACAAACCCACTTAAACAAAGCAACAGGTTGAACCAAAAGACACAAGACAACAGCAGCCTCACCCAAAGTCTATACGTCCTCTCTCTCACTGTGCACTCATACAATCACTTTACTTCTTAGCAACCGGCGCACGAATATAATTATAGGCTAAGTCAAACTAAAACAGAAGATAGTGGCGGAATACCCTTTAAAATAGAAACAAAGAATGACGTTTCAGATCAAATATTCTTCATCTGACATGGAAACAAACGTAGAAAACGTATAGGCTAAGTCCCTGGTGAACGTATACATGAATCTCAAATTTGTCACTAGACATGACCTTTCTCCACATCACCCCGGAAGTACATCACAACTCAACACTTTTTTTAACAAAACCCTCAAATAACAAACCTAATTTTGTAGGAACATAAACAATTCACTCCCTCAAACAACAAAATATCCCCCCCCCCCACCTGACCCATATCAGCTATGAAGTTATTTATAGCTGAGAAGGGTGATGTAATACATACACGCTCATTTTCAGGGTTCTGTGCGCACAACACACACACATTGCTGGGAGGGACAAGTTTTCAAACACACTACAGGCGTGTCTGTTAAACACAAAAGTGCATGTTTTAACGCCAAAACGAGAAAAACTGATCTTTTTATTTTTTATGAATCTTTACCCCAAGACAATGCAGAAACAACCCTCAGAAAAAATGGGTGTCTGACTTGGTCACCCAGATTTTTACACACACCCATTTTTCATAAGGA
Organism: Semisulcospira habei; assembly: GCA_036245525.1. Lineage (NCBI taxonomy): Eukaryota > Metazoa > Mollusca > Gastropoda > Semisulcospiridae > Semisulcospira > Semisulcospira habei. The sequence continues at coordinate 140,870,758 of BTPG01000008.1, forward strand.
TGGTAAAGACAGTCACCGATTTGAGCTCTTTCGTCTACACACACACACACACACACACACACACACACACACACACACACACACACACACACACACACACACACACACACACACACACACACACACACATGGGGACACAAGCGTCAGAGTGGGTTACCTACCATTTTATGTCAAAATGGGTTCCCATATTTCTATTTATTCTAGGGCTCTGGAACTGATGCGAATGTTTAGAACTCACCTTATAACTAAGCTCTATAACTTAAAATAAAATAGACATTTTCTAGAAACAGAGCCACTAGATGGAAAAAAAATGGGTTTCTACCAATAAAGTGGGTGCCTCTCACACAAAAACTGGCATTACAGTCAAAATGGGTGTCTTCACAACATTAGGCGTCTGTAATAAGGTCAAGTTCATGGAATACTTCTTTTTCACATTAATTTTTTTTTCTCCAACTTAATGTGTATGTGTGCTTTAACATTTTTAACACTGTATGGTGCAACATTCAATAAACACTGGCCCGTAACCTTTCGATTATGATTTTTACAGAGGAAATCTTTTAAACATTGCTGCGTTTTGTCCTTCTGAAGCAAAACAGTTTATCATGGCATTTATGTGAGAATCAACATAATGTATTCTGGAAATTAAAAGACTTTTTTTTGTTGGTTTTGGGTACTCTGGAGTTTCAGACAAACAGCAACAGAGCATTTTGAATATTAACCCTTATCATTCGGAATACACCAGTGTGTGCAACAAGTGTGACTGAAATAGTCCAAGGGTTAGTGCCAGAATAGCTTGGTGCCTTTAGGCGCCAAGCTATTGTGGCACCACCCTTGAACTAAAGCCATTGGTCTATGTCCTCATTTGTACGTGTACTGTAATGTAGCTTGCATAGAATTATGGCAGTGAACAAATTTGAAGCTTTTAGCCTCAGTATGATGCGGGTCAAAAAGTGTGGAAAAATATGAAAGACAGAAAAAACCCAGACGAAGAAACTAACACTTAACTTATTCTACCCCAGACACACCACAGCAAAATAAAGATCCACCATGATAGTTCAAGGGTGATGCCAGAATAGCTTGGCGCCCATAGGGCGCCAAGCTATTCTGGCATCACCCTTGAACTATCATGGTGGATCTGTGTCCTGCACTTCAACGCAGTCTTTTGAAGACGACTTCAACATTTGGGGATTCCGGTCTTGGGGTAGAATGAGTTAAAATCACAAAACAGAACACTGACATTAATTAATTAACTGACAACATAAGAAATCACTTGAAACTTCAGCCTTTATTATTGTCTTTCGCCCCCCAACCAACCATTCTTCCGTTTGCAGATTTTTTAATGGAATGCAGTATACAAAAATGATCCAGGCAGAGCAACCCCCCCCCCCCACCCACCCACCCCCATAATAACACTCTTGTAATAAATCTTTACGTTGTCAATGGTTTTCTTATCTTATTATTGTCTTTTGTCCCCAGCCGGCTGTTTCGTTTTGCAAATCGAAAGGTTATACAGTATACAAAATGATCCAGGCGTCCATCAGGTAAAAAAAGCAGGCTATACATGCTGAAACCACCCCAATAATAACACTCTTGTAATAGATCTGTATGAAACCGAAAATGCCGCGAGTGGCGGGGAACCTCAATTTATTTCTTTTGTAACTTTTTTCAGTCTGTTGCGGACGTAATCCTTAATGTTTGTCCAGCGCCTATGTCTAAGTGCAGGCTCTTCTGCCATTGCGTGCTGTATCTCGGCCTTTCCAGGAAGTTTGTTCATGACGAGGTGTGTCTTGAAACGAGTTTGAACAGCTTTCTCTTCAGCTTCCCCCCATGGTTTCCTTGTAAATCTAGCTTTCTTTCGAACAGGAGCTGACGCAGTACTGTCATCATCAAAACTATCTGGATTGTCATCAGGCTCTGGATGTCTTCTCTCCGTCATGCTCATTGATTCCCGTGTTGTTGACTTGCTACTTGCTTCATTCACAGGTGCTGTTTCCCCCCCGAGACCTCTCTGCCAGTTTCTGATGTGTCTTCATTGTCAAAGTCAATCTCTTCATCATCGCCCAGCTCAGCTCTAATGCAACTCTCAAAATCTGTCATCCCATTGTTAACTGATAGAAGAATCTTTGCCACTTTTGCCTTTTGAAAGACGTCTTGAGGTTGGCGGTAGATATGGCGATGTATCCGAATATCATGACCAAGGAAATCTGCCAGCTGATCCTGGTCTAACTCCGAGATGGCCATTGACTGAGCCGAAGTTGCAACCTGCTTCCGTAACTGAGTAAATGTGAACATGGCTGGGTTTGACACCCGTGCTTCTAGGGCATGGGCCTTCAGAACACCATGGCCTCTGTAAGGCCTCTGACTAGAAGGTGTGGCAAAGATGGACTGGGAATCAGCGAGAGCTGGCACTGATTGCCTCATTTGAAGGATTCTGTCCAAAGTTGTCATCATCTTCTTCGTCAGCAAAACGGGAACACTCCTATTAAACTTGCCTCTGATTTCCACTCGCTGAAAATGATTCACCATTTTCTTCTCAACCTCTGTGAGACCTTTCAAGATATCTTGATTGGTGATCGATCCAGTCTTAGCATTCTGGAAGTCTGACACCTTCATTCTCTGAACTTCTCCCCCTCGTTTTCGGTTGAAAAGTTATACAGCACAAAGAGTTGCTTTAACCACTGTCGGATAATCTTCCGAAACCATCCTTGTCTCAAGAAGCTGTTGGACCTTCCTCACATCTTCACATGATGGGATCAGCTTGGGTTTGTTCATGGTCATTTTCCCGACCGACTGGGCTGCTGTAGCGGACACACAATCATACCAGTCCCCGTTGAAGACAGAGTCAAACCGCTGCGCGTCAGAGAGCTCCTGTCGCCACCTGTCGTCTGAACCCTGCCCAAGCTGTTTGGATGCCTGTGACTGTTTGATCTGTGAACACGTTTTCAAAGCATGGCCTATGCGCATTGCGAGATTGCCTTTTTTGAACTGATGTGTGTCCTCATCAAAATCTGCTAGCTCTTTTACAGCCAGGACAACATGATCAAAGCTAGCTGAACTGATCACGGCATTTAAACTTGCGATTTTCATTTCTGACCTCACTCTGATAATCTTTAATAGTCTCCCTAACTCCCGCATCCTGGAGCTGATTTGTCCAGCCGTGTGTTCTTCAATGTCCCTGCGGTCAAATAATCTCTTTCCATACTCAAGAAGCAAGGGGTAAGTTCTGATGAGACGGCTTATCTCATCATCTCTCTGCCTGGCCAAGACCTTGTGATACAAGGAAAATTCAACGTCTAAGGGTATTGGAAGCATTAGGCGACCACGGCGCGCCGCCTCCCCTCTCTGAGTGATCTGAAACCCTCCTGGTTTCTGACAGCAACGTTTTGAGTGTACAGAGATCAGCTTTTTTTGATAGAGCCCTTTGCAATGGCTACAGGCGAGAAGGTCGTCTACTTTACTAGTTTTGGTGCGATGCTTAGGAATCAAACATCCGGATTTGTTTTCAAGAACAGCAACGTTATGCATGTAATCACCCTCATCTTGTAGTCTGATCCATGCTCGACGTCTCTGCTTTGTCCCTTTTTTCATCAACAAAATTTTAGCAACGTCTGCCTCATCTGCAAGGACATCTTGTAAGTTCTTGTCCCATTTGTACTTTCCTTTCCCTCTCTGCGACACGTGCACACCTGTTTCTTCTGTAAGTGCTCTTTCCCCACCCCCAGCATCATGTTCCTTCTGCCTATCCACATTCTCATTGCCACCCCCTAACGCACACTGCACCTTGCTGGTACTAGCGTCACCGACACCTGGCCACCCCGAACCTGCCACTTTGATGAAATCTAACATAGTCGATACAATACTGTCTATGTCAGAGATCCCAGCAATTGATGCCGACACACCGTCTGAATCCGGTGAGCTCGAGCCAGGAACAAACTCCTTGTCATCACTGCCCTCGTATTGCGATGCGCTCGCACTACTCTCAGTCTCAGGTCCATCCCAGGCTCTATTTGCCAACTGGAGAAAGAAAGAAAGAAAGATTGAAACCAAAGCTGCATTAGGACAGAAACAGCCCAATTTTGGTTTAAGGGGCCTTGCACAAGAATAAAAAGAGTAATCCCGTGTATGACCGATTTACATATATGTGACCTCGGTGACGAGGGCTGTCTTCTGCAGCAGCAAAATCCATGTTTTCTGAAAATGCAAGCAGTTTTCACACATTTGTCAACCCTGCGTGACCCTTTGAGAGAGGTCACTCAAATTGGCATGTTTAAAAAGGTCTTGCCACAAAGTATCCTTGGGCCAAGCTTGACGAATGTGGCTTGAATAGTCTCCGAGAAAATGCCACCGATAACTCATTCTACCCCAGACACACCACAGCAGGATAAGGATCGACCATGATAGTTCAAAGGTGATGCCAGAATAATAATAATAATAATAATTACGGTATTTATAATGCGCTTATCTTATAATAATTATAACTCTAAGCGCGCACTCACTACTCGCGCACGCATGCGCATGCTTTAGACAATGACTCACGTACCACAAATAGTGAAATACATTACGACGGTCAGCTTGGGGTGGGGAGGGTGGTGATATAGTGCTAAAACTGTTGAAAGAGGTGAGTTTTGAGGGCGGACTGGAAGGAGGAGAGAGAGTGTTTCTGACGTAGAGAGAGTGGGAGAGTGTTCCAGGTGGATGGACCCTAGACGGAGAAGGAGCGGGGGCCGAAAGTGTTGAGTTTGGTGCGAGGAATGTGGAGGCGGAGAGGGTCGGAGACAGAGCGGAGGGAGCGGGAAGGTGTGTAGGGGTGAAGTAAGTTGGAGAGATAGGCTGGAGCGCAGTTGTTCAGGGATTTGTAACAGAGAGACAGAATTTTGTATTGGATGCGTTGGGGGATGGGGAGCCAGTGAAGGGCGCCAAGCTATTCTGGCATCACCCTTGAACTATCATGGTCGATCTGTGTCCTGCACTGCAATGCGGTCTTGAGAGGACAGGGGCAAAATTTAAGGATTTTGGTGTTGGGGTAGAATGAGTTAAAGTTTACCATGGACGACGGACGGACGACCAGTGGCCCAGAACATAAACTCACTTTTGCTTCGCACGCCAGCCAATAAAATGAAGATGATCATAGAATCAATTTACTTACCAGTTCGTAATTGGGATCATTCCGCTGCCGTCCATGCACCCTCCTACCAGACGCACCCTCTGTGGCAGAGGCTGGGGGGCTATGATGCTGCAGCTGACTAATTTTGCCATGGGCCTTGGTCATGTGCCAGGAAGGAGCGTGCTTGTCCACTAACATAGATCCCGATGGGTTTGGACATCCTGCTGCCATCCGGCGCTGGGTGTGTGCAGAAAGTCCTGAGCCGGTGTGACCAAAACGGTGTTGCTGCAAACATGTCCAATACAACCATGTAAACCAATTGACATTTTGAATCAGATTGATTGTACATTGCTTAACGTCCCGACAGCAACAAGGCTTTCTCAGGACGTGCCTGCACTGCTTGTGAAAAAAACACCTAAACAGAACATTGAATGTATGTCGCCAGCCGGTCAAATATGTTAAATAAACCTAACACATGGGGCCTAAATAAAGCTAAGACCATTTAGCAACACACATCCAATATCAAGAGCTACAGGCAGTGCAGACAGTAGGGAGATTTTTAAAAAGGCAAATACAGGTGAATGGACAAAGGGTAGACAGAAACACATGCCCCAGAATAGAGAGAAAAACCCACCCTGTGGGGCTGACCAGGGTGACCCTGGGAACTAAAAACTGGTAATACAGTAAAAAGCGACACTTCAGTTGCACAATGCGAAAGACCTGTTTGTGGATGTTTGTTCTTCGAATCGCGAGGCAGTTTTGCGAACGAGGATTGAAATCTGGCGCCATTTTATTTTTTTAAAAAGTCAACTCATACTGTGCATGCATGTGTCAAGTTACTTTTCGATCACTGACAATCACACATGTCAGAAAAAAAGAAACAAAATCGCGTGGCAGATTGACCTTGTAATGGTGTTATTGAACGAATTCCTTTCATTGAAGAAGAAAGCTTTAGTTAAAATCGTGGGGTTCTATTATCATTTACTACAAGACTCAATGGTCAGAGAGGAAGACACGGACCGAGCCACGGCTGAAGCAGACGCCTTATTTTTCTGGGCCAAACGGGTATCGGGGATTGGAGGCATCTCTCAGTTAAATAACTGCACTGAACAAGTACATTTGGGCGTGCTCTTAACTAAGAAATATTGCATAAAGTACCTCTGCAAACGTGAAGAATGGCCAGTGGGGGGACGAAAGACGTTTTAGGAAGGGCAAGGGAAACAACTCCATTCATCGGTGTTGGGCTAACCAATCAGCGATCATCAAGTTGATCTGAAAACACTCTCTTCCGTGTCAACACACAGGCCCAGGGCGTCGCAAAAACACAACATGAAGTAAATCTGGGGAAATGGGGACATCCTATTTTGATATTTTTTCTGACTTTTGAATGAAAGATAATGCAGAAACAACCCTCAGAAAAAATGGGTGCCTGACTTGGTCACCCAGAATTTTACACACACCCATTTTGCAGAAGGATGGTAAAGAAAGTCACCCATTTCAGAGGTTTCGTGTACGCACACACACATACACACACACACACACACACACACACACACACACACACACACACACACACACACACACACACACACACACACAGACACACCCAAACACACACACACATACACACACACAGACACACACACACACACACACACACACACACACACACACACACACACACACACACACACACACGTACGGCGCTTTGGCGCCAAAAAGACGTTCTCTAGCAAAGTTGCGTAGCTAGACGTGACGTCATTTTATATTGTTGCTTCTTTGCCAGAATTTCTGCCCCGCACGCCAAAAACGCCATGTGCATGCTCCGGAATGCGCTCCGGCTTGCCCCATTTCAAAGTCTACCGTATTTTCAATAACGTAGACAACATGGTGAGGATTTCACCCCAAAGTCTGCTGTATTGTTTGGAGCACTCGTTCGTTTTTCTTTTAGGTATATTCAGAGTTGTTCATATTTTTAAGCGTATCCTTCTGATCCATTTCCCTCCTCTCTAAGCCAACCTCTGGGGGGGGGGGGGGGGGGGGGGGCTCATGTGCCTGGGGCTGGTTGGTGCAGGACCTCGGTCTTGTTGAGACTGATGGTGAGGCCAAACAGTCGAGAGGCTTCCGAGAACCTGTTGACGATTGTCTGGAGGTCAGACTCCGTGTGCGCCATCAGCGCACAGTCATCGGCAAACAGCGCCTCAAGGATCAGTCTCTCGATGGTCTTGGTCCTAGCGTTCAGTCGACGGAGGTCGAAGAGAGAGCCGACTAGTCTGACACTCCCTTCTCAAGGTCACGTACTGCATGGGCCAGGACGCACGTGAAGAACAGGTTGAACATCACGGGGGCAAGAACACAACCTTGTTTCACACCGTTGGAAATGTCGAAGGGTGCGGATGTGTCGAAGTTTGACTGGACAACTCCTACCATTCCATTATGGAAGAGGCGGATGATGTTGGTGAACTTCCTGGGGCAGCCGAGCTTTTCAGCTTCTCTGTTCACGGTGTCGAATGCTTTGGTCAGTTCTATGAAGACAGCGTAGAGGTCCATGTGCTGCTCAATGCATTTCTCCTGGACCTGTCTCACAGAGAAGACCATGTCGACTGTGCTGCGGCCGGGTCTGAAGCCACACTGAGCTTCTAGGAGTGCTTCCTCAGATACAGAGCTGATCAGGCGGTTGAGGATGACTCTCGCGAGGATCTTGCCAGCAATGGAGAAGAGTGAGATCCCTCGGTAATTGGCACAGTCTGCTTTGCTGCCCTTGTTCTTGAACAAGGAGACGATTGTAGCATCTCTAAATTCCTGTGGCATGTTTTCCTCTGACCAGATACATGTCAGAATGTTGAGGAAGGCATTAAGGGTCTCAGGTCCAGCTGCTTTGAAGAGCTCTGCGGGGATGCCGTCCATACATACATACATAAATAGTTACATACATACATACATACATACATACATACTTATATATGTAAAACTATGGAACGCCTGGTTAGCGCCCGCCTGGTGTGGCATCTTGAGTCACAGGGTCTCATCACAGACCTCCAGTGCGGTTTCCGGCGCTTCCGTAGTACTACTGACCATCTAGTCCGCTTTGAGTTGTTTATCCGAGATGCTTTTGTCAACAAGCAGCATGTCTATGCAATTTTCTACCTGGAAGTATGGTATAATGTCTGACTTGTTGGACATGGGTTTTAAAGGACACCTGCCCGTTTTTATTTGCAATATTTTGTCTAACCGGTCGTTCCATGTCCGTGTGGGCTCCACCCTCCCCGACTCCTTTGACCAGGAGATAGGTGTCCCGCAGGGCAGCATTCTATCTCCTCTCCTGTTTTTTTAGTATTAAAACTAATAACATTGTACAGGCCGTCAAGGAGGATTCTGAATGCTATTTGTTTGTGAACGACTTTGCTTTGTGTGTCCGAGGACTTGCGTCCCTTGAGAGACGCTTGCAACTGTGCGTTGATCGCATCCAGGAGTGGATGTTCCTCAACGGATTCACGTTCTCGCCCTCCAAGACAGTCTGTGTGCATTTTACTAAACAGACGAAATTTTTTCCAGAACATATAGCCTGAGCATTGCTGGAGTGCCACTTAAGGTGGCCGAGGAGGCAAAGTTTCTGGGGGTCATCTTTGACAAAAGACTGACCTTCTGTATCCATATTAATTGCCTTAGAACCTCTTGTCAGAAGGCCCTCGACATTCTTCGTGTCGTTGGTCGTACTGATTGGGGCGCAGACCGCATTGTCTTACTTCGACTGTACCGGGCCTTTGTTCGGTCCAAACTGGATTACGGCTCTGTGGTATATGGCTCGGCTTCCAAGTCTGTTCTACAGCGGCTGAACACAATTCACCATCATGGTCTGCGAATATGTCTGGAGACCTTCAGGACGTCTCCAGTTCCTAGTCTGTATGCCGAGGCAGGGGAGCCCTCTCTCAAGCTCCGCCGAATCCGCCTCATGCTCAGCTACTTTCTGAAATTGAAGGCCCATCCAGACAATCCTGCCTATGATTGTGTTTTTAAACGGCCTTTTGCAGAGATTTACGATACCCATCCGGGAGCTGTCCGTCCACTTTCCTTCTGTGTCCGACCTCATCTGCAGGCAGCCGGAGTGGACCTGGACAGAGTTTCGGAATCTCTGCAACACATCACTCTACCCTGGCTATTACCATGGTGTTCCGGACATCTTGCTGGACTTGACCGCCCGCAAGAAGGACTGTACTCCGCCAGCGATATACCAACTGAGCCTCAATGAACTCCTTTCAAGTTTTCCTGGCTATTGTCGTATTTATACGGATGGATCAAAGTCTGAGGATGGGCGGGTGGCTGCGGCTGCAGTGTCTTCTCGCCATCCTAGACGCCCATTTAAGCTCCGCCTCCATGACCATTTATCTGTATTTAGTGCAGAACTGCAGGCAGTTCTGCTGGCACTCAGGTATGCCTATCAGTCTAGGGAAAGGAACTTCCTTATTTTGTCTGACTCTCTTTCTGCCCTGCAGGCCTTCCAGGGCGCAGGAACAGGCCACCCACTGCTTGTGCAGATTAGAGAGCTCTACGCAGACTTGATGAAGCAATATTATGACATCATTTTTATTTGGGGCCCAGGGCATGTGGACATCGAAGGCAACAGGATCGCAGATTCTGCTGCCAACGATGCCCGCAACAACCCTGTTCCTGACGCACAGACTGTTCATAGTGATTTTAGACCTGTGATTAGTGTGTACATAGCCCGTGAGTGGCAGTCCGGATGGGACAAAGAGGAAGCTAACAAGCTGCATGAAGCTCTTTCTAAGGTGTTCGACAATCTACCTTACCGCTGCGGCAGCCGCCGTGAAGAGACTGTCCTTGCTCGGCTCCACATCGGGCACACGTATGTTACGCACTCTTATTTACTAAAACAGGAGGAGCGTCCATGGTGTTATGCCTGCGATGAGCAGTATTCTGTTAAACACATTTTGCTGTCTTGTGCCGATTTAATTGTCACAAGATATAAATACTTCACAGCAGACTCCTTGAAGGTTTTGTTCCGGGATGTTCCCGAGGACAAAATCTTTAGTTTTCTTAGAGAGTGCAATCTTTTTCATAAGATTTGAGCATTGATAGACTATGATAATTCTCTCTCTTTTTTTTTTTTTTTTTTTTTTTTTTTTTTTTTTTTTTTTTTACCTTTTTGAGAGTGTGTAGACGTTTCCTTTAAAGACCTGTGCTACATTTTAGCACGCAATCTTTTAAAGATATATTTACATCTTGTCTTACGACCTTTCTTTTAGTCTGGCTCGCCAGATTTTTACCCATCCCGCCGTGAGATGGCCTTAGTTGCCTGCTCGGCGTTAAACCCAACTAACTAACTAACTAACATACATACATACATACATACATACATACATACATACATACATACATACATACATACATACATACATACATACATACATACATACATGCATATATGCATACATACGCACATACGGCGCTTCCGGCCAAAACAACGTTCAACAGCAAGGTTAGATTGGCTAGACGTGACGTCATTTTTATCTTGTTACTTCTTTGCCAGAGCATGAGCCCCGCCCGCTTGTTATGTCGTTTGCATTCTACGGAACGCGCTCCGACCAGCCCCATCCTAAAGTCTACCGTATATTCAAAACAGTAGACAAAAAGGATTAGAAAATAATTGCAAGTACAAAATATGTGCACGTAAAATTAATAATATATTAAAATTTGCATTAATCGCAGACACATATTTAGGTGCAGCAGACCATTTAGCAACATATGTCAAATATCAAGGGCTACAGGCAGCGCAGACAGTAGGGAGAATTTAATATACAGGTGAATGGAGCAAGGGTAGACAAAAACATATGCTTTAGAAAATAAGGAAAAACCCGCCCTGTTGGGTTGACCAAGGCGACCCTGGAAACTAAAACAGTAGTTAACTCCACGTAGAAGAAAATCTGAACAAAAATAATAGCAAAAAAGCATACCAGCTGGTGAAAGACATGACCAGTGTAAAACAAGGACGCTCCTCGATCATTCAAGATAGTGAAGGGAACTGTCTTACGGAAGACCAAGACATACTGAAGAGATGGACAAAGTACTGCTCAGATTTGTACGACCACCGAGCTGCAGGGGACCCAGGCATACTTGTCAACCCACTCGTGACCAACAATGGCAACTATCCCATACTCCGAGAAGAAGTAGAGGCTGCAGTAAAGTCGCTGAAAAAAGGGAAAGCAGCAGGAGCAGACAACATCCCTGCAGAGCTAGTCCAAGAAGGGGGAGAAGACACAATAAGCGCCTTACTAACAATCTGCAATAAGATCTGGCAGTCAGGGGATTGGCCCACACCATGGACCCAATCACTTATAATAACTCTCCCCAAAAAAGGCAACTTACATCAATGCCATAACTATCGCACGATCAGTCTTATATCCCACCCAAGCAAAGTCATGTTAAAGATCCTACTGAACAGGCTGAAGCCACAGGCAGAGGAAATCATAGCTGAGGAACAGGCAGTCTTCAGACCAGGGCGCAGCACAACTGAACAGATCTTCAACCTGAGAGTTCTATGTAAGAGATACCTCCAGCACCAGCAGGACCTCTATCATGTCTTTGTGGATTTTAAGAAAGCGTTTGACAGAGTGTGGCATGCAGCCCTTTGGTCCACCATGAAGCTATACAACATCAATGCCAACCTGATCAAAGTCATAGCAAACCTTTACAACAAGGCCACTAGCGCAGTCTGCTTCAATGGCAAAACAGGAAACTGGTTTAGGACTACAGTTGGAGTCAGACAAGGCTGCTTGCTCTCACCTACTCTTTTCAACATCTTCCTGGAAAGAATCATGACGGATGCTCTGAAAGATCATGAAGGAACTGTCAGTATTGGAGGCAGAACAATCACAAACTTGCGCTTTGCGGACGACATTGATGGCCTTGCAGGAACAGAGAAGGAGCTAGCTCAGCTGGTGGAAAAGCTGGATAGTACAGCCATTGCATATGGAATGGAAATCAGTGCAGAGAAGACCAAACTGATGACCAATAACGCCAGTGGCATTGGCACTGAAATCATGGTTGGAGGCCAAAAACTGGAAACAGTTAAGAAATTCAAATACTTAGGAGCCACTGTGACAGACGAGGGATCAAAACCAGAAATACTGTCCAGGATTGCGCAGACAACAACAGCACTGACAAGATTGAAGACCATATGGAAGGACAGAAACATCACACTCTGCTCCAAGATCAGACTGAAGCGCTCCTTAGTCATCTCAGTGTTCTTGTATGCCTGCGAGTCATGGACCCTCGCAGCAGACCTTGAAAGGAGGATACAAGCCACTGAAATGAGATGTTTTCGAAGGCTGTTTGGCATTTCATACAGAGATCACATCACAAACGAGGAAGTGGGAAGCAGAATCAGGCAAGCCATCGGGCCCTATGAAGACTTATTAGCCATTGTGAGAAAACGCAAACTGAAGTGGTATGGGCATGTCACGCGTTAAGCTGGGCTTGCCAAAACAATCCTGCAAGGCACTGTGCAAGGAGGACGAAGGAGAGGAAGACAGAGGAAAAGATGGGAGGACAATATCTCAGAGTGGACAGGACTGAAGCTGGGCGATACGCTGAGAATGGCAGAGAACAGAGAGGATTGGAGGGAGCTGGTTGCCAAGTCATCAGTGGTGCCCCAACGGTCGGCAAGACTACGGGATATAGATAGATAGATAGATAGATAGATAGACTAGATAGATAGATAGATAGATAGATAGATAGATAGATAGATAGATAGATAGATAGATAGATAGATAGATAGATAGATAGATAGATAGATAGATAGATAGATAGATAGATAGTTAACTCCACCGAAGTCTCCTAGGGCTGACTCGGGTGGGGGGGGGGGAGTGGGACGGGGGGGGGGGGGGCGGTGGGGGGTGGGGGGGGGGAGGGGGGGCATCGATGAGAACAGCGGGAGGCACAGACTCTCAAGCGCCCTCGTCACTGCGGGGGCGATTGGGGGTCTGTGCCTCTTGCAGTTGTGTTGTTTTTCGCCATCTCACGGCAGTGATGATTATAATAAAGTTTGCTTAACTCATTCTTTCAGCCCGACGCACGTATTTCCCAAATTTTGGAGGCGTCATCTAACGACTATGTACCTGTTGCAGGAGATGGATCGACCATGATAATTCAAGGGTATTGCCAGATTAGCTTAGCGCCGATAGGCGCCAAACTAATCTGGCACTACCCTTGAATTATCATGGTCGACCCATCTCCTGCTGTAGTGCCTCAGGGCTGAATGGGTTAATATAAAGGTGGATCCCCTTACAAACCTAAGAAGTGTCCGCATTATAACCGACTCCACATTATACGGCCAGCATCCCAAATGTCCTGGGGCGTAGTTGACTGGTATACAGCCGTTGCTTGTACCGTGCCACATAGTAACCTAATAATTTAAAGCGATCTGCTCCAGGCAGTAATTCACGACATCTGTTTTGTAACAGCTCTTCCAAGATTGCTGCACAGAAGAAATAACCTTCGCTTTTTGTTTCATTAGATAGTATGAAGTTTCAATGTCATAAAATGAAAGACTTTCTGCACTTCTTTTCCTGTGTATGCAGGAGAGTTTCTTCCGTTGCACACACTGCGTTGTAGCACACTTCTGTTATTTGTGCATATTCTCATGGATTGTGAAAAGAAGGGTAGAATGTCGTATATGTAGTTGAGGCAAGCGAACACTGAGATCCTGATTTATGGGCGAATTTTAGAACAGCATGGCTAGAGCAACTTTTAAAAAGTTGCGTGATATCTATGTTTTGAACAGTTTACGAGTGGGAAAATTTGTCGACGTTTAGACATGAACATATGATTTTCTAGTAGACTTTAGTGCTGTCAAATGTTGTTGCCTTTAACCGAACTTTGTTACACGTGAAGCAGTGTGCGTCATTAGAAAAACTGTGCTGGGAACCTGTGAAGTATGCTGTTATGTAAGCTTTTGTTACATATTGCGAAAGCGAATGTATTTAAACTTCAAACATTAACTCATTCAAGACGCCCTATAGCGTTGTCGGCGGCAACGCTCTACGGCACTTCCGCAGCTATTGATGGCAGCCTTGAATAAATTGAGAGCCACGGCAACAGCAAGAACATGTCTATAAATATTGCCACACAAATTATAGCCGCCGTATGCTGACTCAATAACTTATCTAAATTAAAATCATTGGAAAAACATACAAGTTTGTTCGGATATTAATAGTGGCATGTTCATGTATTGAATTTGTGTGCATGCAGCATATCTTCATCGGTTAGAGTCAAAACCTAGGAAGCAATAGGTCCTCGGGCCAGCATAAGCCTTAGTTGGCCCGCGCACGTCACAGCCGTGCGCGGGCCACCTAAGACTGGCGTCGGTCGGACTTTTTGCCGTTATGAAAAATTAACTTATATACACTCATAAGGAACGTATAAGGAACTCACCTGCATAAAGATATCGAACCTCACGCTTTGCTGTACACCGAGAAGGTTCATGAGGATCTACATGTCTGGGTGATCCCATTTTACATCCATTATTTTCACGAGGCGGAAGTTGGATGATGACACTGAATGCCCAAGTCCATCACTGTATGCAACCCTACGTGTACGTTAAGTGAATACGAGATAATTAGCACGGATGTACTAAAATCTTCCGTTTATGTTTTTGCCCGAAGAAACAACAATAGGAAAGAATTGTTAACACCGTGAGAACTGAACTAGCCGATCATGACAACAGTCAGATGAACAGTCCCATGGCAAACACCACTCATCCTTTGAAGGCAGAGATCCCTATCAGCTTGTGAAAGGGGCAGCGACTTATGACAGAGGGCTATATGCACTGATATTCTGGGACACGTTTTATTCTATGTCTCCTGATGCATCTGAAAACGTCAGTTGGACAGCACTGTAGCGAACAGCATCAGTCTCCTTGGGCATATATTCTAATGGGTCTTCGTACGTTGCGGGTGAGTATGAAAATTTATGCTTATTCTTAGACTCATTTTATTCTGTATCCCCGATGAGACGACCGTTAATAAAAGCCAAAAGAGCAGGTTTTTTGTTTCAGGGAATATACCACACAAGGCATAGAGTCTCATGAGCATCCAGCCGCTGACTCTTGTTGTCCCCATTTCCGTCTGTGATCCTCAGACGGAAAAAAAGAACTGGGCGTTCATTGAATACTTCCACTTCCCCTTTCGTCTTCCCCTTCCTTGTTTGCTCGTGATTTCCTTAAGATCGACAAATATCACTCACGTATGCAGAGTGGCCTATGCATGCATAAGAAACTCCTTAACCCCATCACTGCCGAGAAACAATTGAGCCCCGCCCAACTGCTAGATGCATAGATCCACGTGCGCCCAACTAGTCGCGGGGGCTCATGAGGATCTATGCCTCTTGCTGAAATCACTTTGTGACTGTGTTCCTTTGACGTTGAAATTACGATTTCAGAAACACTGCGTCCACTGGCAGTGAAGGGGTTAAACCATCCCGCCCTGACACAATGCAGCAGGAGACAGACTGGTCATACTATTCTGGCACCACTCTTAAACTAGCATGGTGGATATATAGTATGACCTAGTATAATTATAGTATGTAGAGAACAACGGGCAAATTTGTGAATTAAAATTCAAAGGTGGTGCGTGCATAGCTTTGCGCTTTTGTATATAGACTCGCAGAATCTATTTTCAGTTGAAAATAAGGACGACATGTAAGAAAAGTGTTTCGAATGAGTGGGGAAGTGATGGGGAGGGGGGGAGGGGGGGAAGGGGGGAAGGGGGGAAGGGGGGGGCGGGGTACTGGTGTCGACAGCTTTAACCGAGTCTGTTCGGCCCGTTCTGTTCTTGGAAATGAAATTGGCAATGCATCAGATCGGTCCAAGGGGACAAATCCAGGGGCACCTGTGACCACCCTTGAACAAATTCATGGTCGGTCTGTCGTCTCAACTGGCATATGACGTTTTCGAAGGGCAACTCTCAAATTTGTGAATTTCGATCTTGGGGCTCAATGAGTCAAGAAACGAAACTCAACTGAAACCAAACGAACCAAATAGCTGACCAGCCAGCCGATCAGCAGACAACACGTCCAGACAAAAAGGTAGATGATGAAAAATTGTGCGGATATTTTGCGGAAAAGGTATGAAAATTTTTTCAAATTTTCAAAGTTGACAATACACTAAAAACAATGAGGGAAGACTAACTCATTCGAGACGTGCCGCCTCCCGATACGCGGCTTATGCCGCGTATCCGGAGGCGGCACGTCTCGAATGAGTTAAGATAAGATGTACAGTAGACATCGTTTATGACAACCACCGAGTTAGACAAACAGCGCTTAGAGATTCCGGCTACATATATACTACACTGTAAACGACAGTTTTTGTTGTGAGGAAAAGGAAGATTTACGTTGTATGACAAGAAATATCTCGCTTTTCAGAAAAAAAGTGAAATTAACGTCTTTTGCACTCAGACATTTTTTTTGTGTGAAAAAGCAAGATTTACACTGTATTACAATGAAAATCTCGCTTTTCACACAATATGGACTTGCTGTCTTTTGACTTCATCGGGCAGACCTTTCATTTATTGCAGTTCGCTCTGCTTACCGTGCCAACATATTTCTGATTTTCATAACGGAATTTTTGCGTTGGGGTCGAGTTTACCCCCAAAATACACCCAACCTACATCCAAAACTAGTTTATGTACGCAGAATAAAGATTTTGCCTTTTTCAAGGTCATTCCCTAGCTGACGAGAAGGAAGGAAAGATCATTTATAAAGATAATGCCATCTTGTGCAACACTGCATTGCAGCCTCCTGGTATTACGCAGATCTAGTTAAAGCCACGATGCTTCGATACAGCAACAGCGTCTATAAAGGACACGATCCAGTAAGCAAACGATCCTGGCCGACGTCGGCCTCAGTTGGCCCGAGCACGGATATACGCGGGCCAACTGCCGCCGACGTCGGCCCGAGGACCTTTCGCATATAATCATAACGTGGATTAAGGTAGTTTTGTTTTCGTCTGACATTGTAGACATTTGTGTATGCTAATTTTAGTTTTGTTTTCTTTGGTTTATGCTTCCTTTGGGTTTGTTTGCTTTGGTTGTACAATATGAAGAAACAGTATGGACAAACAACATTTCCTTTATGCATGCTAAGTATTTTATGGTTTAGTTTTTTTTTTTGTTTTTTTTTTTTAAACGTTTTAACCTTATGCATATTTTTCTGAACATTTAATGAATTGCTGTTGTTGTTATTTGTGTATTCATGTATTTATTTTATTATATATATTTTAATATTTATGCTTATCGTAATACTAATATCACTACTGTCACTACTACTCTACTACTACTACTAATCTTTATTATTACATAATTGCTATTTATTTATTTATTTATTTATTTATTTATTTATTTATTTATTTATATTTTTTCTGTCGGTGGGGCGCATACAGTGTCTTTAAAACGCCACCTAGTGAAAACTGCACACATACACTAGTACCGATGTTTCAGCAGCTTCGTTAGTACAGATGACATTTCGCAGGGCGTTCTCCTAGCAATTCCGCCAACATTGTGACAGTGACATTTCGAATTTGATCCAATTCCAATAGTCTCTTGCCTAACCGTATACTTACCGGGACGACTGCGGCAATCTGAGGACATAAATGATGCTAATCTATGCCTGCAAGATGTATAGATTATCATGAACCCCGGCGACTGCCGGGGCTCATGATAATCTTTGCCTCTTGCACCCGGTAAGAATGGTTGACGTACTGTGCTTGGCGACACTTCGATTACAGTTTTCTCTATGCTGAGCTGACATTCTAAAACCCAGAAACATGTGTCGATCAAGAGATCATGATATGTCGAACACCCTGCAATCTAACTCCGGCTGAGGAATATAGATATTCAGTACATCAGCCAAAGACATTGATAGTCACGAGCCATCGCAGTGGATCTATGACTCTCTAAGATGGCAGGAGTTTTCGGTAGGACGGTGAAAGACTTTTCTTTTTTAAAGACGATTTGTCTTTAGACATTTTGATGTTTCAGAACATTCAAATACCGAACTCTTCGTTCCAGATCCTCATGTACTCCTAACATCAACACGGGCTCATGAACATCGGTACCTCTTTCAAGCAATTTTACATCTAGATGCCTCAAACGATTGAGGTCGTCCTAGTTCGCACCGGTGTACGGACGGTCTGAAACTTGTTCAATGCATTACATAGTGTCGGATTTTTCACGAGAAATGTCTGTGTCAAAATGAAGACATTATCTGGAAAGTTCGAAAACCGATGCTTAGCACATATATACGCATTGGTTTCTTTTTGGCTGGCGGAGTGTTTCCTGTCTAAATAATTCCTCTACACAAAAAGGGATTCCTTTCACACAAAAAAGAGCATGTTATTACATGGTATTTATATGGCGCATTTCTCATATTTATAATATAACTCAATGCGCAGAATGTAGCCGCGAACTGAACCCAACAAGCACGGTCACGTGAATCACACGCATTCACTCACACACTGTACGTAAACACAGAACATTCACGTGGTGCTAAGGGCAAGCTCAAGCGAGCTACTGACGGTATTTGGAAATCGTTTTGTATTTGAAATTTTATTAAGTTGGCTGAAACTGATACCAAAGTGAAGGGGGAGGAAGAGCCGGAGTACCCGGAGAAAGACCCCCCGACGGTCCGCCGAATTAACGGTGACACTTACTAGAGGAGAAAAATCCGACGCCGGAACCCGGAATTGAACCTCGCACCTTTAGCATTGGTGGCAGGCGCCTTAACCACTGCGCCACGGACCGCGCATTGCCTCACTGACCAGCCGACCTTGTAGTAAAGTTCTATGGCTTTATACGTTTTTCCGCAGTCAACATCCACTCTGTCGTTACCAATTCAGCCCTGACGCACTACAGAAGGAGATGGGTCGACCATGATAATTCAAGGGTAGTGCCAATCTGCTAATCTGGCACTGCCCTTGAATTATCATGGTCGATCCATCTTCTGCAACAGATGCATAGTCGTTAGATGACGCCTCCAAAATTTGACAAATACGTGCGGCGGGCTGAATGAGTTATACATGACAACAACCAGTATGTTCATTTTTTGAGAAAAGCCAGATTTTCATTGCTATACAACGACAATTTCGTTTTTCTCAGAAATGGACGCAATTGCTTTGTAGCATATAATGGCAGGACCGCTTTTGCACTTCTGGTATACATATAGTTTAAAACGTTGAGCCTTTCGGCGGTAATTCCCCAAACCGTAATAGTTCAAGGGTGGTGCCAGGATAGCTTGCACTATCAGGGCCAAACCAAGTCCTCTTGTAGTCTGTCGCAACCCAGCTGAATAACCGACAGATATAACGTCTGTCGGTTGTTTGTTTGATTGGTTGGTTAGTGCGGGGTTTAACGTCCACGGCCACCGGAGTAATAATGGACGGCCCTAAAAGGTGGGTTATGGGGGACAGGGACAGCAATTGGTTATGGAGTAGGGTATATCTGTCACCTGTGTTCAAGCCTTATATAGACATATGCCTCCAAATTTTGCCAATTAATGCATTACTACAAGTACAGGGCGAGGACATGCACCAGTTACATGTCCCTGGCCCGCTCCAAGCGTCAGATTGACGTTCGGAGCCGGTCAGAGGCATACACTCGTTGATTTCCTCGCCTTGTGCTACAAGTGCTGTAGGTGTGGATATCAAACTGATGAGCGTCAGATTGTAAGATTCTGGTTCTATAAAAATGTGAATGGTAAAAGAAAGATTCACAGATTTTATTTCGTTTATCCCCTATCGGTGTATGGAGGAAATATATCAGTTACAATTTGATATACAGCCTCTGAATACACAATGGCACAGATGTTTAATAATGTGCTTTACTCGCTAAAGTCATGGACTAGGGACTAGTTAATGCAATTATATAGGCTTCTAGCTGGTTTTGCTCTATACACTTTGTGTCATTGTATTATTATGCCCTGAAACGAAATAAACTAATTAAACCGAATGGTAATAAAAGCTATAAAAGCACCGAACTTCACCTTTTGAGTATGAGTTTTTCTGTATGTGGGACAAATCGATGTCAGTAAGGCAAATTGTACATTTCCCTGATGGTGCCATATTAATTCTAGACGAGAATTTGTTCCAGTGACCTCAAGATGCGCTAAATTTTAACTGCCGGTGCGCTCGGTTTAGTGGCCGAAAAGGTTATTTCGAGGTCGGTCCGTATAGACTATAGATCGCAAATTACACACTCTGCGAAAAGGCAGTGGGTCACAGTGCTTCCAGTTTCCATACTGACATTCATGCAGTGATGCAGAAGCAATATATTAAAACAGTAAAAGCTTTTTATGAGTATGAGCTTGGGTAATGAAAAAGCATAAATATGCGTGCTGGTTTGTGATTTTGGATCTTACGGCTTTCAGCCGCAAGGTCCAAAATCACAGACCAGCACACATAGAAAAAAAATGCAAATTGTTTCATAAAGATAATTTTTTTTCTTTTAAGTGCGGACTTTTTTTTAAAACGCCGCTTACGCAGCAGATGTAGGGTTTGTTATTTTAAATTTATTTTTAAAAAAAGTTGTTAACCTAGACAAAGCGACTGTTACGAATGACGCAAGCGTATGTAAATTGGACCTGAATCAGAATTCCCGCTGTGAGATGGCTTTAACTGCCTACTCGGCGTTAAACGCAAATAACTAATTAACGGAAGTATAAATAATTTTCGTTTCAGTACCTTTATCGTTTTTTTCCAATACCTTGGTGCAAAAGGAATCAAGAACGTTTCATCTGTTTCATTAAAATAAATAAATAAGTAAGTATTGGCAGATAAAAATGATCCAAGCTGTAGTGTTTTTTAAGTGCACAACTGCACAAAATTAATAACAATCCAGTGCAACAGTGCCATCTAGTATGTTTCGACGTTTCTCCTTCCTTGTGTTGTTTTTCTTTTCCTTTTTTTTTTTTTTGGGGGGGGGGGGTGGGGGGTGGGGGTGGGGGTGGGGCTGGGGGCTGGGGGGAGGGGTTATAGGGGGAGGGGGAGGGAGTGGGGGAGGGGGATGAAGGTTGCGGGAGGGGGTGGAGTTGGGGTGAGTGGTGGAAGCGTACGATGGCGACATTTAAAAAAATAAATTCGCTCCAGTGACCTCCAAAACGTGTTAAATTATCACAGCCGGTGGGCTCATTTCGGATGTCCACAATGTTATTTGTAGATCTGCATGTGATATATAAAAATGAGATAGTCGACTATGATAATTTAATTTAAAAAAACAAACAAAAAAACCCCGGCAGCATGCCGTTTACATCCATCACTGCCGGTGATCGGAGCTTTTGCTTCTGGATGACATCTTTGTTAATTCAACGATAAACATTCTCAGCCGTCCAAAAAACATGGAAACTAAGTCACGTCGGCAAGAGGCATAGAGCCTCATGAGCCTCCGCAGTTGTGGGGGCCCATGAGGATCTATACCTTTTACAAATGGATCTTGTTCATTTGTTCTTAGTAGTAAAAGGTGAAACGACTGTACGTAATTTGAACGTTTTCAATTTTCACCCTGACATTTTAAGGACACACCGAACTGGGACCTCAGAATTTCATAGTTTTTAGCCATTACGTATGGTCTGAAGCTGGGACGAAGTGTTCTGATCCGGGATTTTGCACCTTGCGGCTTGTAGCCGTAAAGCGCAGAATGCACACATATAAAGTTTGTGTCTCGTTTTTAGACAGAAAACAAATGAGCTAATAATTTAGTGGTTAATACGTTGAAAGCGCAACAGCAGTACACTTTTGCCCATAATGTGGTCTGGAATGCGAGTAGTGCTTGTTTGTGATTTTACACCTTACGTTTTTGACCCGTAAGGTCCAAAATCACATTCCAGCACCCACATTTATATTGTATCTACTTTATAGGCACACGACAAAAGAATCTACTACGTGCACGATTCAAATTTTAGATCTCGTACACTAATATGCGTGAGTGTTGTGTATGTAAGAGTGCTTTCAGTGGTGATAGTGTGTGTGTGTGTGTGTGTGTGTGTGTGTGTGTGTGTGTGTGTGTGTGTGTGTGTGTGTGTGTGTGTGTGTGTGTGTGTGTGTGTGTGTGTGTGGATATTTAGATGTTAATTTGTGATATTAATTGTCTAGTTTAAAAGTGTCTGAGGGCATAGTTTATGTGTATAAAGTATTTTATTATTTCTTTTTGATTGTTTGCTGCGTTGACTGTGATGTTTGTCCATAAATAATGTGAAAATGTAACGTCACCACCAACACACGTTCCTATGTTTATCGTTTTAATGACTGTAAGGCAAACGGCAATAAACGATATCTTTGTCTCTCTTTCTCTCTATTACTTGTCTCACAGAAAAAAATATCTAAGGCCTTCATGTAGCTTATTTCTGTCTGTACATCTATTTAAAATAATAATAAATTGTGAAAAGTGCTAAACAAGTTTTATCCGTACAATGGTCAATATTGTTAATATCCTGACGAGCAAAAGAAATGCGACATTTTTTTAATCATCGAAAACACTTTAGTGTTTCCGATGATTCCAAAAATGTGGCATTTCTTTTGCTCGTCATAATACCATTCTTAATCTCTCGGTTCCTCGACTGGGAGGTAACGCTGACAATTGTTATGCAGGTCCATATGTTTTATGTGTGCTACTCTCCGATTAACTGGTTTACGGCTGAGAGTTGTAAGGTCCAAGACCATCATCAGACCAGCACACGATTAGTGAAACTCTCCCTCACCAAAACCGCTGAAGGCTATATCATATGCTGAACTAATTGTTAACCCTGTTCATACAGGAATCATCGTGTCCAAAACCGCTACCGACGCCCAGAGTGTTAAATCCAGACTAAAACGGTGGCTGTCCATAATGCAAAGAAAATCCAACAAAGAAAGAAACACGCTTAGAGAGGACAATTACTGCACAATTAAATTGTGTGATAATTGTGCTCTTTTTGTTTTCTTTGCTGAGATTTTATTTGCGTCAATAATTATTATTGAAGAGTTTTTGCCAAACTGATAAATAACCAGTTTGTTGAAAACTATTTCATCCATTGAAGACCATAAAATCAACGGATACAACAAAAAGAATAGACTAGACTAGACTAGAATAGAATAGAATAGAATAGAATAGAATAGAATAGAATAGAATAGAATAGAATACAAATAAGAAATAGAATAAAATAGAATTTAAGCTGAATACTGGAAATAACGGACACAATACAGTCTGAAACATAGGAAGTCGCTGTCTGCGGGGAAACAAATCAGAGGAAAACAAAAGAGAAGCCAACAAAAAAAAAAAGAGAAAATGTGTAGAAACCCCTTCATGACTTCTGACGACACCGTTCGGCAGAAAAGACGCGTATTTACGCGTCTTTTCCGCCGAACGGTGTCGTCAGTAGCAGTCAAGGGGTTAATAGGTCATGTAAGTTACGAAATGCACCTTACCTTTTCGGTACAGCAGGTAGTTTCGAAACATCATTTTGACTTGGTCCTCTTAGCGCAAAATGACTGATCTTGTGTCTTGCAAACCGGAACCGGCCGTCTCGCTGCGAAATGGCCAACGTCAAACGAGACAAGCAAACGATTCAGCATGTGTCACAACGGGAATACTCAGAAGACACCGAAATGTGTTTCCTGTAAGCCTGTTCTTGTAGTGACGTCACCAGATTGTGTGTACCGGCTTAGCAAGGAATTCGGCTTCGGTCGGCAAACTTTGATGGAGCGCCTGTAATTTACAGCTTGATAAATGCCTTCGCCGTGAGACTGTATCTGTATAAGATTTAAGCAAAAGGATCGTTTTTAAAATAAAATCTATCAATTATCGTACTAATCTACCACTTAAGTTTGTCTTTTTGTCAGTATTCTGAATTTTACTCGAGCTCCGCTCGATTAAGTTTGTCTTTTTGTCAGTATTCTGAATGTTACTCGAGCTCCGCTCGATCTCCGGTTTCCCAGATGGCGGGGATTGTTTACAGACCACTCGTTATCACTTTGTCTTTTCTTTTGTCGCTTAGGCACCCAGAAGCTAGAAAAGTCTTCATTTACACGTGTTTTATAATGTGAACACAGACACATACACCATCCTTGTTTGGCGTGAACGACAGACTATGGAGCAGCAGTACGAACGCTATTTACCGGTAGTTCTGACGTATGAAACTGTTTTTCGCAAAGTATTTTGAGTAGCCTCACCAGCGCAGCGGTCACCGTCAGCGGCTTCGTTTTGTACTAGCGAAACGAAACGAAGCTGATTGGTCGTTCTAATTTCATTGCTGAGTTTACTTAGTATACGATTTTTGCTGATTGTGATTCTGGATCTGACCAGCACACACATTATTATTTGGTAAATTCCCCGCCCGCACAAAGGGAGCAACTTTCATCCAGGAAGTAAGGACCATAAGGGTATCACTCTTCAGCGCTATGCGATATTTTTGCTATCTTCATAAATGTATAAACATGTATTCACTCGCTAACCCCCAAACAAAAGGAAAGCGTGTAATCCTTTGACTGCTACTGACGATACCGTTGGGCGGAAAAGACGCGTAGTTACGCGTCTTTTCCGCCCAACGGTATCGTCAGTAGTAGGCTGTGGAGTATGGTTTATAATTTGTAAAGTTTTTTTTTAAATTTTAAGTTGTGAAAATAACAGAATCTAAGAATAAGTTACTTATGTTGTTCGTACGTTATGAATGTTTTCCTATTATTTTCAGTCCGAAACAGTCCCAGATGACAATTTACTGAGAGATTTGGTCTTGAAAGTTAACAAAATAATGTTTTCTGCTTTAAAAGCCAGGTCTTTCTTGGCACTTGAAACAGATGAATGAAATGAAAGTTTTACAATATTTAACAATAAACGACTCCTCCCCCGTCAAACAAGCCCTTTCCCCGCCACACCACTTCCGTCGTAATACACACAGCAGGGGAGATTTAATATTTCTGGACGCTTTTATTCTGACGCCCTGTCGGTTCATTAGATGTCATTGCGATTGTGCACGGTTGGAGTGCAAAGCTGACCATTTGTCTCTGAAATCAGAGGGACTTTGGACCAGCGAATGTGAAAAGCTATGCGATTGTGTGAGCAATCCGATTTTCCAGTTAACTCCATCACGGCCAGTGGTGTCTTGAAACCGCGGCAAATTCAGCACCCAACACATCTGGCCGATCAGTTCAATGAACACGGATATGAATATGGCCAGCCGTACGCAAAGGACTACATAAGCCCCGCAGTTGCGGGAGGATCATGAACTTCAATGCCTCTTGCAGTTGGGTCAGTGGTGGCTAATTTAACACAAACCATCGTCACTAATCTGAGTGACGCAGATGTAAATGGGGGTTGGCAAGAAGCAAAGAACATCTAGACCCCCCTCCCCCTCCCCCCTGAGGCCCTATGTTTCTTGCTCGCGATGTACTTTGCGTCTTACAGCTGGGTAACTTTAGGATTTTTGTGCTCCGGCAGCGAGGAGGTTCAAACAGCACCTCATCCAGCTTACCATTCCGTCTGCAAGACGCACAGATCATCATGACAATCTACATCAAACTGTGCCTTCAGCTGCTTTGTATACATTTATATCGTCGAGTTTCACTCGACGGGCGTGTAACGTTTTCGTGGTTTGTGTGCTGCAGGAAACTGATGACTGCAGACGGTTGGTTCGTCATGCATAAGGTTTGATCAACTTTACATGTCAGAAGTAGATTTGGGTCGTTATTTTGATATGCCACTGAAGCGTTGAGGGAAGTGAGTGAGAGAGAGGGACATTAAAATTTAGGTTTGTTGTAACCAAATTTTAATCTCTCTCTCTCTCTCTCTCTCTCTCTCTCTCTCTCTCTCTCTCTCTCTCTCTCTCTCTCTCTCTCTCTCTCTCTCTCTCTCTCTCTCTCTCTCTCTCTCTCGTCAGTATGTGTTTGTTAATGGAAAACGTTCTGCTGAAGGCATAATAACGCATGGCGTGCCTCAGGGCTCAATATTAGGGCCCCTCTTATTTTCCATTTACATCAATGATATGCCATTGCATATTTCGGATCGAAACGTACGCTGTAGCCTGTTTGATGATGATGCTACTCTCGACGTGTCGTGAGTGAAAATATCCACAATCAATTCCTCACTTCAACAGGGCTTAACTGATGTTTCAAAATAGTGTCACACTAACTATATGGTAACAAATCCGTCTAAAACAGAATGCATGCTAATAACTACACGACAAAAGCAGCAGTTACATCCACCCCCGCTTAGCCTTTCTCTCAACTCTGAGCCGATTAGACAAGTTAGAGAGCAACGCTTGTTAGGCGTCACTATTGACGACCAACTCACATGGCACGCACATGTCAGCAGCGTATGTCGAACAGTGTCCAGGAATTTATATCTTCTTTTAAAACTGCGTTATTTTACAGATACACCCACAAGGAAAATATTTTATAACGCACATATTCAATCCCATATAGATTAAGCATCCACAGTTTGGGATGGATGTAGCGATGCGTGCATAAAAAGGCTTATATGCTCTTCACCGTAGGGCAGCCAAATTAATCCACCCGGATAGTAAATAAAGCACCGACGACCGGCTCAAAGCCCTCGACATGCTGCCTCTGCGTAAGTTACTCATGTACAATAAAGGCGTACTTATGTTTAAAATCTTCCACTCTAAAACGCCTACTTATCTAACAGATCTATTTAGCCCTGCTCATACGCCACATAAAATGACGAGGAACAATCTATCCATACCAAGGCCGCGCATCGATATATTCAAAACTATTTTGTCTTACTCAGGAGCCAAACTATGGAATTTGTTGCCTATCGACATTACTGGGGCTCCTTCTTTGTCCACATTCAGGGCCCGCTTATTTCGGCAGCTGAAAGAAACTTAAGCCCATAGTTGTGTAGTTGTGTCGGCATTACTCGAGCGGATTGAGTTGTATTGTCGAGTTTGCTGTTGCTGTTACAGTTCAAACTATTTAATAATATATATATATATTCTTTACTTTTAACAAAGGCGTCGCCCAAAGCCCCCCAAAAAAGCCAAAAAATGCACTCAAGATCTGTTTGGGAATATTCATGCACTAGCCTCCCCTCTCGGGGGGAGGACTGGATATTCTCCAGCGGGTTGCCGCGGGGCGCCTGGGGGTAGTCCCTACTACTTTATGTAGCAGGTGTTCAGTGGAAGGCTTAAAATGATAGGTCTGTCATTCCTTCTCTCCCACTAACCCTCTCCTTTCTAGAACTAGTAGGCGATGCAGTCACAAAAAGGACAG
>BTPG01000008.1:140903122-140928122 GCA_036245525.1 Semisulcospira habei
CGCACTGTAATTAAAGTTCCACTGTCTGGGACGGTTGCAGCAAAGTTCATATGAAAAAAAGTAAATTCTCTGTATCGTCGAGGTGTTAAATCCATATTTTCTGGACCCGCCCCGACAGACAAAAAAAAAAAATCAAATCTCTTAAATTGCTGGCATTAAACAAACAATTCGAATTTAATCGGTGTGTATTAATGTACAAAATTCTACACGAGAGATTCCCACTCCATTTGCGAACACTGTTTTCAGATAATCATAGACAGAACACGAGAAACAGGTCGCTCCACCTACCCAAGAACAAGACTAGATATATATAAAACTAGCCTGGCCTTTTCAGGTGTAAAAGCATGAAATAATTTACCCCAGCATCTTAGGGTTGTCTTAACTGGGCGAGACAAACCCGAACCTCGTCTCGGCGATCCTCCCGAGACAGTCTCGGCGATCCTCCCGAGACAGTCTCGGCGAAACCCCCGAACCGCCCCTTGCCCTTAATTAGGTTCGGCGAACCCTCCGAGACAGGATTGGCGAGACCCCCGAGACGTGTCTCTGCGTGTCTCGGGCCGGCCTTTTGTCTTGCCGATCACGCGCAGCAAACCTGCCCGAGACACTCTGAAAAAGTGAACGCTCTTTTCTGCCGGAGGAAAGATTTTCAGTCAACATGGCGAACCAGCAAGAATCCGTTGTCGGCATTGATTTATCTGAAGAAGATTGCTTAGTCTTTGTTGAAATTTGGGAGACTTTTTCCATTTGTGGGATCAGAAGAACTCCCAGTTCAAAAACAAACGAGCCAAGGCCAGGGCACGAGTTCATGGATAGATTCGGGCATGGTTGGACTACGGGTACGTCAGTTTCATTCCTTTTTCTCCCCTGCAATGACCGCTTTCTTTGTCTTTCTGCTGCCCCTTCCTTCTCGCCTAGGACATACAGCGCTAGAACAACGCTAAAATCTTCTGCATCTTCTTCTAATTCACGAGCGGACGCCATTGTTGCTGATCAACTTCCGTCTGGTTCGGCCCAGCTAAAAATAGACCTGGTTAAGAAACGAAAAGAGTTCGCCGTGACCGCCCGATCTCCTGTCTCGTCTCGGCTGGTCTCGGGGAGACCCAATTCAGAACGAAACCGCATTTTGACCGAACGACGAACCTCGGTTCGCCGAGACATCGTCACCCTCAATTAAGACATTCCTTTAAGTCTATTTCTAAATTTAGTATTTTTAAGGGTTGCCTTTATCGCTTTTTACTTCTAAACTAATAACACGATTCAATTCTCCTCTGTTGATGCTGTACTCTCAGAGACATGTTCTAATTACAAGATGACCTTCAGCTTATGTCGCTGTTAACTCTGCGCAACACACTCGATACTCTGCCTTCTCCGCCTTGCCCTCCCGACACCCTCTTTTCCGGCACCCCCCTCTTTTCCTTCCGGCCCGTCTCTCAGGACGAAGTCCTCAAGACCATTAAGTCCATCCCTCTCAAAACCTGCGAACTAGACCATCTCCCAGCTTCTCTCTACCGGGACGGCCTTCCAAAACTTCTGCCCTTCATTACCAACATCATCAACACATCTCTAGAGAACGGCTCCGTCCCTGACATCTTCAAGACCGCCATCGTCCGTCCTCTCCTAAAAAAAAAACAACCTCGACCCAAACGAACTCAAAAACTATTGCCCAGTCTCCAATCTCTCTTTCCTGTCCAAGCTTCTTGAGAAGGTCGTTATGAACCAGCTCAACCTCCACCTCGCCGACAGCAACCGCCTCAGTCCTTTCCAGTCTGCCTATCGCAAACATCACAGAACTGAAACAGCCCTTCTACATATCTTAAACGACCTGCTTCTCTCCACCGACTCGGGCAACATCTCCCTTCTTACGCTACTCGACCTCTCTGCCGCCTTCGACGCTATAGACCACTCTATCCTCCTCCACTGCCTTCACCACTCCTTTGGCATCACTGACTCTGCTCACTCCTGGTTTCTCTCCTACCTCTCCGACAGACAGGAGTCCGTCACCATCGACGACATCTCCTCCAACCCAGTCACGCTCTCCTGCGGAGTTCCACAGGGGTCCGTCCTGGGCACGGTCCTTTTCACACTCTACGCCTCTCCCCTGTCCAACATCATCCAGCCTCACCACATACACCACCACCTCTACGCTGACGACTCACAACTACTAGACAAAGTCAAACTCGACAACACTCAGTCACTACTGACTCGCACGGCTGACTGCTACGAAGACGTGAAAAACTGGATGACAGCAAACAAGCTTAAACTGAATGACGACAAAACGGAAGCCATGCTGGTAGGCACTCGCCAGAAACTTTCCCAGCTACCTCCCTCTCTCCACCTTCAACTCGACAGCAACCCCATCTCCCTCTCTGACTCGGCCAAAAACCTCGGCGTTATCCTCGATTCCTCTCTGTCCATGACCAGCTTCGTCTCCGCCACGGCCCAGGCATGCTACTTCCACCTCCGCCGCATCAGTCAGATCAGAAAATACCTCACTGCCGAAGCTGCCACCAAACTTGCTGTCTCTGTCATCCTATCTCGCATCGCCTACTGCAACTCTCTCCTTTCCGGCCTCCCTCACTCCACCACCTTCACTCTCCAGCGCGTCCAGAACAATGCTGCCCGCCTCGTCCCCAGAAAAAAAAAAATCCGATTACATTACTCCCCTGCTCAAACTCCTTCACTGGCTTCCCATCCCCCAACGCATCCAATACAAGATTCTGTCTCTCTGCTACAAATCCCTGAACAACTGCGCTCCTGCCTATCTCTCAAACTTACTTCACCCCTACACCCCTCCCCGCTCCCTCCGCTCCGCCTCCGACCCTCTCCGCCTTCACATACCCCGCACCAAACTCAGCACTTTCGGCCCCCGCTCCTTCTCAGTGTACGGTCCATCCACCTGGAACACTCTCCCACTCTCTCTCCGTCAGAAACACTATCTCCTCCTTCCAGTCCGCCCTCAAAACTCACTTCTTTCAACAGTTCCAGCACTATACCACCACACTCCCCACCCCAAGCTGACTGTCGTAATGTATTTCACTATTTGTGGCACGTGAGTCGTTGTCTAAAGCGTGCGCATGCGTGCGTGAGTTGTGAGTGCGCGCTTAGAGTTATAATTATTATAAGATAAGCGCATTATAAATACGTAATTATTATTATTATTATTATGTTATTATGTTTGTTTGTTTTTTTCGCTTATTATGCTTTTCGTACGCTTGAATGTTCTTGACACTATGTTTGTTTGTTTGTTTTCTTAAATATTTTACTGTGTTGCTCGATGTATATTTATGTGTGTAGAGTAGCAGGACAGTTTGGAAGATAGGCATTGCTATGCCTAAAACTTTTTATCCTGAATAAAAACGTTTCATCATCATCATCATCATCATCTCTCTCTCTCTCTCTCTCTCTCTCTCTCTCTCTCTCTCTCTCTCTCTCTCTCTCTCTCTCTCTCTCTCTCTCTCTCTCTCTCTCTCTCTCTCTTTTTCCCCCAGCGCTTCAGTTCGGGTTGAACAGCCACGATACAAAAGTAATAATAAATGCTTCTAAAACTCGTTCTCGAACAACTGTGACGCGAGCCATTCGTGAATCGTTCCCGATCTAGGTGCGGACTTCGCTGGATTTGTTCTGGGAACTATTTGAAAGGTTCGGTGAACATTTTGTCTGACTCGCTGAAGCCGAAACCCAGAATTAAACCGAAACCGGAGTGTAATCTTTTCTTTGATATCTCCTGCGAACAGTAATATTTAGTTTCATTAGTATGACGTAACTATTATAGCATACGCTATGCCATCTTTAATGAAGTAATCTCTGTGGAATATTCATTTATAAATGGCTGACATCGACTCAGAAGTTCTTTCTCTCGGTCTGCTTATAAAATCAACTTAAAATGCATATATACACATGCAGAAATCATAAATGAGGCATGTATTTTCTCTTTGCTTCGGCCATGTTACATTGCGTGAACGCGCCTGAGGTCATCCGCATCGCGTTTCTGTAACCGTGGTCACAAACTGTGCTAAATGGGGTGGGAGGGGGGTGGCGGGGGGGGGAGGGGTGGCATGGGGGGGGGGGGGCGGGGGTGGTAGGGAAGGAGGAGAGGGGTGTGTGTGCGGGTGGGGGAGGGGGGATGGGTGGGTGGGTGGGTGAGACATCTATTGCCTTTTAAATACGAACTCAACACATTATATTCATGTGCACTGTAACTGCGCCATTTTGATTTACCAAAGACCTTTCAGTGGACATGCTTAAAATGTAGACGCATGTGCCCTATATGCACTTTTATCTATATTTATGCTAGCGCACTTTTCCAACGAACACAAGAATATCGGGTCGACGTCGGTCTAATTTGACTCGCGCATAGGCGTGCACGGGTGATATAAGGCTGGCGTCGGGCGGGGAACGGTTTGCTAATTGGGGTTTCCATACATCTTTCTCCATCTCATAAAATGTCACAGAATGTCGGGGCAAAGTTTATTAAAGGCATCATCCAGAAATATGTGCATCACAACACCGCCGTTTACATCTGATGATGCGAACTATCACTCGAGACGTGCCTTGCACGGATACTCGGATGCTTGCCGCGTATCCGTGTGCGGCACGTCTCGAGTGAATTTTTTTGCGATTGTTAGTCTCTTGCATGCTATCACAGAGTTGTGTTGATATCATAGTTGCTGCACCCCCCCCCCCCCCTTAAAAAAACCCAAACCAAACAAAAACAAAACAAAACAACAACAACAACAAAAATGGAAATGAACATAATGCAGGCTTGAACAATTCAGTTCAGTTATTTCATTTCAGTTATGACGGTTCAGAAAATCACCTGCCATGTTTCCGCGTCACATGGATACACGACCAGCGTTGGCTGTGGTATCCGCATGGTGTTTCTTTTATGTGAAGAACCAGGTTTGCCACTCACTACAGCTGACACTATCCCGAGACTTTGCAGGTTCACAGATCCCGCACCGTTTGCGGGAATACATCCCACATAGTCGCTTTCTCTGAAAACGCCACAAGTACACTTCTATTCAAATTAGATGCTAAGCATCTCATTTGAATAGACGTTTACTTGTGGCGTACTCCCAGGGCCAGGTGGGTCTGTCGGAAAACTTCCAGCACTCGGTACTGGATCATCTAAAGCTGCTAAGCTTTAAACGATGTTGGAATCTGCAATGTCTCTAGATCGCATCTTTAAATTTTACGCTTCGGACACTTCACCGCTTAAAATCTATCCGCGCCTTTCACGGGAGCACTCTCCAGATAGACCCACTCGGAGAGCATTGACACACTAACGTTTGCGTGAACTTCATGAATGTTGAAGTTAAGTGTCGATGAGTGACGCTCATTGCCATAAAAAAGAGAGCAATAACGCAGTCCTAATCAAAGAGTCTAGAGCATTACGCTGCTTTTTTCAGAAACGTACTTTTATGTACCGACTCCATAAAGTTTTTCCTTTACATGTATTGATATATTGTATAACAAGCACATTTTAATATTCATGAATTTGTTTGATATACTTCCCTTCCCAAAATCCCGGCCTTGCGCGCCAAGATTCGATAGTGATGATACGTGCATTTTTCAAAACGGAAACGCGAAATATTTTCATACGGCAACATTAACAAGCTTCTTATGTGTAGTAGTAATGAAATGCTTCTAAGTGTGTATGAATGCTCGAAATTTACATCATATACACAAACACGAACGAAGGACAGACGCCAGGAAACGTGTGAGTCGCTGGACTAACTAGTGAAATTGACGAGATGTCAGCTGGCGTAATCGACAACCTGAGAAAAGAACTAAATAAACACACCTTCTGGCATTTTCCGCAATTATGCGTGATCTAGTAACAATTAGAATTTACTCAGTAACACACACGATTATACCACACACTGGATGTGCCCATAGTCAGACGAAATCTACGCGCTGAGTCGGCACTGATATGCAGTCTTCTGCCATTCATGTGTTGTCTGAACACCGCAATCAGCCGCAAACTGAAAGTTTTGTTTTGTGTTGGACTGGGTACATACATATACTGAGCAACAGAGTGCTTGATATAGTGTCGTTAACCGACAGATGTGATTACTTGACCCGAATCAAATGTCCTCGTCTCACCACTCGGACATTTTGATTCGGGTCTCGTAATCACATCTGCCTGTTATCGGCACTATATCAAGCAAAATGTTGCTCAATATAATATAATTATCAGGACAAACTTTATAACTTTGAAACTATCGTCCGCTAACCGTCCTAGATCTGGCTTTTAGGCAGGTATGAATGTGCATACTGTACATAACGCCCCAATGCGCAAAAGGCATCGGGCATATATCGGCCTTACAAATATCCAAGGACAAAGACGGGCTTTGTCCTTAAGCATGTCCACTGAAAGAGCCAGGTAAATCGGTTGCAGTGTACCTGAACTGATCAGTGTTTAGGTTGTATATTCCATATGCAACAGAGATGTTCCTGTATCCCACTTCCCCACTCTCCACCTACCCCTCACGGCTCCCCCCTCCCCCCTCCTCCGCGGCCTTTCATTGTCACTCTTACAACGTGGGTGTTAAACCCCGAAATAGCAGAAAAGAAAGACCAGAAAAGACAACCCCCCCCCATCCCCCTCCCCCCCAAAAAAAAAACAAAACAAAAAACAAAAACAAAAAAAACAACAACACCCCACAACAACCACGAAAATCTTTTATTTAATATCTTTAGAGCATATTATTATTATTATTATTATTATTATTATTATTATTATTATTATTATTATTATTATTATTATTATTATTATTATTATTATTATTCTCTGCATGATCATTAGTATTAGAATAAGTATAATAAGTATTATAAGAACAAGAAGAAAAAGTAAAGAACTTATGTAGACAGTATACATGTTATTATATAATAATGATATTATTATTATTATTATTATTATTATTATTATTATTATTATTATTATTATTATTATTATTATTATTATTATTATTATACTGTAAGAGGAAGAACACAAAGAACCAAAAATAACTTCTAAATATGCAGAATGTGTGCTAACTTGAAATGTTAACATATGTACTGATGTGTAGTGAAAGAGTAACTTGATTTTACACTTGACGATAAGTGTTTTTCAGGTTCCGAAAACCTTGTCCATGTTTTTGAAGGCTGATTTTGGCCTCTTAAAAGAAGCTTAGGAAATGGCAATAATTGTGATTAGACTGCAAAATGGTTTTGGTACGTGTATGAGGACAAGACCTTCCCAAAGCGCAAAAGGCCATCGGGCCGACGTCGGCCGCCGTTGGCCCGCGCACGAACGTGCGCGGGCCAACGGCGGTCGCTGTCGCCCCGATGGCTTTTGCGCAATGAGTTGGGCAAGGTTTTCTTTTGCACGCTGCATTTTTCCGTTCCGTAACCTATTTACACTGAAAGTTTACCGAATGTATGCAGTTGCAAGACGAAGGCCACTCTAGCGCTTATTACTGAGCAGACACAGATGAATATATATTTATAATGTTAACATCGTTCGGACTGGCTGTTCTAGATCTATGAATTTTTACTTTGTCTTCAGGATTTGTCATGAACGCGTAAGGTTATGACAAGGTTAACCCCTTGGCTGCCGTAACATAGGGAAAACACCCAAAAAGCAAGCTGCATAGATCCTCAAGAGCTCCCGCGAACGCGGGGGCTCATGAGGATCTATGCAGCATGCTGGCCACATTTATAACCATGTCTCTCAGACGTCTGGCGCTGTCCAGCAATGAATCTGCAACGCCTTCTGACATCATGTTTAGCAGCGATGTGGTTAAATTCGAGATACATTTTTTTTTTTTATTACTGTGTCAATTTTATATAAGTGGGTTACTCATATGGCATTTTGATTTCCAGCGCCATCCGCATGACACGTACCGACCATGAAGATTTAAGGGTAGTGTCTGGTTAGCTTGGCCCCCTTCCTGGCACCAAGCTAATCAGACAGCACCCTTGAGGTATCATCCTCGTTCTGTTTCTTGTTAACTTGTAGGCCTACGTATTGCTGATTAAATGTTTTGGCTCTGGATGTGAAGGCAACATGTATTATGCTGTGCATGATTTTTTGGTCAGTGGTGATATGTATTATAATTATGTGCTTATCCACACACGCAAGAAGTATTTGGTGACATGTGGGTATTTGGTGACATGTAATATTAACAGCGTGTGGCAAAACACGCGCGCGCCCACCCACGAATGCACGCATGCACGCACGCGGGCGCTAGCCTACGACAATTTTATACTTTGCACTAATTTTCTACGCACGTGACCGGCGTAATGCGATTTCCATTTAATTTTTGTAACAAAGTACAACGCACAAGAACTACTTAACCCTTTGCGTGTGATCAGCGGTTTTTGTCGCGATGATTCCTACAGGAGTGTGTGTGTGTGTGTGTGTGTGTGTGTGGGTGGGGTGTGTGGGGGAGGGGGTGTATGTGTGTGTGTGTGTGTGGGGGGGGGGGGGGGGGGGGGGCGGGGGTAGTCGTCAGTCTCCCAAAAATCAAACAACGGTGGGCAGGGGTGGGCGGGTAAGCGACAAGTGTGTGTAAGCCTCTTGAACTTTTCACCGTAAAAATAAAAAAAGCAGAGATGGGGGATGGGTCGGTGTGTGTGTGTGTGTGTGTGTGTGTGTGTGTGTGTGTGTGTGTGTGTGTGTGTGTGTGTGTGTGTTTGTGTAAAGGGGGGGGGGGGTCCAAAATGCACTAAGAGAACTTTGTTATTAAAAAATTTGGCCGGAGGGGGGTTCCGCCCCTAATATGCATATATGTCGTTGCGCTGGGGGGCCCCGATCTCTGCGGCATGCGTCCTCTTAACAGGTGTGCTGGGGATACGAGAAAAGTATCTTAAACTGTGACAAATAGCAATATGAGAATATATTCCATATAACAATTTACGCTGTTTTACAGATGGGGCGACCTGCACGAATCCACTGAATGTTTGACGTTCGTGTAATTAACTTTTACTTTTGATTAGAAAAATAAACCTCCTATAACGGTGCAGTGCCTCCAAACTGGATCGCGATAATCACAGCTTCGACAGCGCTCTTCAGTCCTAGGACACATAATGTGATTGGGAATCGCGTCAAGTACGGTCTAGGCAATCTGTCACTCGTAATCACGAAAGCACTACAGCAAGGCTTGTCCACCTCACTGGCTATTGCTTCCGTGAGCGTGATCTGATTGTCTTTGATTCCAGTGAAATACTGAGTCATTTCATCCCTGAACGGCACGGCACGCTGGGCTAATTGACCGACATGTCGGCTCTTACTCATAGTGTATTGTAACCTCTGGAACTGCTGGCCCACTGCATGCAGCTGCAAGAGGCATAGGTCTCATGAGGATTTATGCCTCTTGTTTGCTTTATTTGTGTCCATGCTCCTCAGACAGATGAGGGCGTTGGGGAGGGGGGAGGAGGGGGGGGGGGGGGTGGAGTCATGTGCGATAGTTTCAGAAAGATCATTTACAACGGCTGGCAGGAAGGAGGTTTACTCATTCTACCCCAGGCACACCACAGCATGATAAGGATCGACCATGATAGTTCAAGGGTGATGCCAGAATAGCTTGGCGCCTATGGGCGCCAAGCTATTCTGGCATTACCCTTGAACTATTATGGTCGATCTGTGTCCTGCACTGCAATGCAGTCTTCAGAGAACAACGGCAACATTTTGGGATTTCGGTGTTGGGGTAGAATGAGTTAACGCGTTCGACGACTGCCGCAGTCCAGATACGCGGCGTGAAGCCGTGTATCCGAACGCTGCAAGTGTCGAATGTGTACAACACATTATTTTATTTATTTTTATTTATTTTATTTTAGTTTAAACCCGACTTCCACGACCAGGATAGTTTGAAGGAAATCTCAAAGCTGACCAGGGCCTGCTCGTGAACCTTTGTGGTCCGTCAGACCCACTGTGTTTTGGGGTCCACGGTAGAACTCGTGGAAAGGATGTGACGACAAAATAGTGACTGACTCAGGTCACATTAAGACAGTAGGTTGACAGTAATGTACGCTAATCAGGCACTACTGTCCAACTGTCATTCAGACAGGTCACATCAGCAGTGACAGAGTACTGACAGATGGCGTTATTTGAAAAACCGAGCTGAGCTGTCTTACGCCTGGAAGCCAGAGAAAACACAAACTCCATTACACTGCACATGGCTGTTGCATGGTCAGTCCCCCGCAGTGAAAGGGGCCAACTCATTCACGGCGTCCCGCATCAATAAATGCGGAAGTGTGGCGTAGCGTTAACGCTGCGCGACACTTCCACAGCTATTGATGCGGGGCGACATGCATGAGTTGAAATACAAACATGAAATTGTCAATAGCCACTCTGACCAGATTGTGACTTTGGCAGACACTGCAAGTGCTTCCAGGTCTGTGATTTTGGACATCACGACTAAAGCCGTAACCGGTCCAAAATCACAGACCAGCACACAAGAAAATATTTAGGTCAACGAACATGAATGAAGGTCTGTTCGATTTTTTTTCTTTCGTAGTCTGCTTTTTTTTTTCATCTGTCATGC
This sequence comes from Semisulcospira habei, assembly GCA_036245525.1. Taxonomy (NCBI): domain Eukaryota; kingdom Metazoa; phylum Mollusca; class Gastropoda; family Semisulcospiridae; genus Semisulcospira; species Semisulcospira habei. The sequence continues at coordinate 140,913,652 of BTPG01000008.1, forward strand.
GTCCTTCCTGAAGGGAATAAAGCTTGATAAGAAAATCGATACTGGCCTTTTAACAGTTTTCAAGGCATCCCTAGCCAGCCGTCATGGCTGCTAATTAATGTAAGTAATGACTTCCTTTTCAGATCAGGCGAGCAGACATGTGACCGCGCGCAGAGCTTTGACCTGCCGCACGTGTTCGATACGCAGCCCGCTGTCAAGAGTACGAATACGAGACGCATTATGTGTCTGCGTCAATAACTCTTCTTTTCTTTAAAAAGTCCCTTCTATTTATAGAAGGGACTTTTTAGGACGGGTCGCGGTGGGACAAATTTAATAGCATTTCCATGAGCATATTGTAATTGAATGTCTCATTGAAGACATAAACAACCGTTTATAGGAAGTCGGTTGACCCAGAATTGAGTACGGAATTTTTGTTATATTTACTTGAACTTTTGCATATAGCTAGTTTGGAGAAAGACAATAGATGAGTTCGTTAGCCAGCTTTGTATTCTTTCAACTTCTTTAGTAAAAATTAATTCTTCTCAGAAAAGAATTAAAACACTAAAAAACCTTTACTTCTAGAGAAAGTCAGACAGTGGCGGTGACGTAAAAGAGGCAACTCCGTCACCACGCATACACTGACATAATACTCTAAATATGACGTCATTTTCTCTCTCGCACAAAACATGCGCGCATCTCCAGGAGGAATAGATCCTCAGGCGCCCATGGAGATGTTTCGAGCGCGCGCGCACGCACGCACTAACACGCACACACACATCGACGCGCTTTCAGAAGAGTATGCCGGTGACCCGTGTACTTAGTATATCATGTAGCTAGGTAAAGTCAACCTGCTTTCACACAAATTATAGCAAGACTGAAATTGTACCGTGAAGTTCTAGTTGTGTCACCATTTTCTCAAGCCTATGAAGCGAAAGTGAAACTCATATCACGTAAAATATAAAATTACGTAAAAACTAAAACTTACGTCATGACACATGACGTTTGACAAATCAATGACGCGTATGTCCTGCGCCCCTTATAGAACTCACTGACGCATTGGCACATCTGCGAGACTTTTTCAATAGGAGATAATTCAACATCAGAATCATATCAAATACAAAAGGTAGAGCCCCTTGACAGCGAGGAGAGCTCTTATATAGAAGGGTCTTTGTGGGTTATGATTCATCCCATCTTGTTTTTATTTAAATCACTGAAGTCGCCCCACATCAATAGATGTGGAAGTGTATAGCGGTACGACTGTATAGGGATTATAATGGCTCGCATTAACTCCTTCCCTGCCAACGTACACGTACATTTTTGTGTCTGAAATCTACGTTAATTCAAAGACCAGAAGCCACAACCGTCAAATGAATGTGGTTAGACTTTGGTCTCTGAAAGAGGCATAGATCCTCATGAGCCTATTCATAAGTATCTATACCTCTTCCCGCTGGGTTGGGTTCACGTTTTCTCGGCACTTAAGTAGTTAAGCATATGTTCTGTTCTATGACCGTGGACATCACGGCTTGGTTGTGTTCTGTTTGAATTAATGCGATAAAAAAAAAAAATTTCTCCATGAAATGACATACGTCAAACAGAAACAAAAATGGATGAGTTGTGTTATTGAACATGTATTTATTTTATATTATTATTTAAAAGTCGTCACGATTTTGTATTAAAACCTCACTAGACAATCTTTTGAGCTGCAGGACCTGTCCACGCCATCAAATCTATTCAGGTCAAATGAAACATAAAACAACCACGATGCAATGTCAAGAATCTAGAACTCAGTTGACCGCAGTTGTGCTGCCATGATGGATTTCGTGCAAGCACAGTACGCCACTCCTAAACAAACCCTTGCATGATGTGCGATGTAGGAGTGCTGTCGATCTGCAAATTACGCCTGTGGAACATAGAAGCACTACTGAAAAGCCATACCACACCGTGATAGCAGCTTCTACCTCTACTCAAAGGGGGGGGGGGGGAGGGAGGGCGGGGCGGGGGGGGGGGGGGGGGAAGTTGGCTAGGCCAATGCCTTTCAACATGGCGATCACGTGGCTTTTCTTCACAGTTTTAGTAAAGCGCGAAATTTGACAGAGGTCTGTTCTTGCGGACTTCTCTACTTTTGAAATAAAGATGCGAACGAGACATAAACCATTCAATGCCAGTGGTCTGATATCTTTGCTAACCTTTTGGCAGTCTGAGGTGGTTTTTGTCGCGATGATTCCTGCAGAGTTCATTTAAAATCATACGCCGACTAAGAGGAAGTAATATAGAAGAAGTAAGTAGTGTCCCTTGACGGCGAGGACTATTTCAGCAGTATACAGTTATCTGTAATCCCTTTAAAGCCAGTGGACGCAGACTGTATTTTTAAAAAAAAATCATTGTCAATTCAACGTAAAAGATCGCCAGCCGCACAGGGAACATGGATCCAAAATAGTGTCCGCGAGAGCCATAGATCCTTGTGAGCCCCCGTGACTGCGGGGATTCATGAGGATCTATGTGTCTTGCAGCTTGGTATTGTTCAATTTTTCTCAAGTAATGCTCCTTGACAGCGATGCACGACGTCCAAGCAGTATATAGTCAACGTTTCGATTGATCGCTGCGATAACTGCGGCGCGTGTCGTCGTAACATGTTTACTGTTATTTGCATGGTATTAGGGTCGCGTCCCGAAGGTGTACCTTCGGTTTAGTCGCAGAGCAGGCGGCTTTATGCTTTCGAGGTGACGACTATATGATTCGAATGAATCATGATCATCAGGACTGCGAGCACGTTGATACAGGCCGGCCGACGGTTTAACTGCCATGGAAATGTGTCTGATCCCAGTTCAGTTCAGTTCAGTCCGGTCAAGATAGTATCTCTGCGTTCGGAAAGGCTCATACGCGCTCCATCTCACCCACCAGAAGTCTGCCCAGAGCTCCTTTTGATATCGCACCAATATTGGTCTGTTTTACTAGGAATCCCAACGCAGATTCGCTGCTGAACTGTCAACGTCGTTTGTTTTAGGCACGCATCAATCCAAGAAGAACCAAGAGGAGACACGCGTCTGCGAGGACTCATGAGGATCTGTGCCTCTTGAAGTTCGAGGCCGTTTCCCTCGATCCTTTAAACTTACAGATCTAACAATGAATGGGCTTTGACCTCGCCACGTTACAGAAGACCAAGTCATTGTTACGAGATATGTACCTCATTCATTATGGCTTCCTTGTTAATCGAGTCATTCGAACTTTTCTGGCTTCCTTTGACCCTAGCGCACTACCCCAGTCAAGCACCTGCAAAAAGCATAGATTCTCACGAGCCCATGAATATATATGCATCTTGCTGAAAATATATCAGGCACAGTTTACATCAATTTAAGCTACCTGCAGGCAGAGAAGCCATCGGGGTTTCACGACATGCTATCCTCGGGATTTACTGCTTCAACGATCGTTTGCAGCTGGTTTCAAGTGATGCCAAAAGTTTTCCACGTAGAGAACTACCATGTTCATGTGTCTTGCAACACACAGACGATCTGCGTCCGTGTGATGGGCCAAAACATTGCAGAAGGAATTACTTTGGGTCAAAATGACGTATGACTAAGCCCTTCCACTTTCAACATTGCGCGCGATTATCATCAACAGTTCTTTTGTTGTTGTTGTTGTTAAAAGCGGCTTAAGATATCATACTATCAGAAGACACACAGCACGTTATCTCTTGTAAATGTATTTTTATAGCCTTGGATGAATACGGATTATGGTTCTACGCTCGTTAGACTTCCGGGACAAACTTGATTTGCTGACATTATTCTCATCATTGGTTGAGGACGTGGCGTCGTCTGTTTTGGTGGCAGTTTGCGTATGTTAGTTTCAGCCACACACAGTCCCCCCCCCCTCCCCCCCCCCTCGTTTCGCTATTGTTTTTCACCGTAACGAAACGAGGGAAGAGCCATCGTGCTTCAGCCAATCAGTAGTGAGGTTACGTTTGCGCCGAACGATTCCCAACAACAAAGCGAAGTTACGGCGGATAGCCAGTGTGTACCTGAAGCATAGGCAACAATCCGAACAACTCCAAGAGGCATAGATCCTCATGAGCCCGAGAATCTATGCCTCTTGGAGATGTTCGGAGGGTTGTCTATGCTTCTGGTACACACTGGCTATCCGGCGTGACTTCGCTCTCGTTCGTTTCTGGGGGTCGTTTGAGGCAAACGTACCCTCACTAGCATCTGTGATCCTCGACCGTGACAGTTTGAGGGCGGTGTCACAATAGCTTTGTGCCCCTTTGAACTAACATGGTCCATCCATATCTTATTGTAGTACGTCGGGACTGAAAGGGCTAACAACAACACACAGCAATGATAATCATATTGACGACGACGACGACGATTATGATGCTTGCGATGATGATAATGATGAAGATGATGAGGACTATGATGATGAAAATCATGAAAATATTATTGTTGTTATTAGAGTTGCAGTAGTAGTGCATTATTATTATTATTATTATTATTATTATTATTATTATTATTATTATTATTATTATTATATTATTATATTATTATATATAGTGTATATATATATATATATATATATATATATATATATATATATATATATATATATATATATATATTAATAGTAGTAGTAGTAGTAGTAGTACTGTATTATTATTGTTATTATTATTATCGTTATTGTCGTAGTCGTCGTCGCTGTGGTTGTTGTTGTTTTGCTGTTGATTCAGCCTGTGAGCGCAACTTCAAACCTTAATATATAATTTATGCATATACTGTTTTTCTTAACAATATGTCATTCTAGCGACTAAAAACACTATTACTATGTGAAATACTCATTTGAAAAGTAAATGTACTCTGTAAAAACGCGGACACTGACATTCTATGTGTAATCCTGCGGGGGAAATCCTGCTGGGAAAACCACCAAACATGTATTTATTTCAATGGTTCTCTGCACTCGTCTTACTCTCTTGACGTACGGGAAATCTGTCTGGCCGTTCTTAAAATAGTGGCACACCTTCACATTATAACTCCCAGTAGATCCATTCCGTTTTAATAACAGGTAGGCATAAAATATTTTAGCCCAGGTCTTTGACCATTGAGTTTAAAATGGTCTTGAAATCGTCGATTGTCACTAAATAAAGAACCTTTGCAAAATCGAAAGCACATCTGTGCCTTAAAACGACTAAGTTTTTGAAGAAGGTTAACTCACTCAGCCCCGACACACCACAGCAAGACATGGATCGAGCATGATAGTTCAAGGGTGGTGCCAGAATAGCTTGGCGCCCATAAGCGCCAAGCTATTCTGGCACCACCCTTAAACTATCATGCTCGATCTGTCTCTAAAATTGTAATAAAGTCCTTCAGTGTCCTTCAGAGGGCAACTTAAAAATTTGGGGATTTCGGTCCTGGGGTAGAATGTGTTAAAGAATTTGGAGGCAAACAGTCACTCACCTCTTCCATTGCATTACTCTGACAATTTGTGGACAATGCTGCTGGTCGTGCAGACGACATTCCCCTGGCAACGCCATGAAAGATCTTGCATTACGTAATAAGTCTATTATGTGTATAGTATTTTGACGACAGTCATGTCTGGTGGAATCCAGGTCAGAAGACTTCTCATCGGGAGGATATCATTATGCAGTGACCATTCATCAGCTTGATTTCTTTCAGGATAATAGTGGAGGAATGAAAACACATACTTGCAGGCCTGAAGGGGTCACATTAGCCATTGTACCCCAAAGCCCGAAGGGCTTCGGGGTACAATGGCTAATTTGATCTCCCTCAGGCGTACAAAGGTCGGTGTAGCAAACCCCTGCTACCAATACATTAGAATAATAGATAATATACATTATGGCTGCTTTTCCATTACCATCGCATACTAAATCACGAGTGCTCCATCAAGTGTACAGACAAAATACGAATTTTACGAGCATTTCATCTGTCGACCCAAGCACGAGTGGCTTTTAATGTTTACAACATATGTACCTCAGATTTTAGTGTCCCAGTCCAGAGCTGCTCGCAGGCAACAGCCGACGTCCCAGTTGCTCAAAGGCCATCGGGCCAACGGCGGCCGACGTCGGCCCGTATGATTTCCAAATAAAAAGCATTTTTAACGGCATACTTTGCAGTTTTCTTCTTTCATTGCTCCAAACTGCGACAACTCTCGTGGATACCTCACCTGCAGTGACGCCGTGAAACTCAGAATGACGTCAGCCAATGCAGTCATGTTTATTCCAGCGTTTGTCTCCGTCTCTGCTTACCGTCATGTGGTTGAAGCAAAAAGTGGTCAGACGACGTGGCGGAGACTGGTAGCTGTTATCTTGCTTGTGAACTAAAACAGCGTAGTAATAACTAATAAAGTCATTAATCTACACTGGGAAAAAAAAGGTCGTACATCTTTCTCGTCGTGTTCATTCTTTCACGAATGACCTTGTTTGGTGACAGGAGGAACTTAAACGTTGATTGCTTCTCTTCCCTTCTCTTCTCGTCTCGTCTCGTCTGTCTGTTTCTCTGTCTCTCTGTCTTTCTGTCTGTCTGTCTGTCTTTTTTTTCTTCTTCTTTCTTCTTTTTAAGAGTTGTTTATGTTTCATTTTTTTAAATAGATTTTTTCAAAGTTCGAATCAGCGACACCTGGTACACATCACACGTGACTCAGGCATTAAGTATAATTCGTTAAATTCTCATGACACACAAAATTTTAATCCAGCAAAAACTTCGGCCTCTTTCCAGATTCTTTGGCCACAGCTGTCTTCTCCCGTGATCTAGTCTGTCAGCGATTCGTCTGCAGTCTTCTTCCAGACACAATTAACCCATTTAGCCCCAACGCGCTACAGCAGGGGATAATTCAAGGGAAGTGCCAAGCTAATCCGGCACTACCCTAGAATTATCATGGTCGATCAATCTCCTGCAACTGCAGACGTGGGGTGAAATTGGTTAAGAGACGTTAACCATTTCTGCATGCAGTCACCGGTATTGGTTACAGTACCGGCGGCCGCATGCACTAGAGGGTTAAACAGACGTGATCAGTGTTTATGCTTGCTGAACATACCACGGGTAATTACCGTTAACTCCTTCACTGCCAGAAAACACAGAACTGTATAGCCACCGCTGCACTCCGCACTGGCGGACGTTTTGGTTGTTGTTGCCGACTGTGCAAAAGTATGGCTCCGTTTATCCTGGAAAGCAAAATGTCGTCGGGCCGACTATCGGTCCGAGATTCTGTTGCTGACTGGGATGTCTGCGTTCGTCTAAGAAAAAAAGAAAAGAAAAAGAAGAATTAGCGCATAGGCACATAAGTCAAAAGAGTGATTCACATACACTGGGAGCAGAGCAGAATTTCTTCATAAAACTGTGACTTGTTCTTCCCACCCCAAGTACACAAGGCCCCAAGCAAGCAAAAGATGACCAGGCCGTCGTCGGCCGCAGTGGGCCCCCGCACGGCCGTGCGCGGGCCCACTGCGGCCGACGCCGACTCTGTGTCCATTTGCTCGCTGTGTCAGTTTGGTGCCCAGACATCTCGCGACGTCGGCCCGACGACCGTGTGCGCATTTGGAAGCTGTCATCTTTGATCACAGGCCACCGCGTCCTTTAGCGTTAACACCCATTGTCTATGCAGCCACCAGTGCTCTCTACAGTACAGATGGTTGTATGCATAAAAGGGTTAATTTATCATGCAGACATGATCATATAATGCTAAGCTCACTTAATGTATCTATAACGCTGAAGAATTTCCCAACGGACCCTCAGCCTCACCAGGCCCTTACACGGTCACCTCCCGCCCCCCCCCCCCCAGCCCACCCGCCAATCATTCTTTTCATGTCCTCCCTCCACCTCTACCCCCCCCCCCCCCCCTATTCATCTGCTGTTTAATTCTTAGATGCTTAGACGTATCTTCCGAACTCCTCAGACACAAGCTTCAAAATAACACAAAATTTATTCTCATCCAGGTCTCAGTTCATGAAGCTGGTAGCGCTTTGAGAGCTCAAACTTGCCACAAACCACATTCACAATGTTGATCCTGCCTTTAACACAGGGTTTTCTGCTTATGCACACGTATCAAACTCAAAGGTGAGCTAATGCCACGTGCACGGTGGAGGGACTCTTCTTTTTGTGGCAAAGAGATCAGTCATGAGAAAAAAAAAAAGCCGATCATTTTATCTACGACATTCAAACCTTATAATCAACAAAAGTTTAAGTTAGCCCTTTAATAAGTAAGACATGAACATCAAACACTTTTATAAATGGAATATAGTACATGGTTGACCCACTCCGGCCTGAAGAACATCTTAATACATTAACCCCTTCACTGCTGAAAACAACTGAACACCACCAAACTGCAAGAGGCATAGATCCTCATGAGCCCCTGCAGTTGCGGAGGCTCATGAGGATATATGCCTCTTGATGAAACCACTGTGTAACCACGTTCCTTGAACGGCGGGGGATCTTTCAAGTTAGATTTACAATGGTTTTAGAAACAGGATATGCGTCCACTGGCAGTGAAGGGGTTAAAAGATCTTTAGAGAATCCATCCTTAATCCACTCTTCATCATTTTCCGTATTTCGAGTCGTTAGGAATGAAACTTATTTGGTTATGCACCTTTAACGCCGCAAAATTCAATCACAATACCTCTACCCTTCATTTTACTAGATACGCTCTCCCCTTTCCTTCTCCATTCTGATCTAGTTAGTTTGCAGGCACTCTTCACCATTTTACATTTTTCGAGTCGTTAGGAATCAGACTTTTCTGGTTATGCACCTTTAACGCCGCAGAACGTCCTTAAAGAATCGATCCCAATGCCTCCACCCTTCATCTCTCTAGATACCCCCTCCCCTTTCCCTCTACGTTCTGACCTAGTTTGCTTGCAGCCTCCGGCTTCACAGCTCAGCGTGTCCTCGACATCCATAGGGTATACAGTCTCGGAATCTGGACGACGAACACATTTTGTCTGCTCGAGCCATCAATCCTTATGAGCCCGTGAAGTCCGATTAGGCTCTAGAGGCCGTATGGCATTTATTATCAATCAGTGTCCCTTCTGGAGTGGATCAGTCTCGTTACGTCTGCGTTCCTAACACGTTGAAATTCTAAGATCATCTGGTGCGCAGTCACCTTTTTGGTCATAATTTACAGATTTCTGAAGAGGCATAGATCTACTTGAGCCACTGCGAAGAGCAGGGGCTCATGAAGATCTATGCCTCTTACCGGAAGAAATCATTCCGATTTTCATCTATCTTTCTCAGGCGGAGGTGGGTTGTGGAGATTTCTGTCTGCCACTTGTCTCAGAATTTGAAAGGCCCCCAGGGGTCTCGAGGAAGATGACGATCGATAGCCAAAGCAGGTCACTAGGTTTGGTTTGATTCTGAGCCCTCTCTCGCCGAACGTCACAAGTCTGCAAGAGGCATAGATCCTCATGAGCCCCCGCAGCTTGCTGCGAGGTCTCATGAGGATCTATGCCACTTGCATGAGACGTTCACATCATTCATGATGAACAACTCTTTTTGCTGGACTCATCCGTTCACGTCCTTGAACGTCTCTCGGTTTGTGAAGAACAGCGGAGGCATCGACTTACCGCGGAGAGAGATGCTAGATCAGGGAAGATCAGAGAAGTCTTAGGCTGATATCCTCTTGGTCCTTCTCGGTTGTAGGAGGGTATGGAGAATGCGACTGATTGATCTTTGGCAAGAAATTTCCAGCAACGAAAGAAACACGCTTAGCGTGTTTCTTTCGTTGTTGGAAAATTCTCTTCATTTTACACGCTTGGCAGTCCCTTTTTTTTTTTTTTTTTTTTTTTTTTTTTTTTTTTTGGGGGGGGGGGGGGGGGTCTGGATTCGATAGATCTGTGTACTTTTAAACACACATTTTATGCCTGACACGTACCGCGAAGTAGGATCAGATCTCTTAATTTTACACGCTTGGCAGTCACTTTTTTTCGGGGGTGCAGGGGTAGGGGGGTGGGTTGGGGGAGGGGGGGTTGGGTTCGATAGATTGGTGTACTTTTAAACACATTTTATGCCTGACAAGTACCGCGAAGTAGGATCAGCTCAAGTGGCATGGCGGGTTTTAATTTCCAGGTTACATTCTGCAGCAGCGTAATCTGATGCGGGAGAAAAAGGAAGCAACACATTGTATGTGGAAAATAATGAGCTAAGAAACACAGATTGGTCAGCTGAACGTGTTCTCACTCAGCTAAAACTGATTTACAGTGGTCGCAGACTGATCGCCCACCAGAGACACCTTATGGCCCATCTGAAGGGTGAATGCCGACGAATGTATCAAATGCAGCAGGACCTGTTTTAAGCGACTATCCTATAAGAGAACACCCGTTATCAAAGACCTCTGTTAAACGTGGCTTTGCCACCTAAAAGATGACCTTCTATGACAGGTAACACATTTTTGCACTGCAAGACTTCCGTTGCAGAATGCACCCGTCTTTTAAGGACCAGTCTTTTTTTTTTTTTTTTCGCTAAAAAAGAATAGGTTGCGCTATACAGATTCTAATGTAATTCGGCCTTGTGTTCTAATACGTCTTACGGTGTTCAGATGACACCTCATCTTTCCACATACGCAGTTCTGGAACAGAGACGCTACGTTTACAATGTTAACTCATTTAAGGGGTCCCGCATTAATTTTTTTTTTTTTTTTTTTCTTTTTTTTTTTTTTTTGCCCCAAGCTTCCTTTGTCGACCTCAGAGGTCTTTGTCTCACGCCGCTCATCCCCATCAACTCCAGTGCTCACCCAGGCCCGGTAGTTGTTCCAGTCAGACTCCCTGCCCTGCTGATATATATGTCAGGTAGTAGGGGACCCCGCATCAATAGCTGCGGAAGTGTCGTATAGCGTTTCCTGCGGCAACGCTATACGACACTTCTGCAACTATTGATGGTGGGGGGGGGGGGGGGGGCACCTTGAATGCGTTAACGCTGGCACGCTGCGGTACACTGCAAAACACTTCATGCTGAGACTTGCTCTGCTGAAGAAAAGATGCAGGCATGGTGTCCTCTACCCTATTTTCAGTTGTAGGCAAGGATTTCAATGCAGCGTTGCTGTAGGCCTATACCCAACGATGTTAATAGGCAGACATGAAACACTTTCATAGCCAGTAGACACACATTATGCCTGCAACACATGGCATGGTAAATAGAATGCCAAATCACCCGATCCGTCGGTCTCAGGAATTTTGGCCTTGGCTGCATCAGTGTGGTAAACCGTCAACGTGTTAACTCGATATTCTGAAAATTTCAAAGAATTCGGTTGGGCAGTTTCTGATTTCTACCCATTTTACAAAGCTGTCCTCGCCTTTTTGCGATGACGCTAATGGGATTGAATAAAAGATGTATATAATATGCGATGTAAAAGTGACGGAAAGATTTCTGGGAGGGCACAGTAGCTTAGCCCATTTTAACCTCATGGCCGTAATTCCCAAATAGTTTTGGAGGTGAAACCTGACGACTATGTACCAGTTGAAGAACATGGATCGACCATGATAATAAAAGAGTAGTGCCATCGGGCGACAAGCTAATCTGGAACTACCCTTGAATTATCATGGTCGAGCCATCTCCTGCTGTAGTTTGTCAGGGCTAAATCGGTGAACAGCATGCACTTACATTGGTGGGCTTTCCAAAGTTCTTAGAATTCACACGGCATTAGCATAGTATTAAACCGCCTTTAAAATCGTTTACTCTTCAAGGACGCAGATGGTGTTTTTTGAAAGCACAGTAAATTCAGATTCCCAGCCGTCCAAGACAAATGGATACAATGTGGTTTCAGCAAGAGGGATAGATCCTCATGAGCCCCCGCAACTGCGGGGGCTCATGAGGATCTATACCTCTTGCAGTTGAATGGTGTAGGCTTTTTCTCGACAGTGAAATGGGTTTACCTCAACTGAAATAACCCCAGCATCATCTGTTCTTGAACAGTGTTGGGATGTGTTCACTTACTGATTACGGCTGTTTCATGACTGTAGCAGCATTAATTAGGATGCCAAGGTAGTTGTTACGAAAATTATCGTTCATCTTTTTTTATTTTTTAATCGCAATTAATCACTAGATAAAATCGTTTATATTCACCACTTGGAGAGGCCAGTGTTTTATATGAAACACCTCTCTTGTCATTTGGCTGTTTTGTAATTGTAATGATTTTCTACTCTTTTTATGTGTAAACTAGGGTAGGCCAAATAAGCATGAAGGTGCAGCGTCCTTAGAATGTCTTAGATTTATGTTGCATATTAAACCGGCTGGATACACACATTCAGTATTCTGTATAGTTTTTGTCACATGCAGCGCAGGCACGTCCTGACAAAATCTTGTGGTGCTGTCGGGACATTTAGCAATGTACAACCAACCATCCCGTCATTTGGCAAAAGACAGTACATGTAAGTCCATCTCGTGAAAATCGAGATTTTTTAAAATTTTATTTTTATAATGGTCACACTGGCTTTCTGCCATCTGACGGTAGACCTTGTGATTAGTATTTTTCCACGCCATTTATTTTTGGCCCAGCAGATTCGTGTGTATGAAAAATCGGAGCTCGTTACCTTTTTCGTGAAACAAAAGTGTTTTCTTTTTGTATATACACTAAGTCTATAACAGGACCTCCAATGATATGAAGAAAAGAAGAACAGTTGAAGATCATTTCAGTCGACAAGAGACATTGATTCTCATGCGCCCCTGCTCTGCAGGGACTCATGTGAATCTGCGTCTCTTGCAAATGTATGACAGACTGATTTTATCAGATCCATGATTGCCTTCGGGCGCAGACGTGTTGAATTTAAAAGTCCTTGACCGGTTCGGCTTTCCCTTGTGCCAGTTTTCTATTCTGCGTAGATTCACCGGCAAGGCGTCATAATTAAACCTAACTGTATTTCATCCTTTGATCCGTTTGCAGCTGCTTCCATGTGCGCGACAAGAAAGATGATGACACTTGCAAAAAAAGACTTAAGGATAGAGCATTAGGTTTTACATAACACCTGTCTTGAAATCTGTCCCTGGCATTTAAAGAAATCAGATAAGAACAATTTGAGCAGCTACATATACTCGGGGAGGAGGGGGGAGGGGGGGGGGGGCGGCTGGGGCGTGCGTATTAAGACTCTCACCATTTATTCGCCAAACACCCAAAAAGGAACTTTGTTATAGCATTTTTTTTTTAAAAATTGGTTCGAGGGTGGGGGGGGGGGGAGGGAGGGGGAGGGGGAGAGGGGAGGGGGGGCGGAACCCCTGTAACACCCCCCCCCCACACACACACACCCAGATCCGTCCCTGGAGATTATCGTGCATCTACAAATCCTGAGGTTGATAACTTTCACTCTGTTTGAAAAAAGCAAATTCCGTCTATGAACATGTTACAAGAGCACCCAGCCAGTCAAAGCTGTGTTAGACGACTCATCGTGCACGGCTAGACGAACAACAAGTCGTTAATATATAACGTTTCAAAAGAGACGCACCGGACGTGCAGTATTTAAAAAAAAATTTTTTTTTACCTCAAACTAAGCAGACATTACATTTGAGCTGGCAGAGTAGATCGGTCTTCCAAGGTCACTGCCTATCTAAATTACGTATCGTTAGCCTTGAACATGTAAAACAACGAGCGCACTCAAAATTTGGGCGACGCCAGACGATTGCATTTCACAAGAGATTATTTTCTCTCTATTTTTTGCTTAATGTAGGACTGCCTTTGTTTGCAATATCCTCGTACGAAGAAGAAACCTATACTCTGTTACAAAAACTGAAGATAAATTGAATTATTGCTCAATATTAGCGTTCAATGTCAAAATGACGATATTTGAGTTTGTACGTTTGATCCATCGCCTGCCCCTGAAGCTTCAAGCAAAAGAGGTACAAGATAGTTCATCTTTCACTGAGCGAATCATTATGATTCAAAACGTCGACTGACTGATTGAATGACTGACTGACTGACTGACTGACTGATTAACTATTTATTTATTTATTTATTTATTTATTATTATCATTATTATTATTATTATTATTATTATTATTATTATTATTATTATTATTATTATTATTATTATTATTATTATTATTATTATTATTATTATTATTATTATTATTACAGACTACTGCACTTATAACAAGTTTAAATATTGCAAAAGTCGTATGCAACAACACTTTTTCAGAGGTACTGACAGCACTCTATGTCATTTACTTCGCCTATAACAAACTTCAAATATAACAACAATTGAAATTTGGTCCCCTGGCGATTCGTAATACCGAAGTTTAGAAATACTTAATAATAATAATAATAATAATAATAATAATAATAATAATAATAATAATAATAATAATTAATAATAATTATTATTATTATTATTATTATTATTGGCTGCTCGTGATCGTAGGAGAAGAAAAGATTGCAGACCGTCTGATCTGGGAAGCTCGCAAACGAATAAGACACTCACTTGCCTTTCCAAGTGAAACAAGATGAGGATTTCATCCCAAAGACTACCGTATTGTTTGGAGCTCACATGCGCTTTCTTTTAGGAGCAACCAGAGTTCGTG
>BTPG01000008.1:140930622-141138122 GCA_036245525.1 Semisulcospira habei
AAATCAGGCAATATTATGTCCAGGCACACCTTCTGCATCCTCTGCAAAAAACAAAATGAAAATAATATTGAATCTCTGGCTCACAGTGAAGGTATTTGTGCACCCAGTAAACGACCATTTCCGCGAAATCGCAAAAAAAAAGACAAAAATGTGTCATATGCCATAAGACATTTTCTATAGCACTGACAGTCCATTTTCAGGTTTACATCATTAAAACAGGATGTCAAAATTACTATAAACTTGACTAGGTGATGCTGTGATTACTGTGAGTGCCACAGTGGTTGATTTTGTATCCCTACCCCCAAGTTGTAAAAATACACAAAATTAATTAGAAAAAGTTACTTAAGTTATTCCATTTTATTTTGACCTCTCTTTACTTATTAAGTTTCAATAATGTGAGCATAAAGTGCAAGAAAATAAGGAAAGTCGGCATCCTTTACGGTATTTCGTGGTGAATGATAGCTTTTTCCCATTTAAAATTGCCAAATTGGGAAACGTACGTTGTTTCTGATGCCCTCAGAAATTTTGTAAACAACTGATAGGTCATTTTTTAGGTTCTATTGGTTAGGATAGAGCACCACAGTTACTCCGAACCTGATTGTATGATGCTGTTATGCATTTAGGGGCCACAGTGGCTGAATCTGCTGCCCTACCCCCATTTTACCAGTATGCAAAGGAACGAAAAATGATAATAACAATTGCTCCTCTGTTTAAATATTTTTGTTGCCAGTTTTCTTAACAAAATATGCATATTGAGCATAAACATTTGTGATCGTTTCATTAATTTCAATGTGACCCATCAATTTAAATGTAATTCTTTTTTATTTAAGGCATGCTTAAGAGGGGCTGCCGCTGAAGCATTTACCATCTGCACATTCAGCACTCTTGTCAAACTCGGGGAAGGTGTACCTCAGGGAGATGTTGTGTCTGATGCTGTTTTTGGTCTACATCAATGACATCAGTACAACAGTACCAAGGTTCGTCTCGAACATCCTCCATGCAGATGACTTTGCAGTGTGGAGCGCAGCAGAACATAAAAAAATAGCATCCTCTAGAATCCAGGATGCTGCCAATAGAGTCAGCAGCTGGACTGAAAGAGGCCACTCAAACTGAGCTAGACCATCTCTTTCAATCAGATGGAAAAGGTCACCTCAAAACTGGAGAACTTCCAGTACCAAAAACAGACAGGCCAACTTTACTGGCAACAAATAAATTACTGGATTCACGTGGAGGCCTCACATCGAAGCCACGGAAGCTAGAGCTGCAAAAAAAAAAAAAAAAAATCCTCTGATGAAGAAACTGGTGTGGACCACATTGGCGCAAATTACAGCATCCTGGCACAAGCAAACACCTGCTCAGTCAGACCAGTAGTGGGTTACCAAGATACATCGACA
Source organism: Semisulcospira habei (assembly GCA_036245525.1). Lineage (NCBI taxonomy): Eukaryota > Metazoa > Mollusca > Gastropoda > Semisulcospiridae > Semisulcospira > Semisulcospira habei. The sequence goes on from BTPG01000008.1 coordinate 140,932,017, forward strand.
ACATGAAACACTGCCTGCAAAACCCAAAAAGCCAGGCTTAACAAGATGCAGAACATGGGTCATTCCCATGATACAGTGACATTCTTAGAGCCATCTGGAGCACCCCAATTTAGGAAATGGAGGACATTGGAGCCACTGGAATGCAGAACAGCACACACGATGAAGAGACTTACTAAACACCGACAGCATGGGAGACTACAGGAGCAGACCAAGAACCGTCAGAAACGCCCAAGTCTGAACCGCCAACTTAAGGTCCTGCAAAGGGCTAACACTGACGTCCTGGAACCAAGCCCAAAGATGTGTGAACAGCTCCCTTCAGATACCTGGACATCTCGAAAGAGCCTCCAAGACAACATAAACAATGTTCCAGGACTCTTTGCCAAAGGTTGACGCACTGCACAAAGCCATCGTGCTGGAGGTTGTGCACAAGCGCTACCCTCACAGCAACTGTGATACCACACAAGATGCCGTACGGAATGAAGGAAGTGGCGTGCACATCTGTTGTGCAGACCGCACTACTACCTCCCTCTCCTTACCAGCTGGCGGCAGCAGCTCCAACTATCATACAGATCTGCAGGTGCTCAACACAGCAGCAGAGCACTAGCTAGGGAAAGGCAGCAGCTTGATTCACTGATCTCACCAGGAAGCTTCCAAGATAGACTGGATGCCCTGTCCACAAAATAGTGCTGCAGTGGATTCCAGTGCATTCTGGACTAGCTGGGAATGGAGACACTACAACAACAAAGTGATTGGCAACAGCAGAATGGCAGCTGCAGGACGTGGGCAGATGACATCAATAAGCTGAACAGGGAGAGCCAGGCCACCATCTTTCATCTACGCACTGATTACTCTGGACTGGGTCCATACAGAAAAGCAGGAACGTTTCACAAACCCAAACTGAAGCCTGAAGGTTTAGACACTTTAATCAGATAATTCTGTATCAGCAATTATTTGAAGTTTCCGTGCCTAATGCATGAAGAGATACCAAAATAAAAAAATTGATTAGTGGATGGCGGACTTCGGTAAAAGCGTAAACAACCAATCAGAATGTTCAGCAGAAAGGCCATGCAGTCACTTTATGATCAGAGCTAAATATAGATCACTTGCAACAAGCGTCAGCATGATCGTTTGCAAACGATTAGTCACAAATTGGGGGAGAAAAAAAAAGTAGACAACAGTTTGCCAGCACGTTGTCATTTTTACAAACTTTCACAGACTTTAAGGAAAAGGACTGAAATTGACAGACTTTCCAGGGCCCTGAAAAAACCTTGTCGCTTTTTAACAACTTTCACAAATGTTCACAGACCGTAAGGACCCTGCTGGATTCACCTCGTGAGACTGGGTCATGCGGAAACAGCCCTATGCGAATTTGGCATAGAAAATCAGTCTCCTTAGCACATTCTCCAAACATGACCATACAGAGAAGCGGTCTGCTGGCAGTTCTGATAAAGAAGACAAGCCCCTGTACACCAAACTCTTAAAACATGCTGCCTAGCTCTTGACAGCTCACTTATTGGCAGCCAGAACAATATAAGATTTAAAGACGGCCATAAAATAAATTGAACGTTGCAGAAGGTGGAAGTGGAGATATCATGGTCGACATGTGGAAACTAAGTATTTCATAACATTGTTTTGGCTATTAGGAACCATGAAACTTTATTACGCATATTCATATTTACACATTTCTAGATGAAAATAAATGAAAGGAAAAGGGGAGACCTTACTAGACCCGCCTTACGCTAGGTAAAATATCACTTAAAAGACCAGCGAGTTAAAAATAGTTACAATAAAATGGATGGGTTACATTGAAATTAATGAAATGATCACAACTTTGTATGCTCAATATGTATACTTAAAAAAAACTGTCAACAAAAAATATTTAAGAGTATGACGTAAGCATTTTTTAAATGATTATTTTGCGTTACTTTGCGTACTGGTAAAATGGGGGTAGGGCAGCAGATTCAGCCACTGTGGCCCCTAAATGCATCACAGCATCACAAAATCAGGTTGGGAGAAACTGTGGTACTCTTTCCTAACCAATAAAACCTAACAAAGACCTATCGGTTGTATACAAAATTTCTGAGGGCACCGGAAACAACATACGTTTTCCAATTCGGCAATTTTAAGTGGGGAAAAGCTATCATTTACCACGAATGTACCGTAAAGGATGCCGACTTTCCTTATTTTCTTGCACTTTATGCTCACATTATTGAAACTTAATAGGTAAAGAGAGGTCAAAATGAAATGGAATAAATTTAGTAATTTTGTGTATTTTTACAACTTGGGGGTAGGGATACAAAATCAACCACTGTGGTACTCACAGTGATCACAGCATCACCTAGTCAAGTTTATAATAATAGTGACATCCTGTGTTAATGATGTAAGCCTGAAAATGGACTGCCAGCGCTATAGAAAATGTCTGAAGGCATCTGACACATTATTTTTGTCTTTTTTGCAATTTTGCGGAAATGGGCGTTTGCTGGGTGCACAAATACCTTCACTGTGAGCAAGAGATTCTCTATTTTTTAATTCTGTTTTTTGCAAAGGCTGCAGAACGTGTGCCTTAACATAACATTGCCTGATTTAGTCTTCTGGAATGAATTCTGATTTATTTAGAGGAAAATGTTTCTCAACCACATTTTAGCACCTTCGAAGAGCGTGAATGGGGGTACCCTTGCGCCATTGGCTATATCTCTGGTGTGTTCCTAAGGATTTTCGGGGAACATGGCTTAAACATCTCAGGACCTACTAAGGAACACTTTGAAACCCATCTTATTGAGTACTGGAAGGGGGGGGGGGTGCACGGTAGGCTTTCCTAGCTTATGGACTATATGTAGGTGTGTGTGTGCGTATGTATTTGAACAAGATAATCTCCGATATTTCTGTACACACAAGCTTGAAACTTGGCGAAATACTTTCTTAAAGGGGTGGCTAAGAGAGCTTTCGAGCATATTGTAATTGAATGTATCATTTTAGACATAAACAACCGTTTATAGAAAGTTGGTTGACCCAGATTTGAGTCCGTAATTTTAGTCAAATTTACTTGAAAATTTGGATATAGCTAGTTTGGATAAAGACATTGGATGAGTTCGTTAGCCAACTTTGTATCCTTCCAACTTCTTAGTAAAAAAATTAATTCTTTTCCAAAAAGTGTTGAAACAGTAAAAAAAACAAAAAAACTTGACTTCTAGAGAAAGTCAGACAGTGGCGGTGACGTAAAAGAGCAACTACGTCACCACGCAGACATTGACATAATACTCTAAATATGACGTAATTTTCTCTAGCGCGCGCCGCTCTCTCTCTCTCTCTCTCTCTCTCTCTCTCTCTCTCTCTCTCTCTCTCTCTCTCTCTCTCTCTCTCTCTCTCACAGACATGCGCGCATCTCCAAGAGGCATAGATCCTCATGCGCCCGGAGAGCGCATAAGGATCTATGTCTCTTGGAGATGTTTGGAGCGCGCTCCTGCACGCACTAACACGCACACACAGTTCTTCAGTAAAAATTAATTCTTTTCAGAAAAAAATAAAACAGTAAAAAACCTTGACATCTGGAGAAAGTCACACAGTGGCGGTGACCTAAAAGAAGCAACTTCGTCACCACGCAGACATACTCTAAATATGACGTAATTTTCTCTCTCGCTCGCTCGCTTTCTCTCTCACACATGCGTGCATCTCCAAGAGGCATAGACCCTCATGTGCCCGGAGGGCGCATGGATATCTAAGCCTCTTGAGAATGTTTGGAGCGCGCGCATGCACGCACGCACACGCACACGCATACACACACATCGACGCGCTTTCAGAAGAGCATGCAGGTGTACTTAGTATAGCGTGTAGCTATGTGAAGTCAACCTGATTTCACACAAATTATAGCAAGACTGAAATTGTACCGTAAAATTATAGTTTTGTTACCATTTTCGCACGTCTTGAAGGGAAAGCGAAACTCATATCACGTTAAATATAAAATTACTTTTTTAAAAAACCTAAAAACGTCATGACAAATGACGTTTGACAAACCAATGACGCGTATGTACTGCTCGCGCCCCTTATAGAGTTCACTATGACGCATTGGCACATCTGCGAGTTTTTTTCCAAAGGAGATATTTCAACATCAGAATCAAGTCAAAGACAAATCAATCCAGACCAAAAAGGTGACTGCCAAGCGTGTAATATGCAAAGAAGTACCCAACGGAGAAAGAAACACGCTTAGAAAAGACGGGTACAACACAATTTATTAATATTTCGGGTAAATACCCTTTGTCAAAATAGACAAACAAACAAACATAGAGATTAGCCGCTACTTATCTTTATCAAAGACAAAAGATAGAGACCCTTGACAGCGAAGACAGCTCTCATATAGAAGGGCAGATCTAAATATTTGTTTGTGAAACGCGGACAGTTTTCTGCACCACTTTTTCGGTGTCATTTGTAAAACAGCTAACATAACTTTAATTGTTCTTTTACGAAAAAAAACTATCTTCTCGTTAATACTCGCATGATTTTTCATAAACAGTGTTTGCATATGCCTGCTGTTTGTCCCGGCCTTGGGGTAGGATTAGGTCAAATTGTGACCTGTAAGCCCTAGGCGTGAAAATCAGCAAAAAATTGCAAAGTTGATTCTCTGATACGTCAAATGTTAGTACTGCGATGAGTGACGTATAAAATCGAGTCGTCACTGTGAACACGGCGTCACGGGACTAATGATGCCATGACGTGAAGCTTGAAGTGACGTAATTTTGCTGCTCGTGCTATCATTCGGCTTCTTCAGAATAGCTATGCTACGCCAGACCAAAGAGCTTACGAATGGCGGGAATCGCCGTGTATCCGTATTTATTTCTATGTGCCAGTTTTTTTGTGAATCAGAGGGTGGGTTAGAGTAGAAGGAGATGGATTCCTGTCGCTACACGAGCCCACACAGCGTACTAATGGCGGGAAGCGCCATGTGTCCGTCTTTATTTGTGTCCGCCGACGTGTGTGTTGATCAGAGGTTGGCTTAGAGAGGAGGGAAATGGATCAGCATAATAAGCCTAAAAATATGAACAACTATGAATGTCCTAAACGGTAAACGCATGTGAGCTCCAAACAGTACGGTAGACTTTGGGATGAAATCTTCATCTTGTTTATTTTATGTCTGCAATGAATTACTTTTTGCGAAAAAGTTGAAATGTACAAAGCTGGCTAACGAACGCATCCAATGTCTATTTCCAAGGTAGCTTTATTAAAAATTCCGAGTGAATCGATCGAAAATTACGGACTCAAATGCGGATCAACTGGTTTTATACATGGTCTATTTTATTTTATTTATTTATTTATTTATTTTTCCTAGCGGATCGAATTATTTTCAGGGAAAAAGAAAACACCTGGTGCTACGAACAGAACGTAGCATACAAGTGCACACGAACTAACAACGTGATTGACTCATTTGAGGCGTGGCGCATCCGGATACGCGGCTTTATGCCGCGTATCTGGATGCGCCACGTCTCTAATGAGCTAAGTGGCTTTCTTTTTGCGCGTATTCAGTCGGATGCTGCGTGTTTCGACTGTGTCACCTATTGACTCGTGTGCACTCGGATGCTGCACGCAGTCATCCAAGGTGGCGAAAGGTCCTCGGCCTGAGATCGGCCTTACACAAGCGGGCGCAGGCCAAGACCGAAGTCGGGCCATTGAAGTTTTGCTTACTGGACTTGCTTCTTCCCTTCCAGTGCCATCCCCTAGAAAAAGATCGGCCGCACCAGCTAAATATACGTTGATAAAGCCACAACTGTCGATTAACTTATTCAGCCGGGCGCACGTATTTCCCAAATTTTGGAGGCATCATCAAACAAATATGCACCTGTTGCAGGAGATGGGTCGATCATGATAATTCAAGTGTAGTGCCAGGTTAGCTTGGCGCCTACAGGCGCCGAGCTAATCTGGCACTACTCTTTAATTAACAAGGTCGACCCATCCCCTGCTATAGTGCGTCAGGGCTGAATGAGTTAATCTACTTCTGCTGAACAGTACTGAATGTGAAACACGATAACCTTGCCAGTTTTTTTTTCCCTGACGGTGGTCGCAGATTGTATTTCTAAAAATCGTTGTTGCTTTAGCAAGAAAAAGCCCCATCTGTCCAAATAACGCAGATACATCGTGGGGTCAGCAAGAGGCATAGGTCCTCATGAGTCCCCGCAACTGCGGGGACTCATGAGGATCTATGCCTCTTGCAGTTTGGTCACAGTTTTTGTCGCCCGTTGAAAGAGTTAAGCTGTCATGGTCGTTCCATCTCTTGCGATTTGGACGCAGACTTTGCTTTGGAAACGAAAAGGCACTAAGTTTCTGCCTCACGTTTCCTGGTTCATGTTACTGTGCCTTCTAATAGATAATTATGTGCTTAACTCATTCCAGACGTACGGTATACGGATACGCGGCTATACTGCCGCGTATCCGTATGTCTTACGTTTGGAATGAGTTAACTGACACTTTGGTTGTTGTGAGAAAATGGCATCACAAGTCTGTCATACTATTAGTATGATATAACTTGTGATGCCTTTTATTGGCAGGAACAAGTTATCTGCGAAAGTTTCCCGTTGTGACGGAATTCAGATCAAGATAATGGACCACTCACAGTTTAACTGAATTTAATGTAAGACATAATATACTAAGTTGATTTTATCCGTTGCGGTGGTAAAACTCACACGTCAAGTTTGAAACAACAACAAAAACAGCAACAACTACTGCCCGAATGAGCTTTATGTACTGCTAATGGCTAGAAAACCATAAGCAATTAACAAAACACTTGTACTCACCTACCAATCCCCCCTGCTCCCCCCTGCCCCCCCCCCCACTGCCCCCCCTCCCCCACAGCCCCCAGTAAAAGGCCAAAAGGCCACGACGGCCGACGTCGGCTCGATGACCTTTTGCGCATTGGGGCCCTCCTCTCTCGGCACGACCCCCCACCACCTCCCCCTCTCCGTCTACTGACAACCAAAAAAATAATGAAAAAAGCAACCAGAATTGTATTCTGCAATAATCCTATTACTTTTTTTTTTTCTTCAACGGCTATTGAGAGGCGATCACCAGGAGGCAAGGCGCCATATGCAATATCCGTGTCTTTAGTATAATTGTAAACATACTGTCGCTGTTTTGCAGTTTATGCGTTTGATGTGGACCAATGTGCCTTGTAAAAAAATAAATAAATAAAAAATAAAATAATAATAAGCAAAAGCGTGGGAACAAAACGTGTACTTTTGATTTCTGCATTCGGTCAAGTTTTCGCACTGGTGTTCAGTGTGCGCGCTAATTGTCGAAGGCAACGACAATTATGAATACATTGCGGCAATTCTACACAGGAAGACAGATGACGCAACCACCAGTAGAACCGTGCAGGCCTCAACGTACACAGACACACCCATACTTATGTCACTGGGTCACAGGCTACGGTCGAAAAACGTGTTTTTACGATGTGTATCAATTTACGATATCTGCCGCCGCTGTCATAGTGGCACAGAAGAGGACGATTTCGGCCCTGATTTGACAAAAGCAGACATGTCTATTTTTGTGATCAGCGAGATTTTCAAATCTCGTTTATCTCATTCAGCCCGACGCACGTAGGGGAGGAGCCCCTATCATGAAACAGTGCCTATTTGAAACACCTTGCTCTCGGCTAAACGGAATAACTTCAGTTTCCAAATTCCACCTGTGCAGTAATATAGAGCTACTTCAGTGAGCCTTATTTCCGATACAAGAATGTCAGACCTAATGAAAACGAAAACGGGCACGCCGATAAAATGTAATTTTTGACCCTTCTGCATCTAATTTTTCGCGATTTTGAAACACTTACATCAGCATTCATTTTCGTGATTTTTTAAAAATAGTCGGCCACTCTTGTCATAAAGAGCAATCTTCGGACATCAGATAACCAGCGGCAATCGTTTTGGTTCTCTTTTTGTTGTTTTGGAGGCACGCATTTTCCTGGAGAGGTATCTTGTTCCTATTATGAAATACAAAGAGCACCTAATATGAAACGTGTTTCATAATTAGAACAGCGTTTCATATAAGGAGCAGTGTTTGTCTAGCGTAAATATCGGAAACCATCCAGCCAGTTTGTTCCAAATTTCAGATGTTGATACCTTTCTTTCAATACAGAGTATCCCACACCAGGATCATGTCGCTTTGGTCAAGGTCAAGACCACAACGGCTACATTTATTATGTGTGCCATTGTCCAGGCAATGTTACTGTAAACACCGAAACGAAGTGATCCGAATGGAAAATTGTGATATTTTGTGACGACACAGAATGTTGCATACCAGAATCTATTCACTGTCATAAAGGCCCAGGTCACTACTGCCATATTTCTTTTGTGCAGACTTGTGTGCTAGGCAATATCTCAATAACCATTGGGCCTATTGAATCCAAATTTTAGATTATAGTATTTTACCATATCACACATTGCCATCAATCTTAACTGTGCCCCTACCCCAATGTCAAGGTTATAGTTGCCATATCTTTCTTGCAGATTATTGAGTAGAGAATATCTCTGAAACCGCTGTACTGATTTGCTCTGAATTTTTGGGAAAAGATGCCTTACCCTCATAGGTGATGTTTTAACAGAATGAATTTATGACCTGTAAGGTGAAGGTCGCAGAGGCCATATTTGTGTGAGCCTTTGTGCAAGCAATATCTCTGAAACAGGCCCGATTTTTTCCAACTTTTGTTTTATGATATTTGCACTTAATCCTTTCACAGCCGAGAAACTCTCAATAGGATCCATCTGCAAAACACATAGATCCTCATGAGCCTCGCGCGATCCCGGGGGCCCATGGCGATTTTGGCTCTTGCTGACACAACTGACATATTTGGGGTTCCTTGGAACTAAATTAGGAAAGATTTCAGAGCAATATTTGCGTCTAGTGGTAGTGACGAGAATAAAACAAATATGTCAAAAACCAGGTTTATGTCGCTACATCATTTCAAGATGATGCGCACAGTTGTTTGGAATGCTTTCAGACAGACAAAATGGCGCATTACTGTCTGCGGGGAGGGGGTGGGGCTAAATAGTTGTTCCAAGAGCAAACCTTGTTGGCTTAGGTGTGACAGCAAATGTGAAACAGTAAATGTAGTCACCAATCGTCCATGCAGCCGCTCTTCAACCGTCGTGTGTGTATGCGTGCGGTTTGTATAAGGCAATTTCTTAGGGGCTATAACATTCACAGACTTTAAACTCGACACAATTGTAGTTTACAAGAACAACTTTACCTACATCAGTATTTCACCTGTAGAAAAGGTCAAGTTCATCCCAGGTCGATGTGTTTGTAAAGAATAGTCTTTTTTTTTTTTTTGGCACACAAATTTTTTAAACATTAACTTTGGGAGCAAAAGTTTGACAGTAGTAAGTATGCATTTTATACCACGAATACTATTGCGAATGATCCCTCTTTAAGGTATAGGGCAGTTTAAAAAAACAACAAAAAAGAACGTGCGGGGGATTCCGTAGACCTTTTCGTGGGAACTCTTCTTGTCGGTGGATTCACAGTTGCTGAGAATGTGAAGAGGGTGAGGACCTACAAATGCACCACTTCTTGACTATCAAACGAGGGGCGGGTGATGCTGGTGTTAGTGGGGTGGGAAGTCGCGGAAAGGGAGACCTTTTCACCAATGGGCGAAAAATCACACGACGGACTGTTTACAATTTCCAAGAAGAGGAGCTGGAGGATATATATATGTGTGTGTGTGTGTGTGTGTGTGTGTGTGTGTGTGTGTGTGTGTGTGTGTGTGTGTGTGTGTGTGTGTGTGTTTGAGGGGGGGGGGGTGTTTCCAAACTCCCCAAAATGGAAAATTACACATTAAAAAATATCTTGGGAGCCGTGATCCTTGGAACACCCCTCTCCCCCTGAATTTGCTTCTGAATATGTACATAAACCTGTGTCTATAATGCTAGCTTGTATCAAGTTTTACTTTTGAGATGGAAAAACTAAATACAGTAGCTTTTATTTCCCCATTCATAGAACAATTTCAACACACTTGCTGACATGCCTGCCCTTTGACCTTTGGAAGGAGCCAATAAAATTAATATGCATAGACAGTTTAACCCCTAGCAAAACATTTCCACTGGGGTCTTATTGCAAAGTTCACATACAAACTACCTGTAATAACAACAACCTAAAATAAAAGCCTTCTTACTTCTCGTGACCTTTGACCTTAACGAGAGGTTAACTTAGTAGAGCTGCAAACAAACGTTGTATCATCAGTTTTCTCTTTGGCAAGTTTTAAAATAAGATTATAACTATTTTGTTTAAAAATTACCCGTTTATTGACCTTTGTAACCTTGACCTTTCATGTAGGTCAGCGCAAGTGACAAACAAAGCTATTGTCAAATATGATCACTGTGCCAAATTAGAAGTCTGTGGCTCTAATGGTCTCAGAAATTCAAACTGATAACATCTGTCACAATTGGATATACACAAGATTATTGATTGATGGACCAATAGTGGACAGTGGTGGATGACTCATTATATTTACTCACTTTTAATATTAAATGAACCTGTCATGTATACTAACCATCTCTCATGCCTTAATTTTTCAAAAAATGTATGTGAAACTTATAAAAAGGACATAATAATACTCCGTTTCATAATAGCAGACCTAGTGTTTCATATTAGGCAAATGGTGCCTAATATGAAACAATGTGTCACTTTTTTCAAACTGAAACTGCTTCTGCATCGATTCGAGTTTTGAAATTTGGCTTTGTCCTAAGATGCATCAATATAATCTCTATCAAACCCTGGTTTAGGATTGATTCTACCATTCTTTGGACGGTCGCGCGAGACGTTTTTGCTTAAGTGTTTCATACATGGGTCTCCTCCCCTATTTCCCAAATTTTGGAGGCGTCATCTAACGACTATGCACCTATTGCAGGAGATGGGTCGACCATGATAATTCAAGGGTAGTGCCAGCTTAGCTTGGCGCCAAGCTAAGCTGGCACTACCCTTGAATTATCATGGTCGACCCATCTCCTGCTGTAGTGCGTCAGGGCTGAATGGGTTATCACAAAAATGGACATATCTGCTTTCTCAGAAATGGAAATACTGGCCTTTGCCAAATTAGGCAGATACTGCATAGTGTTACACATAGTCGTGAGAACCAGTTATTTTCTGAAATATTTGTTCATTCAACGACCAAGCGATACAGTCGTCCCAGGGACATGGAAACAAATTGGTCCGAGCAAGAGGTATAGATCCTCATGAGCCCCCGCAGTTGCGGAGGCTCATGAGGATCTATACTTCTTGCATTTGGACGGCGGTCAGTTTTTTCTCGGCATCGAAGGGGTTAATGGCTTGTCTTTGCAACAACAGAAAAAAAGAAAAAAGGAATGAGTCGTGGTCATTAGCATGATTGTTAAAATCCATCTTTAATGTCCCTGTGTTCATTTAGAGCTAGAGATTGACTCATCTTTTCGCTCGATCCATCCATGCAGCCATCATCCAGCCCCCTCCATCCCATCCCATCCATCCAACCACCCAATCCAGCCATTCATCCATCCAGCCGGCCGTCCGGCCGTCCAGCTAGTCCGTCCGTCCATCCATCTGTTCACCCAGCCAGCCATCTATCAACCCAGCAAGAAAGCCAGCCAGCCAACCACCAGCCCACTCATCCATCACAAATTCAGATACGGGGCAAATAAATTAAACTAATACTTCTTGCTGGCTGCATGCTCTTGCTCTGTCCGAGTTCCTAACAAGTAACATGCAGGAGGCAACCCGCCCACATTGCAAGAACATATCAGCTAATGCGAAAATCAGCTGAGAAAGACATTCTGACAAATGAGAATTCGATAAAGGGAGGTTCGCACGATCTGCAGGGTCTGTTTGTGTGTGTCAGTGGGTCAAGTTCAGTGCAGAATACAGGCACGAAGTGTGAACATCGGCAGGCGCCCGCTTTGAAACCGGACGCCAGTTAGAAGGAAACGTATAATGATTCTGCCCTCAAGCCACGGGCCATAGCCAATCGACGTTAAGTATCGCATAGGAAACAACCAATCTCCGCTCAGGATTCAATCGCGGAAATCCTGACAACTTCCGTCTGAGAACAAAAAAAATGGATGTAAAAACGCCGTCAGCAGTCCTATAACGAGGCATAGATTTGTATGTGCCTCTGCGACTGCAGGGGCGCATGAAAATCTATGCCTCTTGCAGATGGAAGGGATTTAATTAAGGTCAATCAGGGTTGAAGAGGCTTAAACAGTTGTGACCGCAGCCTTTCTGAGTGCATTTCGGAAATGACGCAAGATGCGCGAGCTATATTTTTTGCGCATATCGTGTTATTTTTAGGCTGAGAGGTTTTGCCCCAGCACAACAATGCACGCTTCTAGAATTTGACCGTGTGAACAAAACAATGTGGAATACAGATTGCTGAAGCGACAATTGAACACTAGAACAATGCTGTGCTGTTGTGTGATTTTGAACCTTACGGTTTGCAGCCGTAAGGATCAAAATCACAGACCAGCACGCAATTAGTGAAATCTCTGTGTATTTTCGCACCATTGCATTATGTTTTTTTTTTTCTTTCTTTTTCTCCCTAAAGTCCTGTTGAAGTGTGTGGCTATTGTTGGTTGTAGGTAGAAAACAAAATCAACAACCGTTACGTTTGTGGCTGTGTTATTCTTTTTAGGGCATATGTCTGTTGATCATAGGAAAAGATCCGATGTTCAGTTGAGTTATTTTAGATTATAGTCACGTACTTTTAGTATGATTCGTTTTCTTTTGCAGAGAGAATTGCGATCGATTTTTTTTTTTTTGGTGTGTGACTAGACTGTTCCACATTCCACTAATTTGTAGGAACATCTAGAGTGTTCTTTTAAATGACTATTAATGATTTTGGTTACGTTTTCTTTTCCGATTGGTTGAGTTGTGTAATTTGCAGGATTATTTCTGGAAATTTGTGATGTATATACTAATGTTCCAAATTTAAGGGCCACTTTCTATCGCAGACGCACCGACAACACCACACAAATAATCTAACAATACTTGGAGTCAGTACTTTGCTAATTTATTCAATAACAAGAATGTTCCCACCCCTCATTTGAAAAGTCACATAAGACTGGTCCAGTCAGTAGCGAGTGTACCCACCTTTTGCAGCCAAGCATTCAATGCAGTGTTGACGCATGGAGTTTACCAGGGTTCGGAGAACATGTTGTGGGATCGCTTCCCACTCTTGATGCAGGAACTGACGCCTGGAGGTGGGGGTTGGTTGCTGACTACACGTTGCCCCAGCACGTCCCAGAGGTGCTCGATGGGAGCCAGATCAGGTGAACGAGCTGGCCACTCAATCCTCATGATGTCCCCTTGCTCAAAGTACTCATCCACCACACGGGCGCGATGAGGTCGAGCGTTGTCGTCCTGCAGAACAGCATTGTCGCCTATGGCTTGGAGAACTGGCTGGATGAGGGACTGCACAATCTCGTCCCGATAGCGCAGTCCAGTCAGGGTGCCTCGGATGACCTGGAGGGGGTCCTGCCTTCCCTGCTGAAGCCTGCCCAGACCATGACTGAGCCTTCGCCGTAGCGATCCATCTCTGGACGCATCCATCCGTGAATCATTCGCCTTGGCGTCTCCAGACCCTCACCCTGCCGTCGTTGAAGGACACAGTTAACCGGTACTCATCAGTAAACAGAACCTGAGTCCACTGGAGTCTGTTCCACCTCACATGTGGACGATACCAGGCAACCCGGGCTCTGCGATGAGCTGGAGTGAGGGGTATTCTCACTGCTGCTCTGCATGAAGCCAGGCTAATTTCGCGCAGACGTCGGCAGACTGTACTTCTGCTGACGTTAACGTTTGCAGCCTGCATCAGTTGAAGTCGCAGAGTGGTTGACGTGACAGTTCTGTCGCGCAGAGCCGCCACACAGAGGTATCTGTCCTCCCTTCTGCTGGTGCAGCGCGGGCGTCCTGAGCAGTGTCGTCGTTCTGCCCTGCCCTTCCAGTTTCTTGGAATCGTGCCAGCAGCCTCTGGATCACTGAATGGGACACCCCAAGACGTCTCCCAACTTCTCGTCCGAAAATTCCATCCTGCAGCCATGCTAGCGCCCGGCCTTGATCTACTGGCGTTAGGCTTCGTCATGGTGGCATGGTTAGGAAAGTGACAATTATGCCCCTACTGTACCGGTATTTGTAGCAAAACAGAAGTGCTCAGTGTTCACGACTGATCCCTTTAGCACGTGCATCACGACTTTACCGAAATTTTCCACATGCCTGCCTTTGGTACGCTTGCCAATATCGCACAGCTTTTCACAAAAACTGACGATGTTTCACGTGCATTTAACACGTTTGTGGAAAATTGATGAATTGTTGTCTATTGTTCTCTGTACAGTGGACTGTCTAAGGTCAACTGTTAACTCATGTGGATCGAAAGAACATTGTATTTTATTAGCGTACTTGCGACGATAAACAATGACACAAAAAGTGGAGTGGCACTTAAGTTTTGACCATTAGTATATATAGTATAAAAGAGAATGTTAGAAAGTATGTGCATGCATTGTAAGAAACAGTGCATCAAAATGAGGATGCATTTGTGAGAGATAGTGCATCAAAGTGTGGATGCATTATGTTGGAGTGCATCGGGAGAATAAAGTACTGTTGGAACTGTTACTACAGTGTGGTCTACAACCTTGTACCACGTGTGACGAGTTGCAACTGAGTGAGGTTGTTTCTACAAAAACCCTATGTGAGTGTGTCTGGTGTGATTGTATGAAACTGCGACCACTAATACGTAACAACAACAAACAAGAGCAATGAAAATTTGAGAGGTGTGCGGTCACGCCTTCATGACTGCGTCAACTAACAAACAACCACACACCACAACAGCATGTTCACCAACACAAACGGCAGCAGCAGCAGCAACAGCAAATACATCAACGCAAAATCCGCCGCTAACAAAGACCGAAAGTGCAAAGGAACTCACCAGAAATAAAATAAAGGCAAAGCACCGTAAGTCGATTTTTTGTGTGTGTGAAACGGCGAGAATTTTATTGCCCTGCAATTAAAATAAATTTGCTTTGAAAAAAAAAGTACCCACAAGGAAAATATCTATAAAAAAAAGAAAACAAAAAGCAAAAGATCGTAAGTCAATTTTGTGAAAAGCGAGACTTTTGCAATGAAATCTAGCTTTTCACAAAAGCGGACTTACTACTGTCTTTTGGCTTTACATGTTTATGACAAGCAAGATTCCCCCCACACCCACACCCCACCCCTAAAAAAAATAGAAAAAAAAAAATAATAGGAAGAAAAAAAAAGGACAATGTCTTTTGCCTTAACTCTTTCAAAACGTGCTGCAATCGGATTCGCGGCTTTATGTGGCGAATCCGATTGCGGCACGTTTCGAAAGAGTTAACCTGTTCAGTGCCAGTTGACGCAGCCTGTGTTTCTGCAATCTTCGTTTATTCAAGTCCCAAAACCCTAGATGACCCAAGAACTTAGATTCACAGTGTTGTCGGCGAGAGGCATAGATCCTCATGAGTCCCCGCAATTGCGGGGGCTCATGAGGATCTATACCTCTCGCAGTTGGGTGGTGTTAAATTATCTGGACACCAAATTGCTTAACAAGACCACGAGGGTCTGTCTACGCCTCATGTATCAGGGGCGGATGTGGGGGGGGGGGTATTATAGGGGCTCCGGACCCCCCCACCCCCAACCAAATAAAAAAGAAATGTTTTAACAAAGTCCCTTTTTGGGGTATTCGGACCCCCCCCCCCCCTCCCGCCCCGACCCGCCCCCCCTTGTTGTTTGATATTTTGGCAAGTGGCGAGATTGTTGACACACACGCCTTCTTCCTCTACCTACCTCCCCCCCCCCCCCCCCCCTTGTTCCCCTCGTTGTTTGATTTTTCGGCCACTGGAAGAAAGTCTAGCTTCGGTGAGGCCTTTTGTGTCAGGCTGAAGGTCCCAAACCAAAAGTTGAAACCCCCCCCCCCTCCCACCCCACCCCACCCCCATCGCGGTAACTGACCCGCCCCTGTGTATAAGTGTGAGAATCGAGTTTATTGTGCACCGGTGGTGGCGGGACTGATGAGGCAAAACGGCGGAGTCTCGGTTCATTAAACTCACCCTGAAGCAATACGCACTTTTCCTGTACCATATATTACGGCCCAGTGATCTACATTTTACACGACTTGTTCGCAGCGAAAGCTGTGCGTTGTGTAAAAAAAAGCATTTCTACGACTAAAGGAGAGGCTTGACTGTTTAACCCATTTAGCCCCGAGTCCCTACAGCAGGAGATTGATTGACCATGATAATTCAAGGGTAGTGCCAGATTAGCTTGGCGTCTTCAGGCGCCAAGCTAATCTGGCACTACCCTTGAATTATCATGGTCAATCCACCTCCTGCAACTGGTACATAGTCGTTAAGTAACACTTCCAACATTTGGGAAAAGCACCCGTGGGGCTAAAAAATGGAACCCACACCCGACTGCATGAGGTCTATAGATCGTCTTGAGTCCCATCATCTGTCGAAACACTTGTGTATCTAAGTTCCTTTGGTGGCTGGGGACCTTGGGCGCTGAGTTTACTACGATTTATAAAATCCTGCACTGCTTCCACAGGCTCCAGGAAGAGCTTTGATTACTAAATTGCGCCGATACAACGGGCTCTCGGTGTTGTCTTTCCTCAACTAAGACTGTTCTACCCGTCTTTTCACAATTCATGTGAGTAGTCACGCGTTAGAGAGAGGTGTACGTGTTACATTGCACCTCGTGCAACGTTTTATAAGTTTTAAAATTTCTGAAAATTTAGATGAGCTTTCTTATCATAGTGCACACAGGAGAAAACGAACAGACACGTCTTCTCTCTTTTTTACTGACATTCAATTTTCATAGTTATACTAAAGTTAACTCATTCGAGACGTGCCGCCTCCGGTTACGCGGCTTAAAGCCGCATATCCGGAGGCGGCACGTCTTGAATGAGTTAAGTGGGCCATACCGAGCAGCATTATTGAACAGTCGTACATAAAACATGTATACCGGTTTATAAAAGGAAGCGCAGGAAACTTATTTATAGCAGGACAAACATTGTTGAGAATCCGTTTTATTGCAGACTTTAGAACTCAAAGCATATTGCCTTTAAACCGTTAAACACACGATTTTACGTAAATCAGAGTTAGGTTAGTAAACTAGTAAACTACCTGTGTTTTGACCCAAAATTTGGATGAAAAGCCCGGATAAACATGTGATATCGATTGCTTGTCCATGCTTTTAAACCGTTCAGTGTCAGTCAAGTTAATGCATGCAGATTGTGTTTCTGCAGTCTTCGTGAAATAAACACTAGCTGTCCCAGTGACATGGAGTCAAAGTGATGTCAGCAAGATTCATAGATCCGCATGAGCCACCGCAACTGAGGGGGATCATGAGGCTCTATATCTCTTGCAGCTGGGTGGTGTTAACATTTTCTCGGGACTGAACGGGTTATTCCTCTGTCTTCGCCAAAAGACGTGTGGGTTTTCACCTACTTCTTGGATTTACGGAAAAATCTTCAGTTGGTGGCAGATTAACAATATGATTTAGGGGCGGATCTGGAGGGTGGTTCCAGGGGTAGCAAGGTTTACCGCCGGAGAGGCCTTTTGTAAGAGGTTAAAGATCCCAAACAAAAGTTGAAACAACCCCCCCCCCCTCAAGGCAACTGATCCGCCCCTGCGATTTCACGAGGTCAGCGCCATCACCGTAATGCACTCTCGTAGATGATAAATTGCACTAGAAAGTACAGTGCGTGAAGGTTCTTAGTCGAGGGAAAACGCACGTGACTGAATATTAATATTACAACAACACACTGACATGGGTATGAGCGCCTCTGGCCAAAATATATCATGGCTATGCTGAAAAACTCGGTCAGTGTGTCGGTAATAATTATCAGACTGCAAATAGGCACCTTTGGAAAGGGATGGAACAGTCCTCATCCCCAAACCCTCACCAAGCTGCAAAAGGTATAGATTTTCATGGGCCCCTGCAGTTGCAGGGGCTCATGACAATCTATGCCTCTTGTGGGTTACACGTGAAAAGATCGGCCGCTGCAAGGTGAGGATGTTAATTCGAGTACAGCGACTGAACATGGACTGAGGACAAAATGCGTGTCTAGTCTCCGCCTGTTCCACTAAGCAGGCTTCTAAGGCCACAAAGTTGGCTTTCAGTGACATATTTATGAGTTCATGGTCTCACTCAGTTAATGGGCATGATGGGGTTTTCCAGTGCATCCACACTTGCGCTCTTCCCCGCCTCCACTGTCCCAACATGCGCGCGCGCGCACACACACACACACACACACACACACACACACACACATAGTTAACTGACATCTCCGTCCCTATCGGTGCCAAGATGTTCTGGCACCATTCTTGTGCTATCATGGTCGATTTCATGATCCATACTGTACCAAGCTGCCACCCTCGAACTATCATTGGCGATCTACCATCTCCTGAACTGTAGTCTTCAAAGAACAGACAAAATTTGGAATTGCGAGCTTATTTGCTATTGTGTTAACTCATTCGATACGTGTCGCATCCGGTTACGCAAAGTAAAGACGCTCAACCGAATGCAGCACGTGTCAAATATGTCAATCTTCTTTAGCACATCCCTACAGGAATCATCGCGTCAATAAGCGCTACCGACAGCCAAATGGCTAATATAAATCATTTATCGGTCCTTATTTATCTGTCGTTACCAGATGGCAAAACTTGGGTACTTTTCTATTTTGATAACCTTATTTAATCCCTTCCTAAAGACGCGTACTTTACACTAAGTCTTGTGTTGACGATGTCACGACATGGATGGACAGTAACAAACTTGTGTGTTAAACCCAGAAAAAAAACAGAGTTACTGCCCGTTGGCTCAGCATCCCGGCTTCAACAATATTCACACTGAGTCTTTACGCATAGATGACACTGATATTCCATTTCAGTCTTCGGTCAAATATCTTGGTGTCAAGCTTGATAAGACTTTGAGTATGCAGAATCACGTCGGTGAAGTCTGTCGGGGTGCTTCATACTCTGAGACGCATCGCCTCTGTCCGACACAGTCTTTCTGAATCTGCCACTGCAAAGTTAGTGAATGCTTTAGTCACGAGCCGTCTTGACTACTGCATTTCTCTGCTTTTTGGTCTTCCATCTCAGCAGATTAGCCTCCTTCAGCGAGTTCAAAATAATGCAGCAAAGGTTTGTGCAGCGCAGGCGAAAATGAGACCATGTAATCCCTATACTGAAAGACCTTCATTGGCTTCCAATCCAATCCCGTATAAAGTTTAAGATTGCGACCATTGCATACCGCCACTTTGATAGCAGTCTTCCGTCATACCTTTCCTCCAGTCTAATTACTTACCAGCCCTCTCGCTCACTGCGTTGAATCATCGTGTGAGAAACTTCTCAAAGTTCCAAAGTTCCACCTCAAATCTGCCGGTAAACGCTCTTTCAGATGTACTGCTCCTTTCATAATTTGGAATTCCTTACCGACTGAGCTGAGAAATGCCTCCACCCTTACGCAGTTCAAAGCAAAGTTTAAAACTTACTTTCTCTCGCAGACTTTCGTGTAACCTCTACGGTATTTCTGTACACCCACCCCCTGCAGACCCTGTGTGTGTGTGTGTGTGTGTGTGTGTGTGTGTGTGTGTGTGTGTGTGTGTGTGTGTGTGTGTGTGTGTGTGTGTGTGTGTGTGTGTGTGTGTGTGTGTGTGTGTGTGTGTGTAACGCACGCAGACTTGCCCACAGTCGTACGCACAGACTCTCGCACAACAGACGCATACACCGCCACTGACTCAGACGGGCGCATTCATGCGGTAAAAACTCAACACACGGGCTCCCTTTCTAAAGTGACTTTTATACAATATAAAAGAAAGACACACTTAAATAATTATCCAACTATACACATTTCACCTTCCCCACTGCATCCCAACATCACATACACACACGCACAATATCTCGCCAGGCTAGGTGTTAGTTCTCAGTCTCCAACCTGTTTGATGTTATTGCCTGGTTACGTTGGTCCTTCTCACGTCTAGGCGTGCAAGTCCGTTGTATGCTCTTTCCTGTCGTCCTGTCTGTAACACGGACGTCCTTGTACTCGCACCGTAGCGCAGTTCTCGCTGTGATCCGGGTATCTTGGTCCCGATCAGACTCACTCTGAGCGAAGAGCTGGAGGGATGACCTCACGTTAGGTCCCACCTGTGACTGACGTCTCGGCGTCCGTCGTTCCAGTCTTTACAAGCACTCTAAACACAACAACAAGGATCCAAACGTAACGCTTGCTAAACACAAAACATATTGGATCAATGAGAAACGTCACGTAACCTGGCTGATACAAATAACTCACACGTTCATTCACACACACACACACACACACACACACACACACACACGTGCTCCATAAACTGTCTACTTCCGTAACACCCCATATCTCTGTCACTATCTTGAAACAGACTATAGCCTAACACTCTTGCTATACCCTACTCTATACACTGGAAAAGACTATGCGTAACCATCCACGTACTACCTTCATAGCGACTTAGACATACACACCTCACATTCTTTTAGTTATCTATCTCGGTAAATAACTGTATACCAAAAACACCAGTTACTTCACTGAATTCTAAACCAACATAACTAAACAAAAACCGGTCAACACTATACAAGCAAATTACTCTTAGCAACGCATACTGTCTTTAACTAAGCAACTATCAATACTACATATATAGAAACATACCTGAAATCTAGGCTTCAGAGTCTTGGAATGCGGGCTAAGGTATCTCGCATAACGTCTGTCCAGAATGACAGTCAAGCCCCGCACTAATATATTACTGCTCTGACAGACACAGCTTTTGCCTAGAACTCACTAAACAGAACTCACCAAACTCCGTGCTAACCATGTCTTACAGATTCCACGAGGACAGCAGGCCCCACGGACTATCGGCACAAACAAACCGTTAACAAAAACCGTACCGTATTTACTCTAATGTGTGAGCACTATGCACGAGCATAGAGCTTCATCATAGTGTGTGTGTGTGTGTGTGTGTGTGTGTGTGTGTGTGTGTGTGTGTGTGTGTGTGCGTACACCAAATGACTGAACTGGGTTACTTTCTTTACCATCCTTATGCAATCTGGGTCTGTGTAAAATTTTGGGTGGCCAGATCAGAAACCCATTTTTTCTGAGGGTTGTTTCTGTATTATCTTTCATTCAAAATTCAGAAAAAAATATCAAAATACGATGTGCCCATTTTAACAGATTTACTTCATCGTTGTGTTTCAGGGATGCCCTGGGCCTGTGTGTGGACACGGAAGCGGCCGGAGTGTTTTCAGATCAATTTGATTGGTCCAACACCGATGAACGGAGTTCCTTCCCTTGCTTAAACGTCTTTCGTCTCCAACGGACGCACCGGTCATTCTCTCGCATTTGCAGAGGTATTTTATGCAATATTTCTTAGTTAAGAGCACGCCCAAATGTACTTGTTCAGTGCAGTTATTTAACTGAGAGATGCCTCCAATCCCCGTACCCGTTTGGCCCAGAAAAATAAGGCGTCTGCTTTCAAACGTGTCTTCGGCCGCACCGGCCGGGCCTGACCGTTGAGTCTTGTAGTAAATGATAATAGAACCCCACGATTTTAACAAAAGCTTTCTTCTTCAATGAAAGGAATTCGTTCAATAACCCCATTACAAGGTCAATCTGCCACGCGATTTTGTTTCTTCTTTCTTTTTTTTTTTCTGACGTGTTAACTTGCCACATGCATGCACAGTAACTATCAGTTGACTTTTTTTTTTTAAAAAACAAAAATGGCGCCAGATTTCAATCCTCGTTCGCAAAACTGCCTCGCGATTCGAAGAACGAACGTCCACAAACAGGTCTCGTTTAGGAATGTGCAACTGAAGTATCGCTTTTTACTGTATTGCCAGTTTTTAGTTCTCAGGGTCACCCTGGTCAGCCCCACAGGGTGGGTTTTTCTCTCAATTCTGGGGCATGCATGTGTTTCTGTCTACCCTTTGTCCATTCACCTGTATAAATTTGCCTTTTTAAAACTCTCCCTACTGTCTGCACTGCCTGTAGCTCTTGATATTGGATGTGTGTTGCTAAATGGTCTTAGCTTTATGTCTTGGCCCCATGTGTTAGGTTTATTTAACTCATTCTACCCCAGACACACCACGGCAGGATAAGGATCCACCATGATAGTTCAAGGGTGATGCCAGAATAGCTTGGCGCCTACGGGCGCCAAGCTATTCTGGCATCTCCCTTGAACTATCATGGTCGATCTGTGCCCTGCACTGCAATGCAGTCTTGAGAGGACAGGGGCAAAATTTAAGGATTTTGGTGTTGGGGTAGAATGAGTTAACGTATTTGACCGGCAGGCGACATACATGGCAATGTTCTGTTTAGGTGGGTTTTTTCTCACAAGCAGTGCAGGCACGTCCTGAGAAAGCCTAGTGGCTGTCGGGACGTTAAGCAATGTACAATCAATCTGATTCAAAATGTCAGTTGGTTTACATGGTTGTATTGGACATGTTCTCAGCAACACCATTTTGGTCACACCGGCTCAGGACTTTCTGGCACACACCCAGCGCCGGATGGCAGCAGGATGTCCAAACCCATCAGGATATATGCTGCAGAATCATGGCCCCCCAGCCTCTGCCACAGAGGGTGCGTCTGGTAGGAGGGTGCATGGACGGCAGCGGAATGCCCCCAATTACAAACTGGTAAGTAAAGTGATTCTATGATCATCTTCATTTTATTGGCTGGCGTGCGTGCGAAGCAAAAGTGAGTTTATGTTCTGGGCCACTGGTCGTCCGTCCGTCGTCCATGGTAAACTTTAACTCATTCTACCCCAACACCAAAATCCTTAAATTTTTGCCCCTGTCCTCTCAAGACCGCATTGCAGCGCAGGACACAGATCGACCATGATAGTTCAAGGGTGGTGCCAGAATAGCTTGGCGCCCGTAGGCGCCAAGCTGTTCTGGCATCACCTTTGAACTATCATGGTCGATCCTTATCCCAGGGTGGGATTCTTCCGCGTTTCCGCGGATTTCCGTGGAAATTCTTTCACAATTCCGCTGAAGCATATTTATTTTCCGCGTCTAATAACAACAAAAAAGACGAGAAAAAAAAAAAATCTTCTTAAATGGCAAAAAAATCTCAAATGGGTTGGATTTGTATGCAGTTTGGTTCACTATCGCCCGACACTTCCGGTAGCTTTAGGTCGCAGTGGAAAATGGCGGTGAAAAAGGATATTGTCCAAGACAGAGTGCCGTTTAGTGTGCATCTGAACATAAACTGGTACGCACATTCCATTTTTATACTGCAGATCAGGAGTGTCATAACAAAGTCCATTTTCGGGTGTGTTTGGTCTCGCTCCCCGTGTCGGTTTTTGGATACTTTGGCGAACGGTGGACACGCGTGCCTATCCTCCCCCCCCCCCTCCCCCTGTCGTTTGATTTTTCGGCTGCTGAAAATGAAGGACATGAAACCACCCCCCCACCCCCCACACCCCCCCCCCACCCCCCCCCCCCCACCCCACCCCACCCACCCACCCACCCACCCCCCACCAATGTCGTTTGATTTTCCGCGTTTTCTTTCTTACTAGAATCCCACCCCTGTTATCCTGCTGTGGTGTGTCTGGGGGTAGAATGAGTTAACGGTGGCATTTTCTCGGAGACTATTCAAGCCACATTCTTCAAGCTTGGCCCAAGGATACTTTGTGGCAAGACCTTTTTAAACATGCCAATTTGAGTGACCTCTCTCAAAGGGTCACGCAGGGTTGACAAATGTGTGAAAACTGCTTGCATTTTCAGAAAACGTGGATTTTGACTGCTGCAGAAGCCAGCCCTCGTCACCGAGGTCACACATATGTAAATCGGTCATACACGGGATTACTCTTTTTATTCTTGTGCAAGGCCCCTTTAAACCAAAATTGGGCTGTTTCTGTTTCTAAGGCAGCTTTGGTTTTAATCTTTCTTTCTTTCTTTCTCCAGTTGGCAAATGGCGCCTGGGATGGACCCGAGACTGAGAGCAGTGCCAGCGCATCGCAATACGAGGGCAGTGATGACGAGGAGTTTGTTCCTGGCTCGAGCTCACCGGATTCAGAGGGTGTGTCAGCATCAATTGCTGGGATCTCGGACATAGACAGTATTGTATCGACTATGTTAGATTTCATCAAAGTGGCAGGTTTGGGGTGGCCAGGTGTTGGTGACGCTAGTACCAGCAAGGTGCAGTGTGCGTTAGGGGGTGGCAATGAGAATGTGGATAGGCAGGAGGAACATGATGCTGGAAAGAGTGGGGAAAGAGCACTTACAGAAGAAACGGGTGTGCACGTGTCGCAGAGAGGGAAAGGAAAGTACAAATGGGACAAGAAACATGCATGCAAATTGTGTGGCAAGCTTGTCTTGAAAATGAGCACGCACTTACAAGATGTCCATGCAGATGAGGCTGACGTTGCTAAAATTTTGTCGATGAAAAAAGGGACCAAGCAGAGACGTCGAGCATGGATCAGACTACAAGATGAGGGTGATTACATGCATAACGTTGCTGTTCTTGAAAACAAATCCGGATGTTTGATTCCTAAGTATCGCACCAAAACTAGTAAGGCAGACGACCTTCTCGCCTGTAGCCATTGCAAAGGGCTCTATCAAAAAAAGCTGATCTCTGTACACTCAAAACGTTGCTGTCAGAAGCCAGGAGGGTTTCAGATCACTCGGCGAGGGGACGCCGCTCGCCGTGGTCGGCTCATGCTTCCAATACCCTTAGACGTTGAATTTTCCTTCTACCACAAGGTCTTGGCTACCCAGAGAGATGATGAGATAAGCCGTCTCATCAGAACTGACCCCTTGCTTCTTGAGTATGGAAAGAGATTATTTGACCGCAGGGACATTGAAGAACACACGGCTGGACAAATCAGCTCCAGGATGCGGGAGTTAGGGAGACTGTTGAAGATTATCAGAGTGAGGTCAGAAATGAAAATCGCAAGTTTAAATGCTGTGATCAATTCAGCTAGCTTTGATCATGTTGTCCTGGCTGTAAAAGAGCTAGCAGATTTTGATGAGGACACACATCAGTTCAAAAAAGGCAATCTCGCAATGCGCATAGGCCATGCTTTGAAAAAGTGTTCACAGATCAAACAGTCACAGGCATCCAAACAGCTTGGACAGGGTTCAGACGACAGGTGGCGACAGGAGCTCTCTGAGGCGCAGCGGTTTGACTCCGTCTTCGACGGGGACTGGTATGATTGTGTGTCCGCTACAGCAGCCCAGTCGGTCGGGAAAATGACCATGAACAAACCCAAGCTGATCCCATCATGTGAAGATGTGAGGAAGGTCCAACAGCTTCTTGAGACAAGGATGGTTTCGGAAGATTATCCGACAGTGGTTAAAGCAACTCTTTGTGCTGTATCACTTTTCAACCGAAAACGAGGGGGAGAAGTTCAGAGAATGAAGGTGTCAGACTTCCAGAATGCTAAGATTGGATCGATCACCAATCAAGATATCTTGAAAGGTCTCACAGAGGTTGAGAAGAAAATGGTGAATCATTTTCAGCGAGTGGAAATCAGAGGCAAGTTTAATAGGAGTGTTCCCGTTTTGCTGACGAAGAAGATGATGACAACTGTGGACAGAATCCTTCAAATGAGGCAATCGGTGCCAGCTCTCGCTGATTCCCAGTACATCTTTGCCACACCTTCTGGTCAGAGGCCTTACAGAGGCCATGATGTTCTGAAGGCCCATGCCCTAGAAGCAGGGGTGTCATACCCAGCCATGTTCACATTTACTCAGTTGCGGAAACAGGTTGCAACTTTGGCTCAGTCAATGGCCATCTCGGAGTTAGACCAGGATCAGCTGGCAGATTTCCTTGGTCATGATATTCGGATACATCGCCATATCTACCGCCAACCTCAAGACGTCCTTCAAAAGGCAAAAGTGGCAAAGATTCTTCTGTCAGTTAACAATGGGATGACAGATTTTGAGAGTTGCATTAGAGCTGAGCTGGGCGATGATGAAGAGATTGACTTTGACAATGAAGACGCATCAGAAACTGGCAGAGAGGTCTCGGGGGGAACAGCACCTGTGAATGAAGCAAGTAGCAAGTCAGCAACACAGGAATCGATGAGCATGGCGGAGAAAAGACGTCCAGAGCCTGATGACAATCTAGATAGTTTTGATGATGACAGTACTGCGTCGGCTCCTGTTCGAAGGAAAGCTAGATTTACAAGAAAACCATGGGGGGAAGCTGAAGAGAAAGCTGTTCAAACTCGTTTCAAGACACACCTCGTCATGAACAAACTTCCTGGAAAGGCCGAGATACAGTATGCAATGGCGCTGGAACCTGCACTTAGACATAGGCGCTGGACAAACATTAAGGATTACGTCCGCAACAGACTGAAAAAGTTACAAAAGAAATGAATTGAGCCGCCACTCGCAGCATTTTCGATTTCATACAGATTTATTACATCAGTGTTATTATTGGGGTGGTTTCAGCATGTATAGCCTGCTTTTTTTTTTTTTTTTTTTTTTTTTTTTTTTTTTTTTTTTTTAATCTGATGGACGCCTGGATCATTTGTGACCCTCTCTCTCACAAAATCAGTCTTAAGAACTCGCATTTTGCATGTTTTGACATATATGCATTTATGAAAACTACAGTGTTTGCTGATTACTGTGATATATGACTGTATGCTGTAGTGCAAAAATTGTAAAAGCTGTTCTTAAGTGTTTAAAGTTGTTAAAGCCTCCGGCGGCCATTTTGAGAAAACAGCCTGTGAAGTTTCTGTGTGCAGCATAATTGGGGCCAAGGGCAGACTTTTAAAATCATTTTTTACCTATTTAATGGCATTTTTCATGATAAAGATTTTAACCATACGATACTTTGGTGTATGTAGAATACATTTCTCCCAAAAAGTGAAAATGCCCCAGATTGACCCCCCCACCACATATTATTGCGTGTAGTGCTGATTGGCTCGCTGCGAGTTAAGACTGGTTTCGTGAGAAAGGGTCACATTTTGTATACTGTATAACCTTTGGATTTGCAAAACGAAACAGCCGGCTGGGGACAAAAGACAATATAATAAGATAAGAAAACCATTGACAATGTAAAAATTGATTACAAGAGTGTTATTGGGGGGGGGGGGGATCATTTTGTAATATACTGCATGCCATTTTAAAAACTCTGCAAATGAAAGAATCAGAGCATGGAATTTTCCTCTTTTTGGCGGATTTCCGCTTAAATGAAGCTGCCATTCCGCCGAATTTCCGCCGAAAACAAAATCGTAAAGTCACTATTCCAATACCGTGTTTCGTGATCTTTATGTGGCGGATATCCCCAAATCGCGTATTGAAAATTGAGCGAGGCGTTAGCTTTAGCTCGCACAGGTCACTTCCGGTCTTCAGTGGAGTCGTAGTCTGGTCAAAATACGGCGAAGAGAAAATACTTAAACGCGGAGACAGAATAGACGTCAGACGATTCTGGAGCCAAGAATATTTGGAGATGGACTTGGCTCGAGAAAAGCGTAAACGACGAGCTCCGCGCTCAGTGTATTCGCAAGTTAGCCGGGCCTGTGGGCAGGCGTATTGCCGCGAACTGCGCAGAGTTGATATTAACTACGCGGCCGCGTAGCACTTGATGCTCACGTGTCTACAGCGAAACACAAGAAAGCTAAAAGCAGTGCCATTGGAAATATTACTCATGATGGTGAATAAATTTATTACAATGTGTTTTTTTCCCAGTAAAGTTTGATGAAATTATGTTGAAAAATCTATATAACCTTTCTCCAGCTCAGTGACCATGGTACATAGTATTAAATAAGAGATAAAAGGAATCCATACTTACAGCTGATTAAGCAGAGATTATTAAAGAAAGTATATATATTATATAATTAAACTCAAATTTTAAAAAAAATGGAAAGACATTCAGATGTATTTTGAATAAGCATTTGGATATAAATATTCTGTTGAATACTTTGTTTTAGTATAACTTTTAAACCTTTGACACAAAAAATGAAAAGTGCACCCCAAAAATAAGAAAAAAAAAAGCAAGATTTTTAGGTGGTTAAACTGCTCAGTTTCTCTCTAAAATGCACCAGATTGCACAAATTTTAATGTAAATTTTCAAATTTTTTTCCGGGGGGGGGGGGGGGGGGATGCCCCCGGACCCCCCTAGTGAAAAGGGGTTTTCCTCTTTTTTTTAGTACGAGTAATTCCATGCTCTGAAGAATGGTTGGTTGTACTGCCATACCATTTTGCAAATGAAAGAATGGCTGGTTGTTTGTTGGAGACGAAAGACGTTAAATAAAGGCTGAAGTTTCAAGTGATTTCTTATGTTGTCAGTTAGTTAATTAATGTCGGTGTTCTGTTCTGTCATTTTAACTCGTTCTACCCCAAGATCGGAATCCCCAAATGTTGACGTCGTCTTGAGAAGACTGCGTTGCAGTGCAGGACACGGATCCACCATGATGGTTCAAGGGTGATGCCAGAATAGCTTGGCGCCCATAGGCACCAAGCTATTCTGGCATCACCCTTGAACTATCATGGTGGATCTTTATTTTGCTGTGGTGTGTCTGGGGTAGAATAAGTTAAGCCCAAATGTTGAAGTCGTCTTCAGAAGACTGCGTTGCAGTGCAGGACACAGATCCACCACGATAGTTCAAGGGTGATGCTAGAATAGCTTGGTGCCCATAGGCGCCAAGCTATTCTGGCATCACCCTTGAACTATCGTGGTGGATCTTAAATTTTGCTGGGGTAGAATAAGTTAAGTGTTCGTTTCTTCGTCTGGGTCTTTTTCTATCTTTGATATTTTTCCACACTTTTTGACCCGCATCATAGTCATACTGAGGCTAAATAGCTTCAAATCTGTTCACTGCCATAATTCTATGCAAGCTACATTACAGTACTTACAGATGAGGACATAGACCAATGGCTTTAGTTCAAGGGTGGTGCCACAATAGCTTGGCGCCTAGAGGCACCAAGCTATTCTGGCACTAACCCTTGGACTATTTCAGTTACACTAGTTGCACACACTGGTGTATTCCGAATGATAAGGGTTAATATTCAAAATGCTCTGTTGCTGTTTGTCTGAAACTCCAGAGTACCCCAAAACGCACAAAAAAGGTCCTTTAATTTCCAGAATACATTATGTTGATTCTCACATCAATGCCATGATAAACTGTTTTGCTTCAAAAGGACAAAACGCAGCAATGTTTAAACGATTTCCTCTGTAAAAATCATAATCGAAAGGTTTCGGGCCAGTGTTTATTGAATTTTGCACCATACTATGTAAAGAATGTTAAAGCACACATACACATTTAAGTTGGGAAAAAAAAATTAATGTGAAAAAGAAGTATTCCATGAACTTGACCTTATTACAGACGCCTACTGTTGTGAAGACACCCATTTTGACTGTAATGCCAGTTTCATTTGTGTGAGAGAGACACCCACCCACTTTATTGGCAGAAACCCATTTTTTCGGCATCTAGTGGCTCTGTTTCTAGAAAATGTCTATTTTATTTTAAGTTATAGAGCTTAGTTATAATGTGAGTTCTAAACATTCGCATCAATTCCAGAGCCTTAGAATAAATAGAAATATGGGAACCCATTTTCACATGAAATGCTAGGTAACCCACTCTGATGGTTGCGTCTCCCTGTGTGTGTGTGTGTGTGTGTGTGTGTGTGTGTCGTTTTCGCCTGCGCATTGAGTTAAGATGAGAAATGCGCCGTATAAATACCATGAATTATTATTATTATTACTAAAGATTTTGTGCGATATGTTTGCAAGAAATATGTTTAAAACATTTGCACCCTGTTCCAAGACCTTTCTTTTAGTGTGGCTGGTCAGACTTTTACCTCGGGTTCCTGCCGTGAGATGAGATGGCAGAGGTGGCCTGCTTGGCGTAATAATCACAATAACTAATTTAACTCTCACAAACCAGATAGGTGTGGGCTGGCGATTGGGTGCCTGATAGGCGGGGGCAGGGGATCTAACTGTTTGTCTGTCCAGCGCTGTGATTCCCCTTGGTTTGTATATAATTTAACTCTGTAACTGCCAGTTCACAGCCTTTGTTAATTCACCACACTCCAAAGATCCTTAAGCATGTTCTTAATTAAACGAACTCTAGTTCGCGAACTCTGACGATCTAGAGTTTACGATCTCGGGCGAACCAGGTTGGTTCTTAATTAGACGATCTAAAGAGACGGCGAACCTAGTTCGAAGTAGTTCACGAACCTCGACAAACCATAGTTCGCTGTCGAAAACGTTCGCTCAACGTGTTGAGCAAACCAAGGCGAACCTTTTCTCTGATTGGTCAAAACTTTTACCATCTTCTGCGTTGGAAATAAGATGATAGTCACTGATACAAACAAATATGGCGGACGGCGATATTTCACTCGTGCGTAGAACAAGACCTATTTTTATTGATTTGTGGGAGGCGCAACGCTGTTTGTGGGGTCGCTACTGCAAGGAGTACAAAAATAAACATTGTTCAAATCGCGAAGCAGCATAGCGGCAGCCATTTTGAACACCTTCGCAGACAGTAAGTACGCCGAATCAAGCATTTCAGTTATTTGCTGATAGTTCGCCTAGGTTCATTCAACCTCAATTAAGAAACAAACCAAAAGATCGCCGATCTTCCCTGATCTAGGTTTGCGATCAAAAGTTCGTCCAATTAAGAACAGTTCTTAGCCGGCTGGATGGAAGATGGATTCAAACTGGTGTTAGCAAGAGGCATTGATCATCATTGAGCCATGACCACTGCCGGATGTAATGAGGATCTATGTCTTTTGCAGTTGGATCGTGTCCATGTTTTCTCGGCGGTGAAGGGGTTAACCCTCTTCTTTCCAGCTTCAACGAATGATGTCTTTGAAATCACCATAAATTATGTGCTATCTATATGAATATGAACATGAGGAGCATGGCTACGAATGGGGCCAGCAAGAGTAATATATATATATAGATCGTCATGAGCCCCCGTGGTTCTAGGGCTCTTGCATTTTGGGTGCTGGTGTGTGTGCTTCCGCAGTGAAAGGATTAATCCCATGCTGCGTATGATAATCCTCCAGACGGACTTATCTGTGTCACCGAGACCTTACATACCCAGCTTGAAATGATCGAAAAGTGCAGACGTCTGTTAACCCACTACATCCTGAGGCTGATCTAAAAAAGAAAAATTGCTGATTGTCCTAGGAAAGCTACATTACAGATTAGGAGATAGATCAACCATTTCAGTTCAAGGGTGGTGCCAGGCTTGGCGCCTCGGGCGCCAAGGTATTCTGGCACTACCCTTGAACTATCGTAGTCGAATTTATTTCAAGCAGTAGTGCATAAGGATGAAAAGGGTTAATTAAAGGCGCCGGGGCAGTGTGTGCATGGTGCCTCGCTGTACTTCGCAGATTTCAGCACGCGATGTCTAGAATAAGGACACCACAGTAACCAGTAAGACCCAGATTTTGCCTGTCAGAGGGTGCTACATGTTGTATATGGTTGACACATCCACTCTTAACCCGATCAGTGCCGTGAAAATGTAAACACCACCCGTTTGCAAGAGGTATAGACCCTCATGAGTCCCCGCAGTTGCAGTTGCGGGGGCTCATGAGAATCTATACCTCTTGCTAACATATTTTAATCCATGTTCCTGGAACATCTAGGCTTTTTTGGTCTTGAATTAACGAAGATTACAGAAACACACTGCGTCTGACTTGCACTGAACGGGTTCAAGTTCAAAGTAAACCTTAGCAAAAAAGAAACACGATTAGAAAGCACAATTACAACAGATTTGTGTTATAACTGTCCTTTCTATACATGCCTCTTTATTTCTCTTTGCATTTTAAACGATTGGCAGTCACATTTGTGGTCTGGATTTCACCCTTACAGGTGATGCGCTGTGTGTGTGTGTGTGTGTGTGTGTGTGTGTGTGTGTGTGTGTGTGTGTGTGTGTGCGTGCGTGCGTGCGTGCGTGCGTGCGCGCGCGCGTGTGTGTGTGTGTGTGTGTGTGTGGGTGGGGGGGGGGGGGGCAGCAGTCTCCACATCAGTTATGATTTGATTCACTTTGTCGATCAGAATTTATAAAGAGCGTTGATTTTTATACATCACCATATTATAAAATCTCAAATCGCAACACAAGTTCTGCCAAGAAGCACAAAAGCTAAAATTAAGGCAGCCCCATGCCAAGATTTTGACTCAGGCGTCCACCCCCTCCCCCTTTGAAAATGATTATAGGATTAACAGTTGCATTTATATGTGTGTTTGCAAGCTCTGCACATTTTTTTTCTCTCCAAATTGCACGATATTGGATTCACACACTAAAACTTGTCCTGTATTGATTATTCCCATTTTACGTACTTGTCACTAGATTTGTGGTTAATACCTTTGGGTGCTTGAAGGGCGTAGCCACAAACGAGCGAATCGACATTTATTTTCTTCGCAGCTTGAACACCAAACAAACTGCTTCACCTGAGAAACACAGCCGCAAATAAAGTAACAAGAGGCATAGATCTTCGTGAGCTCCCGCAGGATGCGGGAGCTCATGAAAATCTATGCCTCCTGCAGATGGTTGGAGTTTTCTGAATTAACGATTTTGATCGGTTGCCTAAATATAACTGAGCTGTCACAGTCTGTCAACTCTGCATACAATTCGTGGCGTGTGTGATCTATAGTGCGTTGACTTGTCAAGGCCGCTGTTGTAGAGTTTAACTAAATTTGTTACTACTGTGCACGCTTTGTATGTTGCTTCCTAGTCAAAGAGGTTGTCAATATTATGCAATGGCGCCATGTACATTCTTTTTGCTGCACTTACAAACTACCGCTTCGCGAGTCAATGTTGCTGTCTTTTGGCGTACACCTAACAAGTAGAACTTTACTGAGTGCAAATGTACACGAGCAGCAATTTATCAAACGCAGTTCTACCAAGTAGTAATCACCCAATGTAGATGTACAATGCGAGAACCTGCCCAGCATAAATCTACCCAGCTGGAATCTGCTTTGCGTAAATCCCTCTGCAAGCGTCTGCCTAGTGTAAATAAGGGTAATCTGCCAAGCGCAAATCAATTAATCGAGGAAAGCACCCTGATTAAATCTACGGTTATGTACCAAGACTTAATTTACTCAGAGTCTGCAAAGCACGAATCTTGAATTTATCACACTTTGCCCCACAACCGAAATCCCCAAATTTAGAAGTTGCCCTCTGAAGGACTGTATTACACATCTCGAGACAGATCGAGCGTGATAGTTCAAGGGTGGTGCCAGAATAGCTTGACACCACTCTTGAACTATCACGCTCGATCCATGTCTTTCTTTGGTGTGTCGGGGCTGAATGAGTTAATCAAGGCAAATGATATGGAAAGTGGAAGTGTACCCCACTTAAATCAACACAGAGTAAATCTACCAAGGCGTTCATCTACCCATGCGTTGATCTACTCTAGGTCAATCCATCTGGTGTAGACTTGTACACACACGACTTTAGTGGTTTGGAAGTAGTTTTGCTAAAGCTGACTCCTTCCCTGTCATTGGAGGTAAAGTACATCTTCCTGGCCATCACCGCCTAGTAATCGATTTGCGTCAGGACTGCAGATATAATTATTATGTGAACCAGCAAGAGGCATATATCTTCATGAGCCGCCGCGTACGCGGCGTCTCATGAGGATCTATGTCTTTTGCATTTGGGTTTTGTTTGCTGTGCTGCCGCAGTGAAAGCGTTTAATTGATTCCTTAAGACAAACGGTCACAGAGATCGACAGAAGAAATCAGTGCTTGTGAGGAAGCTGCAGTGCTCTTAGAGACATGCTTTTTCGCAGTAAAATGATAGCATATTGGGCGTGCACCTTTACTTTAGAGCGTTTACCTTATCTCCAGTGCACGTTCATGAAGTGAGGTGAAATAAAAATAAAAAAAAAATCATTACGATCATATCTATGACGACGTAAACACCATGAACACTTAATTAAGTGCTTCCATTTATTCCATTCTTGTCTCATTTCTTTTGCTCGTCAGTATAGTACTGAACACGAGCTCCAAAAAATGCAACATCATGGTAATTATCGAAAACACTTTAAAGCGGTTCCGATGTTTTCAAAGACGTTGCATGTCTTTTGCTGGTCAGCATAGTGTTGAACAGAACCGCAAGAGGCATTTAGCTTCGTGACCCTCACCCTTTGAAAGAGAATCTGTGTCATCTCTCTTAAGTCTCTCAGACCGGCGCACGTATTTCCCAAATTTTGGAGGCGTCATCTAACGACTATGCACCTGTTGCAGGAGATGGGTCGACCATCATAATTCAAGGGTAGTGCCAGATTAGCTTGGCGCCGACAGGCGCCAAGCTAATCTGGCACTATCCTAATTATCATGGTCGACCCATCTCCTGCTGTAGTGCGTCAGGGCTGAATGGGTTAACACGTGCACCCTTAATCCCTTCACCGCCAGTGAACTGCAATTTCAACGTCAAAGTAGTTTCAACATGAGGCATAGGTCCTCATGAGGCTCTTGCTGTTGGGTTGTGTTCTTTTATTTTTCTCCTCGGCACTGAAAGGCTTATGACACATAGAGGCCTGACGGGCTCAATGTGCTTATAAGCGAGACAACCGTTGCCCCACCAAGCGCGCACAGCCACCACACTCACTCCATATCAACATTGAGTGAACAACCTAACGGAAAAACACACACACAAAAAACACGCTTAGAAAAGACAGTTCCGACACAATTTATTAATATTTCGGGTTAAAACTCTTTTTGAAACCCATTTTCGGTTCAAACCCTTTTTTATTTAAACATTGAGTGTGGCGGCTGCGCGCGCACGGTGACACAGCGGTTGTCTCGCATTTCAGTACACCGAGCCCGTCAGTCCCCTATGTAGGACACTACTGCAAAATATGGATCATGGCATGAGAATCTAGGCCTCTCGCGTGAAGATATCGACCTCATGGTAATGAATTCATCGGGATTAACCTATTTAGCCCCGATGGACTACAGCAGGAGATGGATCGAACATGATAATTAAAGGGTGGTGCCAGATTAGCTTGGAGTCTTCAGGCGGCAAGTTAATCTGGCGCCAATCGACCATGCTAATTCAAGAGTGGTGCCAGATTTGCTTGGCGCCGTCAGGCGCCAAGCTAATCTGGCACCACTCTTGAACTATCATGGTCGATCCATCCCCTGCAACTGGAACATAGTCGTTAGCTGACAACTCCAAATATTAGGAAATGCGGTCGTGGGTTTAGATGGGTTAAAAGTTTGAAGCTGAGACCACAGGGGCAATTTGCATGAGTGAACTGAAGCTCTGCGCACGCCACTAATCAATGTGCTCCAAAAGTTACTATATTGGGGCACATTGCTTCAGTGACGTGCGCAAGGGCTTTAAGCCCACTCATGCAACTGGTTCCAGAACACTAGCACTCAGAAGCGGTCGCTCATTCCGTCGCACGCGGTCGAATCTATTGTATGCAACACAATAGAAACCCTGGAGAGCACGACATATGTTTGCTTTGAAATAAATTCAGGGCAGAGATGACACTAAAACAGGTTAATTAACAAGTTGTAGATTCATCGTCATGTTTAGTTCGACACCTGTTGCCAAATTTAAGTATACTACATAATAATATAAAGGCCATAGCAGCCAACTCAAGTGCAAGACGAGATTATCAACTATTTCGAAGTATCATCTACTATATATGCTTACATTTTGAAGCTTTAAACATTATTTCTAATCACTCAAAAAATTAAGGACCACTCTGAAAAATGGTCACGATTTGAAGTAAACACAACTCTGTCAAATTTCAAATTTTGTCTCGGAAGTTTTAGACGTCTTAGTGGTTTGTCATTTTAAAAAAAATAAAATGTTAAAAAATAAATGAAAAAAAGTATTTTAATTCTAAAGAGTTCACTGCACGTTCCCACCTTTACGGTGTAAGAGAGATCTGGGAGCTCCGCGAGGGTGGTTGGATGTGTACTGGCACATCGCGTCTGATTAAAGCACTGCTTACTGACTGACATTCGCGTGAAGCACACATACGTCAATGGGAGTACCTAGATGACTTGGTGGGGCTTCATTCTGTGTTTATTTTGTTTTATTTTATTTTTTCTTCTTTAATTTTATACTTTGCTTTTTGGAATGCTTTGAGACATCATTCATGCGTCAACAAAGAATAATTGCTTTGTCATAATGATGATCTGAATTTCTACATTTTTTAGGTGAATTAGACATGGCATACGGTGCGTTAGAAGTGTCTCCCAGGCTTTATCAAAGCTTGTATAACACCAGTGCTTTTTTTTTCTTTTTTCTTCTTCTTCCTCTTATTTTTTATTTATTTCTTTTTTTGTGTTCCTCAACCAAATATCAACATACTGAAAATTCTTGTGCGTTTATGCAGCTTCTTCGTCGCGACATAATATTCAAGCCACCTGCTCCAGGGGCGGGATTTTGACTGCTAAAATTCGCCAGTACAACGGGCTTGCTTCCTGTACGACATTATCTAGCATTATTGTTTTCGAAATCCATTTGAGTAGGTACACGTAACGCAGGTATGTTACTGCCCTTTGTGCGCAAAGGAGGAACTCTCTTGCGCAGCAAAGGGAACAAAGAGCAAAAAAAGCCTTACGTTTTTACGACTTTCAGACTTCATAATGAGACAATGGACATTTAAGAAGTTACCCTCATTATGAAGTTAGTCAGCATTAATGTAAGAAATACCAGCAACATTTGTAAAGGAGATGTTGCGAATTATGAACCTTTGATAGTATGGCGCAGGTCGATTTAAATTAAATCTGTTTATGCTTTTAGTAACAAGAGCATAACTCCTTTACAGCCGGTGGATGCAGGCTGTGTTTCTGAACTCTAGAACTCAACGCCAAATAACCTTATTCGTCCAAGAACATGCATACGAAGTGGGGTCAGCAAGAGGCACAGATCCACACGAGCCCCCGCAACTGCAGGCGACCATGTAGATCTATGCCTCTTGCTCGACATGTTCTGGCAGTGAAGGTTAACCCATTTAACCCATGGCTGCATTCAATTTTTTTATTTATTTTTATTTTTTTTATTTTTTTTATGGAGGGGGAGGGGATGTGTCACCTAACGACTATGTAATATATGCAGGAGATTCACTATAAATGATAATTCAAGGGATGTGCCAGATTAGATTGGCGCCTGATGGCGCCAAGCTAATATGGCACTGTCCTTGAATCATCATGGTCGATTCATCTCCTGCTATTATTTCCAAAGAAGCCTGAAGACTCATACTCTAAGCATCTGTTCCGGCAGTGAAGGTTAACCCATTTAACCCTATGGCTGCATTTCAATTTTTTTAAAAAAATTTTTAGGGGAGGGGGGGGGGGAGGGGATGTGTCACCTAATGACTATGTAGCAGTTGCAGGAGATTTACTATAAATGATAATTCAAGGGATGTGCCATATTAGCTTGGCGCCATCAGGCGCCAAGCTAATATGGCACTGCCCTTGAATCATCACGGTCGATTCATCTCATGCTATTGATATTTCCAAAGAAGCCTGAAGACTCATACTCTAAGTATCTGTTCCTAGCCCATCACTCTTTGTGAATCATTTGCAAGGCTGCGTTGTATCCATCGCTTCCCCGTCACAGAAAAGGTGTACAGGTCTTTTTTGTTTGGTTTTTTTTTTTTATTCCCAGCTAAGCGACGAGCGGTGTAATCTGCTACATGATGTATCACCCCGCTCCTGGTTTACACCGAATGCATGACGTCAATCGCAAGTGGCCTTGAATACTTTCGGGTTTTTTTTTCCCCTTTTGCGGAATCATGCTTTCGTAATGATTGCCGGCGTAGATAATCAAACACTTTGTACAAGTCGAGACAGATGGAGACCATAGCTGCTCAAGAGAGAGAGAGAGAGAGAGAGAGAGAGAGAGAGAGAGAGAGAGAGAGAGAGAGAGAGAGAGAGAGAGAGAGAGAGAGAGAGAGAGAGAGAGAGAGAGAGAGAAAGAGAGAGAGAGAGAGAGAGAGAGAGAGAGAGAGAGAGAGAGAGAGAGAGAGAGAGAGAGAGAGAGAGAGAGAGAGAGAGAGAGAATCAATGAATCAATGAATCTTTATTTTACAACGGTGAAGATATTAACAGAGTCAGTGACTATGTCATTTTTCGTATCTGCCGTTGCTACAACTACGACTAACTAAGTACAAAAAAATATACATTAAAAAAAGAGACATCAAAGCACAGTAATACAAAATAAATAGTCCACTAAACACAAACACGCGCATACGCCGCGCACAAACGCACTCACGCGTCCACACACACACACACACACACACACACACACACACACACACACACACACACACACACACACACACACACACACACACACACACACACACACACACACACACACACACACACACACACACACACACACATGATTGTTAGAATATACACGTACATTCGTGTGTCTACGAATAATTAGATATTATTATTTGAGTAATGTCAGATACCTATAAAGACTTGCTTTAAAACGAGATAATGTCGGAGTGGCTTTAACGTGATGTGGGAGTGAATTCCACAGTGTGGAACCCGCAAATGACAAAGTAGATTTAAATATATCTACTCGGGGTTTTGGAACAATATAAAGACCCCTCATGTGACCATAGCAGGAATCTGATTTTTTAAACAACTCTGTTAGATATTCTGGAGCGCTATGGTTCCACACTTTAAACATCAGTACCCCTTTGTTATATTTAAAATGATTTTGAAGGGGCAGGAATCCAGCTTTACTGAGTTTTCCTCGGTCGTCAAGTGCGGATCGGGAAGAATTAATTTTGCCATTCTCCTATGTAAAGAATTTAGTCTTTTTAAGTGGACATCACTGCAACAATCCCACACCGTCGATGCCTAGTTTATATGTGACATGATGTGTGCACTACTGAACAATTTTCTGGTTTCACTATCTGTGTAATACTTTAATTTCGATAACATAAGACATTTCTAGAGACCGTTTTACAGACATTGTCAATGTGCATCTGCCATCTCAGCTGATTATCAATTGTGACCCCCATTAGACGATGTTCGGCTACCTGTTCTATGAGGTCGTCGCCGAGTGATAGATTAAGCTTTAACTTTTGGCGTGTTGCAATAATCATAGATTTTGTTTTAGTAGGATGCAGAATCATTGAGTTGACTTTACACCATGCTGATATATCGTCGAGACTTTTTTGAAGGTCGTTTTCAACTTCACGTATGTCTTTGTTAGATGTGTGGATTGAGGTATCATCGGCGAACATATCACACTGTGTTGCTTCGTAGGTGAGACTTAGAGGCAGGTCATTGACGTAAATACAAAATAAAAGAGGACCTAAAATTGACCCCTGCGGAACCCCGAGTTTAACATCTTTAGTAGAAGAGTAGGCTCCATTAGCAATTACTTTCTGTTTTCTGTTTTCGAGGTATGACATAAAAAAGGAAACAGCCATGTCGTTTCGAAGATAATGCTTAAGTTTGGAAATCAATATTGTATGGTTCACTAAGTCGAAAGCCTTTTTTAAAGTCAAGATAAATTACACCTGTCAGCTGCGAATTATTCATATTTGAAAGCCATGTGTCTGTTAATCTGCTCAGAGCCGTATGACAAGAGTGCCGAGGGCGAAATCCTGACTGAGACGAATGTAGCAACTTTCGCGATTCTAAGTAGTCAGACAGGTGTTTATGTATATGCCTTTCGAGGGGTTTAGATAATACTGACAGCAGAGAAATGGGTCTATAGTTGTTAGGGTCAGTACGATCTTTTGATTTTGTCAGTGGAACGACTTTTGCAACTTTGAGGTCTGTAGGGAATACATTCTTTTGAATACATAAGTTGTAAATATAAGTAAGGGTCTCTATGATGTATGGTACAGACAACTTTAATATTTGTGGGTTGATATCATCATGGCCGGAGGACTTCTTATTAGAGAGAGAGAGAGAGAGAGAGAGAGAGAGAGAGAGAGAGAGTGTTTGTGTGCGTGCGTGCGTGCGTGCGTGCGTGTGTGTGTGTGTGTGTGTGTGTGTGTGTGTGTGTGTGTGTGTGTGTGTGTGTGTGTGTGTGTGTTTGTGTGGTAGATAACATGTCAAAGCGTACAGCATTAAAATGCCTCCGTAAAAACTTCGATTAAACTGACATTCAGCCCTCAGTCATAAACGTACAGCGCAAAAATAACGAGCCGCATTTTTCTGTTCCACTCTTAGAACAAATGTCATTCAGTGCCAGTTGATCTATTACGATTTACCTTCAAGAAACTCGTACTGTTTGCAACTTATGCTCGACAGTCTTAAATGTGCCTCAGATAAATTCAGCCCGGTACAACTGAGATCCATTTTCACGTAAATGATGAAAAAGTTGAACAAGTTCTCCAACCTTAACAGCACAGGCATACATGAAATCGGCACGCTTGACCTTGATATTGATTATATTGCCCTTTCATGCCGGGGCTCTGATCATCATCATCATCATCAGTCCCTTGCCCGAACTGGGCGTTGGGGGGGACTGAAAGGCAGCAGCAACAGACAGTGCTCTCCACTAAGTTCTATTTTGGGCGGTGGCAAGCAAGTCTGGCATCTCGAGTTCGGTCCATTCTTTTATGTTTGCGACCCAACTCTTTCTCTGCCGACCTCGCCGACGACTCCTTCGAGAGTGCCTTGGATGATAGTCTTGGACAAGGTGTTGTGTCGGGTCACGTGGCCAAACCAAGCAAGCTTGCGCCGTTTCACGGTTGCCAGAAGGGGTTCATGTGGGCCCACCAGGGAAGTGACGATGCTCCGTACATATTCGTTGGTCTTGTGCCCGCGGTACGAGATGCGGAGCAACTTCCTCAGGCACTTGTTCTCAAAGGCCTGGATTTTCTTTTCTGAGTCTGCAAGCAGTGTCCAAGTCTCACAGCCGTAGAGTAGAATAGACACTACGAGGGACTTGTAAAGCCTGTACTTGATGGTGAAGCTGATGGAGTTACTTCGCCATATCCTGTCCAGCCTGGCCATTGCGGATGTTGCTGTACCTATCCTGATACGGATCTCTGCTATGCAACTACCGTCTTTGGACAGGGTGGCTCTCAAGTACTTGAAGCTATTGACCTCTTCTAGCTTCTGGCCGTTCATGTGAATGTTGCTGCTGCTGTCGCTTGTGGTGTTGATCATCACTTTGCTTTTATCCGTACTGATCTCCATGCCATAAGACCCTGCGCTACTTGAAAGTTTGTCTGTCAGGTTTTGGGGCTCTGATAGGGTGTTGAAAATGGTTTGCTCTTGTCTCTTGACCAGCTTATACGACTGTACAGCAAAATCAACAAATCATAGGAGTTAAGTAAAAATAGCCTGTCCCAATGCGCAAATGGCCATAGGGCTGATGTCGGCCGCCGTTGGCTCGCGCACGACTGTGCGCGGGCCAACGTCGGCCGACGTCGGCCCGACACTTACTGGTAATAGACCTCACCAGTGCGCGCATTTTCAGCCAATCAGAAAATAGAAAAAAAAATTGCCGCAGCGCAGTTCTGTTGCTAGGTCCCACAAGCTTTCCCGTAACTAAGTAAGGAAATGACGAAGTGCGATACTGTTTGTGCGTATACATTTCACTGAAATGGTCAGGCATTGCCATTGGGGTACCCGCAATCGGGACGAAAGCTACCCTGAAACCATCAAAGAAAAGCTTCAGGCTTTTCCCCCCTCCCAAACCCAACGCAATGGGCTGAATCAAACTGAACTTGCTGTAGACCGCACACTGATCATCTCAACATCGGGATACTACCCCTCTAGAGGACAAGAGCAAACGCAGAGCTGTTTGTATGCGGTTAGTGTCATTTTTCTAGATTGTTTTGAAAATGGTTACAATTCACTTGCGGAAGTGGTACATAATTCAGCGATCGTGTTACCACGGCCGGAGCGTACTGTAGGCATACAATAATGTGCAAGCACTCGCTATCAGGCAGTACCGCTACACTGATCTGCACACTTGAGATGAAATATGTTTGTCTGTGTGTGTGTGTGTGTGTGTGTGTGTGTTTGTGTGTACGTGTGTGTGTGTGTGTGTGTGTGTGTGTGTGTGTGTGTGTGTGTGTGCGTGCGTGCGTGCCCTCCGTGCGTGCGTGTGTGTGTGTGTGTGTGTGTGTGTGTGTGTGTGTGTGTGTGTGTGTGTGTGTGTGTGTGATTTTAAATATGAAATAAACTCTCCAGAAGCACCATAACCAAAGGTTTATGCCCTTACGTTTCTTCAGTTTGCACTCTCTCACTCATTGTAACAAATCACAACAACTTCAAGCACAAATAGACACATCAATTCTACAGTAACACATTTCATCAGATATATTTACGATGAGCATATATTCATGCAACGTTTTTCTTCTCAGCATTTTTGGGATGGCGAACCCAGTGAGTTGCACCCTTACCCAATTCCAGCAGACGAGTCACCTGCCTACAAATACAGACAGCTCACAAAAGAGGGCAGTACAGATTCTGTAAAATCTTCGCAGGAAGATCAAGTCTTGCAACATACACCGGACACTGTAGCTGGCAAGTGCGGGGCAGCAGAACAATGAGGCAAATAATATCTTTGTGTATATATGCTGTCAATAAAAGCAGAGGTGCATACCTAACATTTCGCTTACACTCTGTGATGACATTTCACTTTCCAAGTAAGGTTTTCATTGTTCTTTGTAGAAAGCTGACAGAGTGTGAAACAGTGATGCCATGAATGGAATGTCTAGTGTGATTTGCGATACATTTACATCCCTTTGGGTAAAAACAATAACGTGTGATATTTAGCTGGCCTTGCACCTTGGTGGTAGGAATATGATTTCTTCAGTCCCACGCTGGTGTTGTCAGCTAATTTCACACAAAATCCTGAGAACTGACATGCCTCGAGTATGGTGGAATTTCTGGATGCGGGTGGGCATTTGACTTTGATTATGCCTGTCTGGCCATTGTCGCACACTTTGAGTTGCTTCTAGAAATAAAAACTGTGGATTAACCTCAATGCTGCGC
This sequence comes from Semisulcospira habei, assembly GCA_036245525.1. Taxonomy (NCBI): domain Eukaryota; kingdom Metazoa; phylum Mollusca; class Gastropoda; family Semisulcospiridae; genus Semisulcospira; species Semisulcospira habei. The sequence goes on from BTPG01000008.1 coordinate 140,974,926, forward strand.
TTGTGCAGGTGTCTGTCAGGAAGTACTTCTAAATATTTACTCTTGGCAGTGTCCTCATGACGTTTACATAAAATGTGGATGCAGCTGAGAAAAAATTGTGTGAAAAGACTCTGTCAAGACATTTGTCAGATACGTTTGCTTTTCTATTTAGATATGTGTGGAAGTTTCATGTTGCTAGTTTCTTGTTTTTTTTCCCTCTACCCAGTGATTAGAACTGGTCAGTTCTCTGTTCTTTTCTCACGTTTCTCAGGATTTGGACACTAACTGGTCAAGCAAAGGCGATCCAGTTCTTGTGGAAGATCAACTGGGGACCTCGTTGTGACACAAATGTCAGCGACCCTGTTGATTCCCTGGCACTGTTTCTCTTTTCAGTCTCCTGGTCTGTGGTCAAATATTGAGTGCAGCTTTAGAAATACGTTTGACGTTTTAAGTTAATCAAATACATATACTGTTTATAATTTTTTTAATTTCTCTTTTATGGATTTTACCATTAGACTACTTGGCCATAGCTGCAGATTGCAAATTCTGAAATAGCAAGCTAGAAGATAAAGATAGACCTGCTGGAGGAGATCAGATCAAGAATTTGATAAATCTGAATGACCCCATCTGAAGGCTGCAAAGAACTAAAGGTGTGCAGACTCAACCAGCAGAAGAAGAAGTATTTGGAGTGGACATGGTTAGAGAAAAGGAGAGACAATTAACACCCTGTTCTAGTTCTATACTGCATTAACATAAATATGTTTGGTTTTTGGCCTCTTTTTGGTCATTTTTGTTGCCAAATGGTCAATCTTTTAAGTACAAGTATAGTGAAAAAGGGTAGGTTTTCAGCCAAACACCAAACTTATGTAAATGCAGATATAGTACAGCCATACGATAAACTGTTTCTCACTCTTTGCTGATTGAGAAATTTTGAAGACTTCATAATAAAATGAAAATGAGTTTTGAATCTAGTATTCCTATGTTATCAAATTGTGTCACTGTGAATCAGCCATTTATGACCTGAACCATTATTTCTCTGTGTGTTGTGTTTTGGCATGTGAACCACTCATATTCCAGAATAAAATATAATTTACCAGTTAATAATAGTTTTGATTTTATTTTAGGTACCTCACTACCGAAGCTGCCACCAAACTTGCTGTCTCTCTCATCTTATCTCGCATCGACTATTGCAACTCTCTCCTTTCCGGTCTCCCTCACTCCACCATCTTCACTCTCCAACACGTCCAGAACAATGCTGCCCGTCTCGTCCTCAGAAAGAAAAAATCCGACCACATCACACCCCTGCTCAAAATCCTTCACTGGCTCCCCATCCCCCAACGCATCCAATACAAAGTTCTGTCTCTCTGCTACAAATCCCTGAACAACTGCGCTCCTGCCTATCTCTCCAACTTACTTCACCCCTACACACCTTCCCGCTCCCTCCGCTCTGCCTCCGACCCTCTCCGCCTCCACATCCCTCGCACCAAACTTAACACTTTCGGTCCCCGCTCCTTCTCCGTCTACGGTCCATCCATCTGGAACACTCTCCCACTCTCTCTCCGTCAGAAACACTCTCTCTCCTCCTTCCAGTCCGCCCTCAAAACTCACCTCTTTCAACAGTTTTAGCACTATATCACCGCACTCCCCACCCCAAGCTGACCGTCGTAATGTATTTCACTGTTTGTGGTACGTGAGTCATTGTCTAAAGCGTGCGCATGCGTGCGCGAGTTGTGAGTGTGCGCTTAGAGTTATAATTATTATAAGATAAGCGCATTATAAATACCGTAATTATTATTATTATTATTATTATTATTATTATTATTATTATTATTATTATTAGGTAATGCTAACTTCTTGCTTGTGTTGATGTGACATGTTATGGGCCTTTTCGTCCGCTTCTCCGATGGCCTGGCTAGCACACCATGGTTTTATTATTGAGACAGATGCGATCTTGGTGCCTTTTGATATTGCTGCTCCCCAGACTGGTGGCATACCGCTGCAGCTCAGTCGATTAGGCACATGGGTCAAACAGTTTAGCTGCCTTGAAAAACTGAAGAGTTTTCTGAAGCCCAATGACGTGAGAACAATGACCATTAAACCTGAAATACAAATCATACCTGCATGGTTATTTATTAATAATATATAATAATAATAATAATAATAATAATAATAATAATAATAATAATAATAATAATAATAATAATAATAATAATAATAATAATTACGGTATTCATAATGCGCTTATCTTATAATAATTATAACTCTAAGCGCGCACTCACAACTCGCACACGCATGCGCACGCTTTAGACAATGACTCACGTACCACAAATAGTGAAATACATTACGACAGTCAGCTTGGGGTGGGGAGTAGGGGTAGTGCTAGAACTGTTGAAAGAGGTGAGTTTTGAGGGCGGACTGGAAGGAGGAGAGAGAGTGTTTCTGACGGAGAGAGAGTGGGAGAGTCATCCAGGTGGATGGACCGTAGACGGAGAAGGAGCGGGGGCCGAAAGTGCTGAGTTTGGTGCGGGGGATGAGGAGGCGGAGAGGGTCGGAAGCGGAGCGGAGGGAGCGGGAAGGATTGTAGGGGTGAAGTAAGTCGGAGAGATAGGTAGGAGCGTAGTTGTTCAGGGATTTGTAGCAGAGAGGCAGAATCTTGTATTGGATGCGTTGGGAATGGGGAGCCAGTGAAGGAGTTTGAGCAGGGGAGTGATGTGGTCGGATTTTTTCTTTCTGAGGACGAGGCGGGCAGCACTGTTCTATACGCGCTGGAGAGTGAAAGTGGTGGAGTGAGGGAGGCCGGAAAAGAGAGGGTTGCAGTAGTCGATGCGAGATAAGATGAGAGAGAAAGCAAATTTGGTGGCAGCTTCGGTAGTGAGGTATTTTCTGATCTGACTGATGCGGCGGAGGTAGAAATAGCAAGTCTGGGCCGTGGCGGAGACGAAGCTGGTCATGGAAAGAGAGAAATCGAGGATAACGCCGAGGTTCTTGGCCTAGTCAGAGAGGGAGATGGGGGTGCTGTCGATTTGAAGGTGGAGAGAGGGAGGGAGCTGGGAAAGTTTCTGGCATGCGCCTACCAGCATAGCTTCCGTTTTGTCGTCGTTCAGTTTAAGCTTGTTTGCTGTCATCCAGTTTTCACGTCTTCGTAGCAGTCAGCCTGCGAGTCAGTAGAGACTGAGTGTTGTCGAGTTTGTCTTTGTCTAGTAGTTGTGAGTCGTCAGCTTAGAGGTGGTGTGTGTGTGGTGAGACTGGATGATGTTGGACAGGGGAGAGGTGTAGAGTATGAAAAGGACCGGGCCCAGGACAGACCCCTGTGGAACGCCGCTGGAGAGCCTGACTGGGTTGGAGGAGACGCCGTCGATGGTGACGGCCTACTGTCTGTCGGAGAGGTAGGAGAAAAACCAGGAGTGAGCAGAGTCAGTGATGCCAAAAGAGTGGTGAAGGCGGTGGAGGAGGATAGAGTAGTCTATGGTGTCGAAGGCGGCAGAGAGATCGAGTAGCGTAAGAAGGAAGATGTTGCCCGAGTCGGTGGACAGAAGCAGGTCGTTTAGGATACATACATACATACATACATACATACATACATACATACATATATACATACATACATACATACACACACACACACACACACACACACACACACACATACATACATACATACATATATATATATATATATATATATATATATATATATATATATATATATATATATATATATATATATATATATATATATATATACATACACAAACCACACAAACACACACACACACACACATACATACACACACACACCATCACACACACACTCGCGCACACACACACACACACACACACACACACACACACACACACACACACACACACACACATCGATTTTATTTGTGAATGAAAGTAATCAGCTCAGCCTGACACTGAACACAGCAAGCAATACAGAGCGCTGAGCAGCACTGCCATCCTGCTACGATGAGACAAGATGGACTAAAATAGCTGGGATAAGTGCTAATATTTGTTAAGCAACACCAATAATAAAAACAAATACCCGGCTCTGCAGGCACTAATAGCTTGTGTGATCTGTGCTTGCTGATGCTCATTTTCCACGTACAGTTTGTGTGGATCGGCGCATTCTTGTAGATCTGCGACCGGTCAACACGGATGCACCTTGAACAGAATCACTGCCAGTTGTGTGATAAATACGAACAGCATCAAAGAAACTTGACGCAAACTTGCTTTGCCTCGATCTAGAGCCGTTTCTGACATAGCTTTGTATCCTGGCATAAATATAGTTTTGTAGAATTTGCAACGCATTCAGTCGAATCACGCGCGCCACCGTCCGCCATATTGCCCAAGGGACAGGAAAGCTTGTGGCACCCAGCAACAATTGCTAGGGGGCGTGGCTTTATTGGCGCGTTCTCGGTGAGGTCCATTGTTTTTATAGAAAAGGTTTAATGGGGGGAGATTTTTTAACAACGCCGCCGGACGTCTCGCTCAGACATGATGTTCCAGCTCCACCATGGTATCATCAGCAGTTCATCTAGGCAACGCGAAAACCATGCTGCAGGCAAGATCGCACAGAGACCACGACCAGTGCTACGAGACCTCATCCTGCAGAACAGAATACAGGAAGTTCTCATTCACCAACCGCACCATCAGAAAATGGAACTCCCCATACTCCTCCCCACACCCACCCGCTCCACGCTTGACCTTTGTCTCAAGGGTGGGTTCTTTTCAGTAAATCCACTTAAAATTCTTGTTTTCCTTCTGCGGTCCTCCACAAAGTGCTATAACCATCAATATCCCAGCAAGCAATTCGGCCGTGGCCGACATCGGACCGATGACCGTTTGCGCAATGGCGGGATCTTGATTTTGTGCACTCAACGGAAGAAGAAGAAAAGAAAGTGCACTCCGATGTCAAGCGGGCTTATACGTGGTGTTTAGACGAGGGAGGAGTGATAAACATATTTTAAACGGAGGGAAAGAGGACTGAATGCGTGGGTGGGGGCGGTGTCCGGTAGCGGAAGTACTGAGTAGGTGGGGGAATTTCCCGACTGTGGAATGCTATGATGAGAGATGGAGATAGAGAGAGATAGAGAGAGAGAGAGAGAGAGAGAGAGAGAGAGAGAGAGAGAGAGAGAGAGAGAGAGAGAGAGAGAGAGAGAGAGAGAGAGAGAGAGAGAGAGAGAGAGAGAGAGGGAGGGTGGGAAAGCCTGTAGGGGGTGAGTGCGTAGGCGTGTATGAGAGGCGAGAAAAATGTGTGTGGGAGGTGAATGCGTGGGCGGTTACAGGAGTGATAAGGGAACGGTCCCGACCGTAACGCCAGTCAGCAGCAGCAGTCAGGCGACAGCTAGAAATTGAAATGGCTCCCAAATCAGCGAGAAAGAAGGCTTTACTAGAAAATAGTGAGATGGACCATATTTTCCGTGACTGGGGCCTCGACGAAGAGGTGCAGAGTGCCATGATCAGGGAAAAATTCATCTCTAGGCAAGCACTACTGCTAATGTCTGACGAAGACATTGACGCTCTGGCGCTGAAACGGGGGGACAGAGCAGTGCTCCGTGCAGCGGTGGCCAAATTCCAGGTGGACAACGGCGGTGGCCCACTGTGCGGCGGACTGGGAGGAGTAGCTGACAACAGCGGCAGTAGGGCGCCACAGACCTTGCAGGACGCCCTATACAGTACACACCACAGCGGGGCCGGACTGGATGAACTGTTGCGCGACGGCCTGTGCGTCAGTGGCAACAGTAGCGGGGGTATTGCGGCAGCAAAAGGTGGGCCCCACTTACGTATAGTAGACTTTCTGTCTTCAGCAGCAGTGGCAGAGGAAGAAGTGGCACTTGGGGGTGGTGTCACTATAAAGGTGAACAGCAAACCGAAGTTGGACAAGGTTTCCCCCGCACACTGGATAGTGGCAAATAGCCGTATTATGGCGGCCCTTATGGACAAACCCACACCGGGTTTCACGCCGTACGCCTACCTCAAGTACTCGGCGATGGTGGGGGAGCTGGCGGCCAGATACACCTGGCAAAGTGTCCTGCTGTTCGACGATGAGTATCGTCAGCGGCAAGCGGCCGAAGCATTCCAGTGGGGCACGGACGCCCCACACCTGTCCACGGTGGTGCTGCGCGACCGTACTGCGCAATCTGCGATGCCCGCTGGCTCACCTGCTCGCAGAACAGGAGGAGGGACGGCCGGACCGCGCCCACAACGCCCCATCGGCCCCTCTGGGAGGGAAGTGTGCCTGCAGTACAACAGAGGGTACTGCACCTACGGCGCACGCTGCCAGCTGGACCATGTGTGTGCCACCTGCGGGAGAGATCATCCGGGGCGCGGGAACATCGTGACACACCTGCAGCAGCGGCAGGGGGCAAACACGGGACAGCCTAGGACACAGCACAGCAGGTTGCACAAGGCGAGGTAGGCCCCACCCAGTCTAGCACTTTTTATCATAGCCCTTATCCTGCACTAAGTCCATACAACTGTCAATTGTTAGGTTCTGGAGCGTCCATTAGTTCAAAGCTTTTAGTGTGGCAAGACGAATTAGCTTCTGATAAAGACAAAGAGTTTCTCCTTGAAGGGATCGAACATGGGTTTTATATCACTGACAAACATCAGACTGTTAGATCTGTAGAGCAGAAAAATCACACCTCTGCCTTAAAAAACAGAGTAGCGGTAGAAAAGGAGCTCATCGATCAGATAAACAAAGGTCATTATATCGTAGCATCTCAAAAACCAACCGTAATTAGCGCTTTGGCTGCGATCCCAAAGGACGACAATAGCATACGCCTGATACATGAAGATTGGATTGAAGACCAGTGTTGTAGCGTGGAAGAGGGCATGGCAAACGGCAACAGCAAGAAGGCTTATGAAACGCTAAGGACCCTCACCAAGACTCAACAGCGAACAGCCACAGTCATCGAAGACAGCAGCGGCCAACTCCTTACGGAAAACACTGCTGTACTAAACAGATGGACTGAGTACTGCCGAGACTTGTATAACTACAAGGCTGAGCCAGACACCAGCATCCTCCAAAACAACCAGGCTGGGGCCAGGAAGGCTGAAGACCTGCCAGTGTTAGCTGAAGAGGTGGAAGCAGCCGTACGCGGCCTGAAGGGAGGAAAGTCTCCAGGTGTAGACAACGTACCTGCTGAACTGTTGAAACATGGAGGAGAAGTAACAACGAAGGTCCTCACTACACTCTGTCAAAAGATCTGGGAGCAAAAGAAATGGCCAGTAGAATGGACACAGTCTCTAGTGATCCCGCTCCCCAAGAAAGGAAACCTGAAACAGTGCCAGAACTACAGAACTATCAGTCTGATAAGTCACCCTAGCAAAGTAATGCTTAGAATCATTCTCAACCGCCTCAAAACTTTCGCCGAGGAACTGCTGGCAGAAGAACAGGCTGGCTTCAGAGTTGGAAGAAGCACTGTAGAGCAGATTTTCAACTGCCGCGTCCTGATCGAGAAACATCTGCAGCATCAGCGCGAACTCTACCACAACTTCATTGATTTCAGGAAAGCATTTGATCTCGTCTGGCACGACGGACTCTGGCAAGTCATGAGATCGTTCAACATAGAGGAGGGACTGATCCAAATGATAGAAGCGCTTTACAAGAACGCCTGCAGCGCGGTTCTACTTAACAATCAGTCAGGCGAGTTCTTCAGGACGACGATCGGTGTCCGTCAAGGATGCCTGCTCTCTCCTGTCCTTTTCAACATATTCCTGGAGAAGATCATGCAGGAAACCCTCCACGACCACCATACTTCAATCTCTATTGGTGGCAGATCCCTGTGCAATCTTCGATTCGCAGACGACATTGACCTCATGGCAGGCAGCAATAGTGAGCTCCAAAACCTGACAGACAAACTTTCAAGTAGCGCAGGGTCTTATGGCATGGAGATCAGTACGGATAAAAGCAAAGTGATGATCAACACCACAAGCGACAGCAGCAGCAACATTCACATGAACGGCCAGAAGCTAGAAGAGGTCAATAGCTTCAAGTACTTGGGAGCCACCCTGTCCAAAGACGGTAGTTGCATAGCAGAGATCCGTATCAGGATAGGTACAGCAACATCCGCAATGGCCAGGCTGGACAGGATATGGCGAAGTAACTCCATCAGCTTCACCATCAAGTACAGGCTTTACAAGTCCCTCGTAGTGTCTATTCTACTCTACGGCTGTGAGACTTGGACACTGCTTGCAGACTCAGAAAAGAAAATCCAGGCCTTTGAGAACAAGTGCCTGAGGAAGTTGCTCCGCATCTCGTACCGCGAGCACAAGACCAACGAATATGTACGGAGCATCGTCACTTCCCTGGTGGGCCCACATGAACCCCTTCTGGCAACCGTGAAACGGCGCAAGCTTGCTTGGTTTGGCCACGTGACCCGACACAACACCTTGTCCAAGACTATCCTCCAAGGCACTCTCGAAGGAAGTCGTCGGCGAGGTCGTCAGAGAAAGAGTTGGGTCGCAAACATAAAAGAATGGACCGAACTCGAGATGCCAGACTTGCTTGCCACCGCCCAAAATAGAACTCAGTGGAGAGCACTGTCTGTTGCTGCTGCCTTTCAGTCCCCCCAACGCCCAGTTCGGGCAAGGGACTGATGATGATGATGATGATGATACATGACGGCAGCAAGCCTGTAGGACATGCAATGAACGATTACTCAGTACCTGAGACAGTAAAATTCCAGACTCTAGCGGACGCGTGCGCACTAGCCAAGTCCGGCTACTGGTGCGCGAAAGTTGACCTTAAGGCGGCATACCGATCTGTGTGTATCCATCCAGATAATTACCAAGTCACAGGCCTAAAATGGATTTTTACGGGCGAGCAGAAGCCCACATACCTGTTCGATAGTAGGCTCCCTTTTGGTAGTAATGTGGGCCCTTCGCACTTTCACAGACTCTCGCAGGCAGTTCGCAGATGTATGTTACGGCGCGGCATGACAGGGATAGTAGCGTATATTGACGATTTCTTCATAGCAGCTAAGTCCAAAGAGGAATGCACTCAAATGATGATGACGCTCATTGCCCTTTTACGTAGATTAGGGTTCAATATTAGCTGGCCTAAGGTGGTGGGGCCTACACAAACCATTACTTTTCTCGGGATCCAAATCTGCACCAGCACAAGCACCTTGTCATTGGGCGACGACAAGTTATAGCAACTTCACAAACGCTTGCAGCAGTTTCAAGGCAAAACACGCGCGACAAAGCAAAGCTTGCAATCACTAGCAGGGTCCCTAAACTGGGCGTGTCAAGCCGTCAAGGGAGGAAAATTTTTTCTCAGGCGGATTCTTGATACGATTAAACCCCTTCAGCAGCAAAGGCATAAAGCGAGACTCGCACGAGAGTTTCACGCAGACTTACAGTGGTGGCTATCTTACATGCATGTTTTTAATGGCACTGTGTATTATGACTCACAAAGCAAGGAACATGTCCATGTTGATGCATGCAACCTGGCGGCAGGCGCGTTCTGGAAAGGAGATTGGAATTATACACTGTTCTCTTCAGACATGCCGGCAGCCAAGGACTTATACACGACTAGCGTAGTTTCCAGTCGACTTGAGCGTGTCAAATGAACTTCACGTTTCGATGGTTAGCTGGTTGGTTAGTTCGGTGTTTAACGTCCACGGCACCGAAGTGATAATGGACGGCCGTGACGGGCGGATTATGGACTAAAGGGAAATCTATTGCCTATGGAGTACGACCTGAACATTGTTCAATTCAGGCGCACTGCAACTGTGCCACTTTGATTTACCAGGACCTTTCAACGGACACGTTTCGATCACACAGCAGCTAGTATATGTATTTATATCAAGGCCAGGGATACATCACTGATAACGGTCCGGGGCGACCAAGTGCACATGCCCGTAATTCCGTTGTCGCATGATCACGTGAACGACACAACCTTTTTCATTGGTGGCGCAGCCCTCACTGGGCCAGCAGTGTCAGCAGACGGACTTTACCCCCACGTGAGATTACAGCACGGGTCGGACGAAAATAGCTGTGTGTGATTTTTAAATTGTACAAAAGGCAATCTTGACCAATTTCTCTCTTTCACCTCCAATGCAAAAGTGCTTGACAAAATAAACGCAATCACCCCTCGAAAAACTACAGCAAGAGTGATTGGTCAACCAGGATAGTTCACGAGTAGGCTCTGACACCGGAATGGCTTTCGCTACTATAGGGCACCATGAGTTTTCGCTTGAACTAACCTTTTAGAGCAAATTTTCAGATTTACAATTTTCCCGATGTCACTATCAGTCGCAACCAATTTGTCTCCTTCATTTTCAAAGCCAAAAATAACCTACATTTTAGAATCCTATGTTAACCCATAAAGCCCTGATACTGTACTGCTACGACAGAATGTGGATAGACCATTGCAATTCAAGGGTGGTGTCACAATCGCTTGGCGCCTGTAGGCACCAAGCTATTCCGACACCACCCTTGAACTATGATGTCTCCAGAACTATGATGCAGACATCAACAGATACCCAGGAAAATGTACAATCTCATCCTCAGGATGTAATGAGTTAAACAAGTAAAAGTGGCGGCAATATTCAAACATAAGCCCAAAATAAGCCCTTTCTTTTCATCTGCAAGCAATCTCAAGTATACTAATCGATTAATTTCCTTCAATCAGTTGTTGTTCGCGCGTAAATCAGAAGTAGGTCAAAACTGTACTCGTTTCGACGAAAACAGCGAATTAAAAACACTGTTTTCGTTGAAAGACGTACGCACAATTTTCGACCTACTTACGATTTATGGAAATCGTGCCTAAGCGCTGGAAGTGAAACGGTCATACGCAGCTCTTGCGTCACTGACCGATATCGGGTTGCATTCGTCACGATTTGAAATTCCATTCACAAAAAGAGCTATGAGCTAGTGCAATGCACAGGCACAGCCGCAATAAGATAAGGGACCTGCAGTTGGTACATGCAACCGGCTGATTGTCCGGTCGCCAGAAGCAGCTGATCGGGTCGTGTCACCCACAGTGAATCATCCAGTCGCCGTTTATGACATTCCCCGGGCGTTCAACTTGTGTTTCTCTCTTAAAAGAGAAGTCTTGAAGAGCAATAAGTGTAGCCTGTTATTTAAAGAACTCTAACCCCTTCGTTGCTGTCGATCACGGATGTCGCGTCAGAAACCACTGAACACTGAGCGACACTCGCGTAAAGAACACAAACTAAATGGTGACCAGAATTAGGCGTGAAGAACACAGGACCGACAAGAGACATAAATCCTCATGAGCCCCCGCGACAGCGGGGGCTCATGAGGATTTATGTCTCTTGTGGCTGGTTAGCGTTCGCCTTGCTCCGTCAGTTAAGGGGTTAACGACAGGTGACCTGTCAAAAGGATGGTCACTCAAAACAGGTTCTGCTTACCCCTGTCAAACGCTTTGGACGGTTAACCCATTCAGCCCTGACGCACTACAGCAGGAGATGGGTCGACCGTGATAATTCAATGATAGTGCCAGATTAGCTTGGCGCCTGTCCTGGCCTTGCCCTTGAATTATCATGGTCGATCCATCTCCTGCAACTGGTGCACAGTTATTAGGTGCCGCCTCCAAAAGTTGGGAAATACGGCCGTCGGGCTGAATGAGTTAATAAGCCGAAATTTCCTGGCAACAGATTAGCTCATTCAAGGCGTCCCGTATCAAAGCTACGAGAGTGCCGCACGGCGTTACCGGCGGAAGCACCTTTCTGCAGGTGTTGGGGGCGCCTTAAATAAGTTAACGACAGACAGCCTTTTTTCCCCCCAAGAAGCCCGTTTCAATTTTATTTAATTTATGAAGCGATCTGCTCCAGGGCGGGGTTTGACTATACTACAGCGGTTTCGCAATGTTGTTTTGCCTCAACTATGCCTTCTCTACCCTTCTTTTTACAATGCACGTGAGTAAGGCCACACGCTGCAGAGGTTTTCTGCTGCGCTTGGTGCGAGCTGGTGGAGCTCTCCCGCGTACACAGGAGAGGAAAGAGACGAAGGCAGAGAAGAAACACATTTTACGACATTTGAACTTCATAAGCTAAAGAAAGTAGCCCTCTTGTCCAGCATTAGTGAGGTTTCGTTTGCATCGAACGACTCCCAACAACGAACAAGAGTGAAGTCACCGCGGGTAACTAGCTTTGACAATAAGCATAGGCAACACTCCAAACATCTCCTAGAGGCTTAGATCCTCATGCAGGGTCAGATCCATTATCTCGGAGGGGGGGGGGGGGGGGACCTTCAACCTGACACAAAAGGCCTCCCCGACCGTTTTCCAGTGGACGAAAAATCAAACAACGGAGAAGAGGGTTTGTGGGGGGGGGGGGAGAGGGGGTGGAAGAAGGCCTGTGTGTGTCAGTACCCTCGCCACTCGATAAAATATCAAAATGGGGGGGGGGGGGGGGGGGAAGGAGCATGAGTGTTTCCAAACTCGCTAAAAAATCAAATAGGAGGGGGGGGGGGGGGGTCCAAACACCCTAAAAAAGGACTTTGTTGTAGCATTTTAAACAATTTTGGGTGGGGGTGGGGGTGGGGGTGGGAGGGTCCGGAAACCCTAGGATCCCCTCCCCCCCCCCCCCCCGATCCGCCCTTGCTCATGAGGACTCCGGGCTCATGAAGATCTACGTCTCTTGGACACGTTTGGAGTATGCTTATGGTAGAAGCTGGCTATCTTCTGTGACTTCGTTCCCGTTCGTAGTTGGCAGTTGTTCGTTGCAAACGAAACCTCACTGATTATCGCAAGATATACCTACTGTTATAAAGGAGATATTGCGAAATATTGGCGCTTTCTGGCCTGGCCGCTTTAACACCTTCGCTGCCGGTGATCACAAATTTCGCGTTTAAACCACTGCATAACTGAACGACATTGTAGCGAAGATACAGATGTAACATGAATTTAAAAAAAAATAGATATATTTAGAACGTAGGACTGACAAGAGACGTAAATCCTCATGAGCCCCCGCGACTGCGGGGGCTTATGAGGATTTATGTCTCTTGCAGCTAGGAAGCGTTCGCCTTGCTCCATCAGTGAAGCGGTAAAAAAAAAAAAGCCAGAAAGTTCATATTTGTACGACCAGGTGAGGCGCCGCGCACACTATGTGTGCTGGCCTGTGATTTTGGACCTTTCGGGTCATTGCGGTGAGGTCCAAAATCACAAACCTTTAATTATGTATCCATACAAGTTGCCGCAGGTGGCTCCGTCAATAACGTACGTTGCTGTAACAAACGTGCCACTACCCTGGTGCGATTAATATAACGACTCCACCCGGCTGAAAATAACTGACTGACTGAATACAGTTAACAGTCTCTTGGCACTGACATGTGATCAAGGACAAAAAAAAAAAAAATGAAAATCAAAATGAAAGAAAGAAACAGACACATGTTTTATATTGCTGGTTGCTAGTAGCCAGACTCGTATCAAATACATATGTCTATCAGTTACGTGATTGGTCAGTGACACCGATGGTCAATAAAATGGGTTCGATTACTGCGGTCAGAAAGTGCACTACAGACACACACAGTAACTATCTGATCCTCTCCTGCGGTGTCCACACCAATTATTTTATCGAGGATAAATAGTGAAAGTTGCCGAGTTCAAGTCGTGCGTTAAAAATTTGTATTCTTGTGTGACACGTACTGCGTGGCCTCGGGGCAATAGGAGAAAGTACATTCAAAACTCGTAATAGAACCTGTGGGTCACCAGCAGGAATCTACAGTGAAGTTTGTCAGTGTGTCCTGATTCAGCGACATCTTCTGCAAGAGGCAAAGATTCTCATGAGCCCCTGCATTGCAGGGGCTCATGAGGATCGTTGCCTCTTGTCCTTGCCCTCTGTTGACCTGGGTTGTCTCCATGTGTGCCTCTGGTACAGGTTCCTGTCGGTTTTGATAGAGGCTTCCTGTCCTCTGTGAGACTTTCCGATCTTGAACAGGCTGCTTTCCTTAGAGAAAGTTGGACACGCAATACTGTGTCAACATTTTGTCTTGATTGATTGATTGATTGATTGATTGATTGACTGATTGATTGCTTGATTGATTGATTGATTGATTATTTGGTTGGTTGGTTGGTTGTTTCGTTCATTCGTTCGTTCGCTTGTTTGTTCGTTTGTGTTTGCCTGCGTGCCTGCCTGCGTGCCTGTCTGTCTGCCTGCTTGCCTGTCTAACTGACTGTCTGCCCGTCTGTCTGTCGATCTCTCTGTCTATCTAGCTAGCTAGCTAACCGGAGTTATACATGGAGAAAATGTCGAACAAGATAAACCATTCGACCATGTGTTTCACATACTGTGTTTACTTTGCAGGTGATATATTGGCCTGGTTCTGTAAGTAGTGGAGCTGGGGGAGGGGGAGAGGGAGGGGGTGGAGAGGAGGGGACGGGGTTACTTTGGGGTCGGGCGATTGGGATTAGGGTGGGTTGATGGGAGGCGGGTTGTTGGGGTGGAGGGCTCCTCTTGGTAGTATGCATTTCGGATCATATATTATTAGGGCTTATACGTCATAGTGAGGAAAAGTTGTCATACCTAAGGACTCTCGTGCAACTCGTAACAGCGATATACGGAAACACACGGAGAGATTTTCTGCTGGCTGATCAGCTACGCTTTTATCGTGTCGCCTACCGTGGCCGCTGTCGCGTAGCTATATGGAAACAGCCCTTAAGACTTTTAAAACACACACACACACACACACACACACACACACACACACACACACACACACACACACACACACACACACACACACACCCACCCAAGATATGGCTCAACCATGATAGTTCAGGGGTGATGCCAGCATTAACTTAGCGCCTCTATAGATTAAGGCCGGTGCCTCTTGGCGCCAATCTATGCTGGACGCAGATCGTGGTCTTGAAATCATTGTTAATTGTTAATAAAACGTCGAAGATCCCCAGCAATCTAGGGTTCCATGGACACACAGTCGTGTCAGCAAGTGGCCTAGATCCTCATGTGATCGTGTTCTTGCAATCGTTGTAAGTTAAAAGTCATAGAAACCTAACCGTCCAGTGATCCATGGATACAGAGTGGTGTCGGCAAGAGGCATACATCATCATGAGCCCTCCACAACTGCGGGGGCTCATGAGGATCTACACCTCTTGTCGCAGTTGGCCGTGTTCAATTGTTGGATGGTTAAATTGTCATGGCTGGTCTGTCTCTTGATATTTTGCGTGCACTCTTCAGAACAAAACTCCCAAATGTGCGAATTTCAAAATGTCGGGCTCGAATGATTGAACCCAATCGAGACGTGCTGCATTCGGGTACGCGGCTTTACAGCCGCGTATCCGAGTGCAGCACGTCTCGAATGAATTTAAATCTAAGTCACGTACGTGCACTAAAACAAATAAAGTTGTTAGCTATAGCACATATAGGCGATGGCCCGTGACAATTAAGCTCAGCTGTTGCCTTGCCTGCTCTGTCATACTTACCAAGTGCGCAAAGGCTATTGGGCCGCCGTCGGCAGCCGTTCGTCGTGCGCGGGGCCATCGGCGACCGACGTCGTCCAGATGGCCTTTTTCCGAATTGGGCAGCTCCCTGGAGGTTAGATATTGTGCAGACGATAAATTAGCTGTCAAAAGTATTTTTCATAAAGCCTCTTGTTCCCTCTATTTTATTCTCCTTGTTGTTCTTCTTTTACATTGTCTGGTGTGTGTGTGTGGTTTTTTTCCATTAGTCTGGTCATATCAGTTTTCTTGTTGCAGTGCACTAGAATGACCTTTTATTTATAATTTTTCTGGGTCTTTTTTTCCAGTTTTAGTCTTGCCTTCTCACTTCACTAGTAGCTGCCTACCCGAATGACGGTTTCTTCTTCTTTTATTTATTTCTTCGTACTTAGAGCCTGTCATCCGTCTCGCGGTAAGACAAGACAAGACAAGATAAGATAAGATAAGATAAGATAACACTTTTTTTTCTGCCGAAGCCTTTGCTTCTATGGCCGTCTAGTGTTTTCTTTATTTTCTTGCAAAATACCACCCAACAAAACTTTCATAGTTTATTAGGCACATCGATTTCCTACTACTGTCTACTACAATATATGATATCGGTATATCATATCGTGTAGTCTGATCAGACTTTATACTGTGCTGTGACACATCCCTCCTCCTCATCTGTCTGGCGATTTCACTGTTTTTTAAGTTTGTTTATATATATATATATATATATATATATATATATATATATATATATATATATATATATATATATATATATATATATATATATATATATATATATATATATATATATATATATATATATATATATATATATATATATATATATATATATATATATATATATATATATATATATATATATATCTTGGCTTGACTCCGCGAACGAAGATTTTATAGGAGTTGCCCACGACGTCTGCAGGCTTGTTCGTGGCTGCGGAGACCAATCCGGGACAGGCAGGTTCGACCGCAGTGGCTGCAGGGGGAGGTATGGCCAGGGTTCTGAGTTGCGGCATCTCTGTTTTTTTCTCCTGAGCCGCTTATCCTTAAGGCTAGCACTGCGAGAGTCCTCAAAGGAGACAGCTGCCTTGTAAATGGTGGAGCGCCAGGTGTCACGGTCCACAGCAAGCGAAGACCACTGGTGGTGGTCGATTTGGCAGGCACTAAGTGACTTTTTGAGACAGTCTTTGTATCTCTTCTTTGGTGCCCCTCTGTCCCGGTGTCCAGTAGCAAGCTCGCCGAACAGGGTGATCTTTGGTAGGCGATGATCCTCCATCCTGGAGACATGCCCCGCCCAGCGGAGCTGTGTCCGCAGCAGCAAAGCCTCGATGCTCACAGTTTCAGCCTGTTCAAGGACCTCGACGTTGGTGACATAGTCACTCCAGTGAATGCCCAGGATGGTGCGCAGGCAGCCCTGGTGGAAGCGTTATATATATATATATAAAAATTTATTTTATATATATATATATATATATATATATATATATATATATATATATATATATATATATATATATATATATATATATATATATATATATATATATATATATAAAATAAATTTTTATATATTTTTGTTCATGTTGTTTTCCCCCCCTGTGTTTGGGTGCTTCCCCCCCCCCCCCCCCCCTCTGTGTTTGGGTGCTTTTTTTCCCTACCGTATTGAAAATACGGTAGACTTTGAAATGGGGCTGGTCGGAGCGTATTCCGGAGCATGCACATGACGTTTTTGGCTTGAGGGCATAAAGTTTGGTAAAGAAGTAACAAGATAAAAATGACGTCATGTCTTGCTAAGCAAACCTTGCTAGAGAGCGTCTTTTTGGCGCCAAAGCGCCGCGTGTGTGTGTGTGTGTGTGTGTGTGTGTGTGTGTGTGTGTGTGTGTGTGTGTGTGTGTGTGTGTGTGTGTGTGTGTGTGTGTGTGTGTGTGTGTGTGTGTGTGTGTGTGTGTGTGTGTGTGTGTGTGTGTGTGTGTGTGTGTGTGTGTGTGTGTGTGTGGTGTGTGTGTGTGTGTGTGTGTGTGTGTGTGTGTGTGTGTGTGTGTGTGTGTGTGTGTGTGTGTGTGTGTGTGTGTGTGTGTGTGTGTGTGTGTGTGTGTGTGTGTGTGTGTGTGTGTGTGTGTGTGTGTGTGTGTGTGTGTGTGTGTGTGTGTGTGTGTGTGTGTGTGTGTGTGTGTGTGTGTGTGTGTGTGTGTGTGTGTGTGTGTGTGTGTGTGTGTGTGTGTGTGTGTGTGTGTGTGTGTGTGTGTGTGTGTGGTGTGTGTGTGTGTGTGTGTGTGTGTGTGTGTGTGTGTGTGTGTGTGTGTGTGTGTGTGTGTGTGTGTGTGTGTGTGTGTGTGTGTGTGTGTGTGTGTGTGTGTGTGTGTGTGTGTGTGTGTGTGTGTGTGTGTGTGTGTGTGTGTGTGTGTGTGTGTGTGTGTGTGTGTGTGTGTGTGTGTGTGTGTGTGTGTGTGTGTGTGTGTGTGTGTGTGTGTGTGTGTGTGTGTGTGTGTGTGTGTGTGTGTGTGTGTGTGTGTGTGTGTGTGTGTGTGTGTGTGTGTGTGTGTGTGTGTGTGTGTGTGTGTGTGTGTGTGTGCCTATGTGACAGCGACTAGAGCCCGCGTTTAAGGACGGACAAGCTTAAAACTTTGATATTGTCCCTAAAAGTGTTATCTAGGGAACTTTTTCGATGTTTTGATTAAAGATGCTCATTGGCGAGAAAATGGCCGTTTCAGAAAAACCGATTTATCCACACTGGAGTCCGTAATGTTTCTTAATTTTACTAGATATTTTACGTATAGCTAGATAAAAGGGATATATTGAATGAGTTTGTTAATCAGCATTGTAGCTCTAGAACGTTTTGAGTGATAATTAAATATATTTTGAAAAAAATATATTTTCACGTTGTTGTATTAATTTCATTAATTAAATAATAATAATAATAATACATAGTTCTTGTATAGCGCTGTTCTCCAGGAAAACACAGGACTCACTGCGCATGCACAACAGTACACCCTCTCTCTCAGACACACGCACGATTATACACTACTTTAAACCACCCCATCTCTTCCCAACACTATATATTCACTTCCTCTAGGATCAGAATAAAAGGCATTCAACAGTTAGCTAAAGATGAGCTAAGTGTTAAATGCCCGACAGAAAAGAAAAGTCTTTAAGTGAGCTTTGAACTGTGACAATGTGAGGAGATTCCGCATTTCAGTTGGCAGAGAGTTCCACACACTTGAGGCTAAAAGGTGAAAGAACGCTCCCCGACAGTTTTCGTGTTAAGCTTTGGGATTTTTAAAACTTTTACACTAGAGGAACGGAGGATGCGTGATGGCTGATAAACAAACAGCTTGGCAGAAAGGTACGGCGGGAGAGATCCGTCAAAATGCCGATAGGCGAAAATAGCAATTTTGTACTGGCAGCGGAATTTTACGGGCAACCAGTGCAGCTGCTTCAGTAGAGGCGTAACGTGGTCTCTCTTTCGTTTCTTCAAGATGAGACGCGCCGCATTGTTTTGAATCATCTGCAAGCGTGAAATCTGATCTGCCGGTAAACCTGCCAGTACAGAATTGCAATAATCGAGCCTGGACGTAATGAATGCATTTACAAGTCTTGACGCCGCACTTTCTGTGAGATACGGTCTGAGGGAAGAAATTCTGCGCAGCTCAAGAAAACCAGCTCGGCAGACGCTACTGATATGATCATGCCGCATGGAGAGCGTCGAATCAATCTTCACACCCATATATTTGACACAGTTCTGGTAGGGAACGTTGCAGCCACCAATGTTTGCGAACTCGCCGTTAATCAGACTAAGGCGAGACTGAGAGCCAACAGGCATGACTTCGGTTTTGTCGGTGTTAACCTTAAGTTTGTTGCTTGTCATCCAGGACATATATGGATTAATCTTAAAACAATCGAATCTTTTTAACGAAAAACAAAACAAAACACAACAATCTTCTCATTAATACCCACATGGTTTTTCATAAACAGTGTTTGCATAAGCCTTCTGTTTGTCCCAGCCCTGGGGTAGGATTATGTCAAATTGTGACCTGTAAGCCCTAGGCGTGAAAATCAGCAAGAAAATTGCAAAGTTGATTCCCTGATACGTCAAATGTTGGTATCATTCGGCTTCTTCAGAATAGTTATGCTACGCCAGACCACAGGGTTTACGAATGGCGGAAATCGCCGTGTGTCCGTCTTTATTTCTGGGTACCAGTGTGTGTGGATCAGATGGTGGGTTAGAGTAGGAGATGGATTCCTGTCGCTACACGATCCCACAGAGCGTACTAATGGCGGGAAGCGCCGTGTGTCCGTCTTTATTGGTGTGCGTCGACGTGTATGTTGATCAGAGGTTGGCTTAGAGAGGAGGGAAATGGATCAGCATTATAAACCTAAAAATATGAACAACTCTGAATGTTCCTAAAAGATAAACGCATATGCGCTCCCAAAAATACAGTAGACTTTGGGATGAAATCCTCATCTAGTTTTTTTTTTCTTCTTCTTTTTTTCAGCCGTATATTTTCTTCTCGATGCTGTTTTCTTCGGTACAGGTCTACTAACCTCTTAACTGCTGGAAAACAATGCGAATTGCATCATACTGCAAGAGGCAAAGCACATCCTGAGCCACCGCAGATGCGGGGGCTCAGGAAGTTCTTCGCCTCATGCTGGTCAAATTTAAATCCGTGTTCTTTGCATAGGTGGGTTTATAGGGCGTTGTGAATTTGCTCTAATCTAAAAACATAATTTTGCTTCGGAGCAGGTCTGTTAACAATATTCTGTGGCCGCGGCATGCACTTGTAATCACCCGATTTATTGTCAGATGATACAAATTGCATCTTTGAAACTATATATAGACCAAATAACCCGAGACGTCCACAAAACGTGTCATAACAAGGAAAGCAAGAGGCAAAGAACCTCATGAAGTTCTTTGCCTCTTGCACATGGGTGGAGTTAGCGTTTTCCTAGCCGTGAAGGGGTAAATTATATACCAGTTGTGTGTCAGGGACGAACAGCTCATAATATGCTACACCACCTGTTGTCCGTTCCATCAGTCATGGGAACACCTGCGCAGTGCGTTTGATTCAGTCGATCACAGCAGAGTAGATGGATCACTCTCTAAAGCTGTGTACCAAAAGTGTGACATTGACCACATAAAAATCAGATACCTCTAAACGTTATTTCTTTCTGTGTTTTCTTAAAAATAAAGATTTAAATCATCATTTTAAGTAAGAAAAAAATGATTATTTGCATTCATGCATTTGCTTGTTTTTGTGAGGTGGTAAAGATGCAAAAGTGTAAATTCGTCCAGCGTAACAGTTGGAAGTATGAAGGGAACCAAATTCATTCGAGCTTCGCGCTCTCTCTCCGAACCTAGTCTTTCAAACTGACAGTGTGCACTACTAACTAGCCTTCGGCTGACAACTGGAAGATATTCATATGCAGCATAGTTCGTGAGCTATAAGTTTTTTTTATCGTTTAATATGCTTATTCTTTTTTATATTGTTTATATATCAGTCCGCCACTATCTGACACCTGAAGCAACTAAAGTACTTGTCTGCGCTTTTGTTTTGTCTAAATTAGACTATTGCAATGCTCTTTTGGCTGGCTGTTCCCAGTGTCTGATTGGCAAACTCCAGAAAATTCAAAACTCAGCTGCCAGGTTGATTCTTAGAGTCCCTAGATCAGATCATATCACACCCCATCTATCTGCCATACACTGGTTACCTGTTACAGCTAGGATTCAGTACAAAATTTCATGCATGACTCACAGTTGTATTACCTGTTCCTGCCCACACTACCTTGCCTCTCTTCTCCAGCTGTATACGCCCTTGAGACATAATTTGCGCTCTGCTGCCGACTCTCGAGTTTTACGTATCCCTCTTGTCAAAACAAAGTCGTTTGGTGAGAGGTCATTCAGATACCAGAGCCCAGTTGTTTGGAACGATCTCCCACGCGAACTGAGATACGTGGATTCGAGAGAGGCATTCAAGCGTGCACTAAAGACCCATATGTTTTCTGTCAGCTACAAATGACTTTGTCACACACCTGTCATGTTAAAGTCATCTCTATCTATTTATAGAAGTAGTGTGTGTGTGTGGGTGTGTGTGTGAATGCCAGTATGAGTCCATGAGCGTAGCACTTTTGAATGGTGACTTTATAGCTTGTTTACAGAGTGCGTTGTATTTTGTTTTTGTACTTTTTGTAAATTCCATTTTTGTAATTAGTTATTTTTTGTACATTAGTTTTTGTTAAGCGCCTAGAGCTCTAATCTGAGGTTAGGCGCTATACAAGTACTCATTATTATTATTATTATTATTGTTTTTTAAAATTTATTTATTTTCATTTTTTTATTTCTTTTTATCAAAAGGTCCTGCGGATCACTACCTGTACCAATGTTTCTAAAGCAAATCCCAAGGAAAATGGTAGATTCGCTTCTGGATCCGAAAAGGGTATACTTTTCTTCGAGCATGGCCAGTGTCAGGGCTTTCTTGCTCACAGTGCTGTGCTCATCTCTGTTGGTGATGTAGGGTACCGTGGAAGAGATGGTGATGTTTTCTGGCTTACTTTCCCAAGGTGGAAGGTCGCTAGCAGGATTCAGAGCCTCTACCTGCGCAGGCAGCTTTGCCTGGTGTTTTCTCTGCAGTGCTCTCGTCTCCTTCACAAAGCTTGATCTTTTCAGTCTCCCTGAGGTTCCTGAGGTTGGTTGTTTCATCCTAGCGTTCATAGGATGGTCTTTGGAAGACTTGACCTTTGTGGACTGTATCAAGGCTTTGCAATCTCTTCTCATGCGCAGGGGTGGGATGCCTGTTGTCTCTTCCATCTTTTCAATTGGTGTGGATCTCATTGCGCCGGTGATGATACGCAGTGCCTGGTTCTGAACTCTGTCAATGGTCTGCTGGTGTGACTGGGCTGCCGTCAACCATGCATTAGATCCGTACTCAAGGTGTGGTCTCACTGTGCCTTGATATACATTTTTGAGGATCTTTTCATTGGCTCCCCATTGTGTTCCAGCCAGTTTTCTCATGATGTTCAGCTTTCTTCTAGCTTTCGCTTCTGCATTCCAAATGTGCGGCTTCCACGTCAGCCTCTTGTCAAGGGTGACTCCCAGGTATGTCTGTTGGTCTTCATACCGCAGCGGGGTGTTGCCCAGTGTTAGGTTGCCAGCCTTTGCCTTGTTGGAGAGAGAGAAGAGTGTGGCTGATGATTTTTCTGTGTTGATGGTCACACACCAGTTGTTGGTCCAGTCTGTCAGCCTGTCCAGGGCTAGCTGCATCCTGTATGTAGCAGTTGTTGCATACTCTTTTGTGCACCAGAGTACCAGGTCGTCTGCGTACAGGGCTGCGTGTACTCCTTTTGGTAGCTCTGGCACAAGGTCGTTGATGAAAAGTATGAACAGTGTCGGTGACAGGACTCCCCCCTGTGGCACCCCCTGACGCAACAGCACTTTTTGGCCACAGTACCCATCCACTGTCACACGGGCTCTGCGATTGTGCAGGTATGACTTGGTCCACCGGTACATATTCCCTTGGATGCCACTGCGAAGGAGTTTCACAAGGAGACCATCCTTCCACACCTTGTCGAAAGCCTTCTGTAGGTCAATGAAGGCAGCTAATGTCACCTTCTGATCTTGAAAGGCATCTTCTATGACCTGTGCAAGGTGTGTTGTCTGGTCTTCTGTACTCTTGTAGCTTCTGAAGCCAGCTTGCTCTGGCACGATAATGCTCTCAGAGTCCAGGTACCACTGCAGGCGCTTGTTGATGATGCGCTCCATGGTCTTGCACACACAACTTGTCAGGCTGATGGGGCGATAACTCAGGGCTTTGGACTTATTCTTCCCTTTCTTCAAAATTGGGATCATCCTGGCTTCCTTCCAGCACTGGGGTACCTGTCCTCCTCTCCAACTGTGGTTAAAGATGTCCAGTAGCTTCATTAAGGCAGTGTTGCCAAGGTGTTGTAACATCTCGTTTGAGATGCTGTCTGGACCTGGAGATTTTTTCTTCTTCAGCTGTTTGATGGCCATCTTCAGTTCTGGAAGGGTGATGTCCTTCTTCATTGCATCGTGGATGTTCACATCTCTTGTTCTCTCTCTTTCTTCCTGTCTGATTTCTTTCGCAAGCATTCGTGGGACAGTGATGTCACTTTCTTTCGCATAGATCTGTGAGCACTACTATCTATCTCCATCTATATCCCGTAGTCTTGCCGACCGTTGGGGCACCACTGATGTCTTGGCAACCAGCTCCCTCCATTCCTCTCTGTTCTCTGCCATTCTCAGCGTATCGCCCAGCTTCAGTCCTGTCCACTCTGAGATATTGTCCTCCCATCTTTTCCTCTGTCTTCCTTTCCTTTGTCCTCCTTGCACAGTGCCTTGCAGGATTGTTTTGGCAAGCCCTGCTGAACGCGTGACATGCCCATACCACTTCAGTTTGCGTTTTCTCACAATGGCTAATAAGTCTTCATAGGGCCCGATGGCTTGCCTGATTCTACTTCTCACTTCCTCGTTTGTTATGTGATCTCTGTACGAGATGCCAAGCAGCCTTCGAAAACATCTCATTTCAGTGGCTTGTATCCTCCTTTCAAGGTCTGCTGTGAGGGTCCATGACTCGCAGGCATACAAGAACACTGAGATGACTAAGAGGAGCGCATCAGTCTGATCTTGGAGCAGAGTGTGATGTTTCTGTCCTGCCATATGGTCTTCAATCTTGTCAGTGCTGTTGTTGTCTGCGCAATCCTGGACAGTATTTCTGGTTTTGATCCCTCATCTGTCACAATGGCTCCTAAGTATTTGAATTTCTTAACTGTTTCCATTTTGTGGCCTCCAACCATGATTTCAGTGCCAATGCCACTGTCGTTATTGGTCATCAGTTTGGTCTTCTCTGCACTGATTTCCATCCCATATGCAATGGCTGTACTATCCAGCTTTTCCACCAGCTGAGCTAGCTCCTTCTCTGTTCCTGCAAGCCCATCAAGTTCGTGATTGTTCTGCCTCCAATACTGACAGTTCCTTCATGATCTTTCAGAGCGTCCGTCATGATTCTTCCAGGAAGATGTTGAAAAGAGTAGGTGAGAGCAAGCAGCCTTGTCTGACTCCAACTGTAGTCCTAAACCAGTTTCATATTTTGCCGTTGAAGCAGACTGCGCTAGTGGCCTTGTTGTAAAGGTTTGCTATGACTTAGATCAGGTTGGCATTGATGTTGCAGGGCTTCATGGTGGACCAAAGAGATGCATGCCACATCCTGTCAAACGCTTTCTTAAAATCCACAAAGACATGATAGAGGTCCTGCTGGTGCTGGAGGTATCTCTCACATAGAACTCTCAGGTTGAAGATCTGCTCAGTTGTGCTGCGCCCTGGTCTGAAGCCTGCCTGTTCCTCAGCTATGATTTCCTCTGCCTGAGCTAAGCGATAACAGGGATAAGTGTAAAAGTTAAATAAATGAAAGCAGTTTTTGCGCCTATACAGCCAGTTAGCCACCAGCCAGGGGTTCATACAAGGAAGCGTATACAAAATATAATAATTGAGATTGAAAACGTTACAAAAATCTGCACTGAACCAGACATAACGAATTAACCCATATCATACTGAGGCTAAAAGTTTCAAATTTGTACACTGCCATACGCAAGCTACATTCTAGTACTTACAGATAAGGATATAGACCAATGGCTTTAGTTCAAGGGTGGTGCCAGAATAGCTTGGCGCCTAGAGGCGCCAAGCTATTCTGGCATTACCCTTGAACTATTTTAGTCAAACTTATTTCAGACACTGGTGTATTCCAAATGATAAGGGTTAACCTATAAACACAATTATTTCGTAAGCCAAGACGTGCCAGAGTGCACAACTGAAACATATCAGCAGTCTTCAAATGACTAATTAAAAGGGGAAACACTCCGCATCGCAAGAGACTGCTATAACGCAGTTGAAAGAATCTGTAAAAACGAAAGTTGAACCTCACAAACACTAGGATACAACTCTATGTGAGCATACTTTCGAAAGTGAGCCAACGACCTACTAACTCAAGTCAGTAGGAAAGCCCGAGAGCTATCAATCCTAATCCCCAGCCAATACGTGGGATAAGATTAAACAGAGATCGAGATACGTGCAGCAGAACGCTACACTAAATTTTGATCTCCACGCTTTGGTCCGCTGACGATGAGGAATACCGGCAATTTAAAGCAAAACTTCATAGAAACACACATGAACTAGACAAAAAAAATTCAGACTGACTTGTGTCGCTCAAGTGTGTACGGCCTGCCGAAAAAAACAGGCCATTGCTTCGGATAGTGTGCGATGTGATACACATTTTTACAAACTTACAAGCCCAACAACAATGACATTCACACATATGCCGGAAGGAATTTACACACATGTCTTGTGTCTTTTTACTCACATTTGTACAAAATCTTCTCACCAGGACCCTTTTACTAACAAGAGGCATAGATTCTCATGAGCCCCTGCCTCTTGTTGAACCAACTCGGCTGCAGCAGTTCCTAGACTTGAGTGTGTTATGTATTTGGCGTCAGGCGTTCCACTGCACACAGGATAACGTTACCTACGGCCACGTCCTTATGTCCCAATTGAAAGAAATCATTTTCATAATCGTCCTTACGTAAATCGAATCTTGAAAATTGTACAGTGCGTAACAGAAAGCATACGGTGTATCTACCCCCAGTGTGCGCGCAGCCAATGGTGCTGTGCATTAACCTCTTATTTGTGGTGTGTTAATCCTTTGGCTGTCGGTAGCGGGTTTTGTCGTCCTGCGATATCATCGCGACAAAAACCCGCTGCTGACAGCCAAAGGATTAACCAACCCCCCCCCCCCCCTCCCCCCTTTGTGCATGCATCCAGCAGCACTGTATATTAATTAACCTCATTGGTACATGAATGCATGCAGCAATCGGTACTATAGAAAGTGCCGGCGACCACATGCAGAAGGAAGGGGTTTAGATCAATTGAACGGAATGATGTGGCCGAAACGTCGATCGTCAGAATGCATATGGTATTCACAGTCATCAGTACGATGACACTGATATTTCACTAGAAGAAGTGAACGCTAGATTTCGTACGGCATTTTGAATTCGGCTCCTCCATCCCATTTTTGTTTGTTTCTTTGTTTGTTTGTTGTTTTTTACCTCGCATAAGGCTTGCTGAGAACAACCCAACGAATTAAGAAGCACTCTTAGAACAGACAGTCACAACACACGTTATTATCTCATTGTGTCAGAGGTGCGAAATATCCACATTTTGGAATTATCCTCTGAGGACTGCATTACAATTCAGGAGACAGATCGAACATGATAGTTCAAGGGTGGCGGCATGGTCATGGTCGACGCCTATAGGAGCCAAGCTATTCTATCACCACCCTTGAGTTACCATGGTGGAGCCATATCTTGCTGTCGTGTGTCGCGGGCAGAATGAGTTAATATTGTACCCTTTTTTTCAAAATAGACCCCCCCCCCAAAAAAAAAAAAAAAAAAAGAAAAAAAAAAAGGGTATGAAAGTCGCTACTTATCTTGTCAGTGCCTTGAGTAAGTGCCAACTACACCATAGTGTCGATGGCGCACTTATAAGTTAAATTATGCAAAACACCAGCAATGTATGTCACACAGTAAAATGTATTAAACCTGAATATGCTTTTTATTATTATTATTTTTAATACGTGCAGTCGTAGAGTATGCAGGTCCGTGGTTTGAACCATATATTTTTGGTTGAATTTTACAGCTCTGGGCTGTGGTCCAAATTCACAGATTAGTACACTTTTAATTACTGAGTGCCCCGCCCAGCGGAGCTGTGTCCGCAGCAGCAAAGACTCGATGCTCACAGTTTCTGCCTGTTCAAAGACCTCGATGTTTGTGACATAGTCACTCCAGTGAATGCCAAGGATGGAACGCAGGCAGCGCTGGTGGAAGCGTTCGAGGAGTCGTAGTTGGCTGCGGTAGAGAGCCCAGGACTCGGAACCATACAGCAGGTTGGTGAGGACGACAGCTCTGTACACGCTGATCTTGGTGCCTGTTTTCAGCTGTTGATTGTGCCACACCCGCTTGTATAGACGCCCGAAAGCGCTGTTCACTTTTGCCAGCCTGCTGTCCAGCTCCTTGTTCAGCTTGGCGTCTGACGTGATGATGCAGTCAAGGTAGGTAAACTGGTGCACTGACTTCAGTTCAGACTCGCCGATGGTGATGTGGGGAGGGCGATGCTCTACCTTGGGTGCCGGCTGATGGAGGACCTCTGTCTTTTTCAGACTGACCTCGAGTCCAAAGAGCTGGGCAGCGTCTGCGAAGCAGGACGTGATGCGCCTACCCAAGATCACCCTGTTCGGCGAGCTCGCCACTGGACACAGAGACAGAGGGGCACCAAAGAAGAGATACAAAGACTGTCTCAAGAAGTCACTTAGTGCCTGCCAAATCGACCACCGCCAGTGGTCTTCACTTGCTGCGGACCGCGACACCTGGCGCTCCACCATTTACAAGGCAGCCGTATCCTTTGAGGACTCTCGCAGAGCTAGCCTTAAGGACAAGCGGCTCAGGAAAAAAAAACAGAGATGCCGCAACTCAGAACCCTGGCCAGACCTCCCTCTGCAGACACTGCGGTCGAACCTGCCTGTCCCGGATTGGCCTCCGCAGTCACGAGCATGCCTGCAGACGTCGTGGGCAACCCCTATAAAATGTTCGTTCGCAAAGTCAAGCCAAGAGAGAGACTGAGTAGGCACAGTGGCTGATGTGTAACAATTTTTTTTTTTCACACAAGCCCGGAAGCGACGCTATACGGACGCAATCGACTGACGCAGAATTCTTACATATGACTCTTACTGTTGACAATCGGTTGTGTACCGTAAATGATACTACTACCCTTGAGACATACGATTGCAGTGGGAAAAGGTTATTAAACATCCAATACAATACACTGAAGACAGTACAAGACAATGTACTGGGACAATGACGTCGTTTCGTTTTCCGAAGTATCAGATGTACCGTTTTGCGTTGTTTGTTGAGGATGTTAGACATTTGAGTCTGCGTTAACCCCTACACTGGCAGAGGCACAGATGCTCATGAAGATCTGTGTCTCTTGCAGTTGGATCGTGTTCACTTTCCCTCGGCAGTGAAAATGTTAATTAACGCACTTGTGCTTGTGGCCACTGGTACTGTGTATTGTACGCACAGGGGTTTAATTAAGTCTTCGAAATGTAAAATGGGTGTAAAATGCCTCAAAGTCTTAGAACCATAAAAAAATCAACTGTCGGGATTGCATAACGTGAAATAGGTCGGGTCACGCGTGTAAGTTTTTTTTTTTTTTTTTTTTTTTGGGGGGTGGGGGGGGGGGGTTGTTCGGGGTGGGTGGGTGGGGGGTGTTGTTATTCTTATTTGTTATTGTTATTTTGTTGTTTGTTGTTTTGATCTTGCTTTGTTGTTGTTGAGTTTTTAATGGGTTTTTTTTTTTGTTTGTTTGTTTTGTATTGTATTATATACTTTTTGCCCCTAGTATAAGTACATGACTGTACAAACATGATGGCGGTGGTGGTGGTTTTGGAATGGGGGGGATTGGAGATGGAGACGGTGTGTTAGGGGGGGGGGTTAAAGTTTAAGGAGGCACCGTGGCAGACAACACACTGTATGTGTGCTGATCTGTAACTTTGGACCTTATGAGAGCCATACGGAAGGGGTCAAAGGACGTAACTGACAGAGCTGAGTGAATTCTCTTGGTATGTGTATTGTCTCTACTGGTGCTTGCTGCACCTTTGGTATGTGATTCGCGTTGTTTTTATTTACCCATTTATTTAAGCAAAGGCCCTCTGGCCGACGTCGGCCCCAGGACCTGTGCTTACCTAATTACCAATAAAAGTCCTTAAATCCAGACCATAGCAACTGTACTAATCATCCGAAATAAGATTTTCGGGTTGTTTTATTTTATAAATATTATTATTTTAAACCCATTCAGCCCTGACGCACTACAGCAGGAGATGGGTCGACCATGATAATTCAAGGGTAGTGCAAGATTAGCTTGGCGTCTGTCGGCGCCAAGCTAATCTGGCACTGCCCTTGAATTACCATGGTCGATCCATCTCCTGCAACTGATTCATAGTCATTAGACGAGGCCTCCAAAATTTGGGAAATACGGCCGTCGGGCTGAATGAGTTAATCCCGATCTTGAAAAGAAAAGGGGAGACTGCCAGTGCTAATATTTTAGGAAGGTTACAAAGTAAAGTAGATTATAGCACTGTCAGGGGAGAGAAATGTGCATGATCGACCAGTGATCATAGATCTACTGTGGCCAAAGCACAAAAAAAAAAAAAAAGATAGGAAAGAGAGGGGGCGCTAAAAAAGTGACTGAAAGCAATGCATATGGAAGCCCCCCCGAAGGGGGGCGTATCACATATCCCACCGTTCCAGCCACTCAGTGCATGGAAAATTAAATCTAGGTCCCCCCGAGGGGGGTCCAGATATTTAGCCGGTGTGGACAGCTGTTTCGGTCTTGGCGACCTCCTCAGCACACCATCGGCGATACTGGAGGAGGCAGGAATTTCTGCCTACCTGCAAAGACAACCACATTTTACTGTGGTGTCTGCAAGGGCATACATTCCATGCCACCACCTAGAGCCAAACTTCCATGCACCCTAAAAGAGAACCTACCAAAAGGGGGGAAGGGGTTGCAGTCGACATTGTAGTAGTAAATGAAAAGAAAAGGGGAGACTGCCAGTGCTAATATTTTAGGAAGGTTACAAAGTAAAGTAGATTATAGCACTGTCAGGGGAGAGAAATGTGCATGATCGACCAGTGATCATAGATCTACTGTGGCCAAAGCACAAAAAAAAAAAGATAGGAAAGAGAGGGGGCGCTAAAAAAGTGACTGAAAGCAATGCATATGGAAGCCCCCCCGAAGGGGGGCGTATCACATATCCCACCGTTCCAGCCACTCAGTGCAAGGAAATTTAAATCTAGGTCCCCCCGAGGGGGGTCCAGATATTTAGCCGGTGTGGACAGCTGTTTCGGTCTTGGCGACCTCCTCAGCACACCATCGGCGATACTGGAGGAGGCAGGAATTTCTGCCTACCTGCAAAGACAACCACATTTTACTGTGGTGTCTGCAAGGGCATACATTCCATGCCACCACCTAGAGCCAAACTTCCATGCACCCTAAAAGAGAACCTACCAAAAGGGGGGAAGGGTTTGCAGTCGACATTGTAGTAGTAAATGAAAAGAAAAGGGGAGACTGCCAGTGCTAATATTTTAGGAAGGTTACAAAGTAAAGTAGATTATAGCACTGTCAGGGGAGAGAAATGTGCATGATCGACCAGTGATCATAGATCTACTGTGGCCAAAGCACAAAAAAAAAAAGATAGGAAAGAGAGGGGGCGCTAAAAAAGTGACTGAAAGCAATACATATGGAAGCCCCCCCCGAAGGGGGGCGTATCACATATCCCACCGTTCCAGCCACTCAGTGCATGGAAATTTAAATCTAGGTCCCCCCGAGGGGGGTCCAGATATTTAGCCGGTGTGGACAGCTGTTTCGGTCTTGGCGACCTCCTCAGCACACCATCGGCGATACTGGAGGAGGCAGGAATTTCTGCCTACCTGCAAAGACAACCACATTTTACTGTGGTGTCTGCAAGGGCATACATTCCATGCCACCACCTAGAGCCAAACTTCCATGCACCCTAAAAGAGAACCTACCAAAAGGGGGGAAGGGGTTGCAGTCGACATTGTAGTAGTAAATGAAAAGAAAAGGGGAGACTGCCAGTGCTAATATTTTAGGAAGGTTACAAAGTAAAGTAGATTATAGCACTGTCAGGGGAGAGAAATGTGCATGATCGACCAGTGATCATAGATCTACTGTGGCCAAAGCACAAAAAAAAAAAAGATAGGAAAGAGAGGGGGCGCTAAAAAAGTGACTGAAAGCAATGCATATGGAAGCCCCCACCGAAGGGGGGCGTATCACATATCCCACCGTTCCAGCCACTCAGTGCATGGAAATTTAAATCTAGGTCCCCCCGAGGGGGGTCCAGATATTTAGCCGGTGTGGACAGCTGTTTCGGTCTTGGCGACCTCCTCAGCACACCATCGGCGATACTGGAGGAGGCAGGAATTTCTGCCTACCTGCAAAGACAACCACATTTTACTGTGGTGTCTGCAAGGGCATACATTCCATGCCACCACCTAGAGCCAAACTTGCTTTCAGTCACTTTTTTAGCGCCCCCTCTCTTTCCTATCTTTTTTTTTTTTTTTGTGCTTTGGCCACAGTAGATCTATGATCACTGGTCGATCATGCACATTTCTCTCCCCTGACAGTGCTATAATCTACTTTACTTTGTAACCTTCCTAAAATATTAGCACTGGCAGTCTCCCCTTTTCTTTTCATTTACTACTACAATGTCGACTGCAACCCCTTCCCCCCTTTTGGTAGGTTCTCTTTTAGGGTGCATGGAAGTTTGGCTCTAGGTGGTGGCATGGAATGTATGCCCTTGCAGACACCACAGTAAAATGTGGTTGTCTTTGCAGGTAGGCAGAAATTCCTGCCTCCTCCAGTATCGCCGATGGTGTGCTGAGGAGGTCGCCAAGACCGAAACAGCTGTCCACACCGGCTAAATATCGGGGGGACCTAGATTTAAATTTCCATGCACTGAGTGGCTGGAACGGTGGGATATGTGATACGCCCCCCTTCGGGGGGGCTTCCATATGCATTGCTTTCAGTCACTTTTTTAGCGCCCCCTCTCTTTCCTATCTTTTTTTTTGTGCTTTGGCCACAGTAGATCTATGATCACTGGTCGATCATGCACATTTCTCTCCCCTGACAGTGCTATAATCTACTTTACTTTGTAACCTAATCACGATCTTGTAATACGAAGACAAGAGCTAGGTGCGACTGGAAAGTTCTGGTATCATGTTCATCAGTGACTTAAACAATGAGATCAAACACGTGCCCTTCTCCAGTTTCTACCGGTTTCAGGCGGTTTTGTGAGGCACAGGGGTCAGATGCATGAGCCGAGATTAATCCTGCGCCAGCCACTAAGCAAGTTGCTCCGCTACAGCGGAGCACCTCGCTTAGTGGCTGGCGCAGGAATAAGCTCACTTGTGTAATTGACCACTGGTTCGTACCCTGACTACTTCGAAGGACGTTCGTCTCTATATTGACCCACATTCCCGTGGTATTCTTGAAACACTTAATATGTCTGTCTTTCCCGCGCGCATGAGGATTACGTACCAACCAATTGTCCTTCAGATGCGGAGGTCAGGTGGTAGGGCGTTCGACTCCACAAAGTAGCGAGCTCGAACAAAGCTGGTGTCAAAATTTAATCAGACACATTTCGGTGACCCGTCTTTAAAATCACCTTTGTGGTGAACAGAAGACGTTTGGTGGACAAAAGGCGCTAAGGCCTAAAACGTTCAACGATTCATTGCCCGCAAAAATTTATACGGGTTAGTTAATTAGTTTTGTTTTTTTGTTTGTTTAACGCCTAGCAGGCGACGAAGGCCATCTCACGGCGGTCATACGGTTTAGCGTATAACATCGTGTACTCTATCGAGGGGTGCCGGCCTCATCTGGATACACGGAAAAATCCGGATGAGGCACGTCTGGAATGAGTTAAAACGTGTGCCGATTCCTTGCAACTGTACCACGGCGAAATCAGCTGAGGGTCAGTTTGGGATTGGCGTATGCCATATCGACACGGGTGGCGTTAGCGTGATACTGTGGTTTTGCGAACGGGCTGCAACACGACACATTGACTCCGGGCCCACCCGCTAGATCGTACGCCAAACTGGCCCCAATCCAATCTGGCATTAGAGTCATGTTGGTTTGTGAAAGTGGTATGCTAGACTGAAGCAGGCGTCGTCGACAATGTTCAGTCGTGAATTAACCTCTTCGCTCCCGAGAAAACGGAACAACGTCCAACCCCAAGAGGCATAGATTCTCATGAGCCCCCACAGATGCGGGGGCTCACGAGGATCTGCGCCTCTTGCTGCGAACACTTTGTATCCACGTTCCTTTTAACATCTGGGGACGCTGACGAATTTATACTAAATGTCAAAACCACAACCTGCGTCCACTGCCAGACTGGGACAATTCACTGATTAACTATAGGCGACAGTCTGTGAATTGAATGACGTCACTTTCAGTCGTAAGGTCCAAAATCACACGGCAGCACACACATCTCTTCACTGCGGCCCGAGATCACGCCTTTGTTGACATTTGGATGACGATGTGTCATAAGTCTGCACAGTCATCGTGCCCCGCGGCTGTAGGTCAGCGAGACACGGAGAAAGGTCGAAGGAGCAAAAACACGGGCCTCTCCTTCTGCCGGTGCTTGCGCCGTTCTCTACCACAGGCCTGTCCCAGACAAACTTTTCGGATCCCCTTCAGTGCCGATAAAAGGTTAACGAGATCTAACTGCAAGCGGTAGCTGGACTCACAATCCAGGGGAAAAAACGGATTTGTTTAATAGCATGTCCGTTGAAAGGTCCTGGTAAACCAAAGTGGCACAGTTGGAGTGCGCCTGAGTTGATCAGTGTTCAGGTCGTCCTCCATAGGCAATAGATTTTCCTGTCCCCCATAACCCGCCCGTCAGGGCCGTCCATGATCACCTCGGTGCTGTGGACGTTAAACCCGAAATAACCAACCACCAACCAACTGCAACAGACGATAAATCCCTCATAAGCCCCCCCCCCCCCCCTCCCCCTCCGTCCCCCCCCCTTCCCCAATTAATTTGTATCCATGTTTCTTTGGACGGTTTTTTGCTTTTGGACGTTGAATGAACGAAAGCTTTCTGAAACAAAAGATGTACGTTCAGTGGCAGGGAAGGGGTTATGTGGATTTCATAATTTTCGTTGAACTCTTGCACTCAAAGCGGTTAATCGCTTTGGGTCGATTGACCATTGCTAGTGGACACAGATTGTGTTTTGGAAATGTTTGAGTTAATTCAACACCAAAGAGCAGGAACCGTCCGAGGAACATGAATACAAAGAGACTTCAGCAAGAGGCATATATCCTCATGAGCCCCCTCATTGCGGGGGCTCATGAGGATCTATGTCTCTTGCAGTCGGATTGTGTTTACTTTTTCTTGGCATTGAAAGGGTTAAGGGTAGTGCCTGATTAGTTTGATGCCTGGTCATCTAGAGAAGTGCTCCAACAATACCTTTTGGTTTGGTTTAAGTTCCATCTGGAACAGGCTTATCCGTAGCCCATGAGCTTTCACGTTAGGTTGCTAATAGGCGTTATTTCTAAATCAGAATAAGCTCAAAGACAGTAGGCTGAGCCCTTTATAGTAAGGACTAAAAGGGCCCTTCCGCTAGCTCGCCCCGATGCGGCATGCATCCTCGTTGCAAAGACAGTAGGCTGAGCCCCTTTATAGTAAGGACTAAAAGGGCCCTTCCGCTAGCTCGCCCCGATGCGGCATGCATCCTCGTTGCAAAGACAGTAGGCTGAGCCCCTTTATAGTAAGGACTAAAAGGGCCCTTCCGCTAGCTCGCCCCGATGCGGCATGCATCCTCGTTGCAGCCGCACTATTATTAATACCCGATACCGCTCTTGAGACCCGGTATACCCCTATTGCAGATGGAGCGAGCTGCATGAATCCACGGAATGTTTGAAGCTCGTGTAGTGTTTGGCCTACTTCTGACTTAGGGATAACCCCGGAACAAAGCTCCTGTTCTGTTCGATACATCTTGAAGAAGCTTGTACGCACTTAGACGGTTTTCATAATCATGTGCACTATTTACTTTGTCTAGTCAGTGAAGAGTTGAATGCACCCTTGGGGCCTGGGGAGTTCCAGACGCTACCCAGGGCACTGAGATATCTAGGAACGAGGGGACAGGGGGTGGGAGGTAGAGACGCGCAGGGGAGGCGCGGATGGGTGGACCAGTGACCTTAAAACCCTCGAGTATAGCGTGAACACCCCGATCCCACAGCATATTCACTATAAAGGCGTCCATCACTGACGCTGATGTGTATAATTAAGGTGGTGACTGTTTATGCCGGAGCGACTGTGACTGTCTAAACACCGGCTCTGTACTATGGCGGCGACGGGCCCCCAGGTGCTGTTTGACCGTTGTTCAGTTTTATGTTGCCTAGATCGGAGATCATCTCCGTATCGACGCGGGTATTTTGTTTCTGTTGTTAACTTGTTTTATGTACTAGTTTTAGCCAAGTAGGAACTTAATAAAGAACATTATAATGGTGTGTTCAGGAGACATAGGGCTGTTTTAGCATTCTGTTTTTGTCAGGGAGGTTCGGGTCGGGATGAGGCCACTGGCGCTGGCCATTAGATGCCTTGGCGACGGGCTTCACCCGTCCGAGTCATTGTCCATTGTGTAGCTCTGTTATTGTAATTTGTGGAATGAGCGAGTGAGTGAATGTAAGCAGCACCTGTGGTGGCAAAAATGTGAATTTCCCCATGAGGGATTAATAAAGTATTATTGTATTGTATTGTATTGTATTCCCCCATGCAAGAAAGACAGGCTTGCTCTACATAGCATTCCGTTGAAAGTGCCTGGTAATTTAAATCAAAGTGGCACAGTTGCAGTGTGCCTGAATTGATCAGCGTTCAGGTCGTACTCTATAGGCAACAGCTGTCCCTGTCTCCCATAACCCACCTGTTAGGGCCGTCCGTTATCATTCCGGTGCGTTGAAAGTTAAGCCCCCCAAAACTAACCGAGCAGGCCTTGATGCGACATAAAAGTGAGGTTTCGTTTGCAAAGAACGACTCCAAACAAGGATCAAGAGCGAAATCACGGTAAATAACCATTATGCATAGACAACATCTCTAAAAAGCACATATCATCATGAGCCCGGAGGACGCATGAGGATCTGTGTCTCTTGGAGTTGTTCGCCGGAGTGTTGTCTACGCTTATGGTACAAGCTGCTTGTCCGATGTGATTGCGTTCTCATTCGTTGTTGGGAATTGTTCTATTCAAACGAAACCTCAGTAATACTACGATTTTTTTTCCCCCTTTTTTCACGGCTCGCTCGAAGAAGATGTAGTATTAAACTATGTGGACGTGTGAAGGGCGCCCTCACATATTAACCCTTGCATTGCCTATTCTCCCCTCGAGTCAAGAAGGTCGTTGGATTTCAATCAGACACTACAGACTACCCAAACATTGCCTGAGAGGAAGATAATGAGTCAGAAGGTATTATCCATCTACAAGAGGCATAGATTCTCCATAGACCTTGCATCCGCGGAGCCTCATGGGAATCTGTGCCTCTTGCTGATAAAGACAGGCCTCATTTACATGCTCAGAAAGAGGAAATGCTTCAGCGAATCTTTACTACTGAGAAATTAATACGTGTACATGATTTCGCCTCCAGTCCTGTGCATAGTCCAGACCTGCGCCAATATCCCATGCCCTAGCAGCATGAAGCGAACTGTTACGTCGCATGTCCGACTCACTTTTTGGTCACATATCCGGTTCTTTGCAACACAACAGGAGGGTCCGGCGACTACGATTTTTTGGGTCACAGAATCCCTCCGGCGACCAAAAAGAATGCGGAGATGCGACGGTCGCATCATGGTCACATTTACGTTTCATTTGCGACGGTCGCAGTATCGTTGCGTTTAAGGCTTATTTGTGACGGTCCATGGAGAGTCGCAGTAAGGGTTCACAGCGACCGTCAGAGTCGCATTTGGGCTTCATTGTGACCCCACCCTTTCCCCACCCTTTACCCACCCTTTACCCACCCTTCTTTGTTCCTCAAACAATATTTGCATGCGCAAATTTATTACAAGATTCCAGCCTGAGTCAAATATTAGTTATTTTGCTACAAATAGGCACATTGTAAAATGTATTACAAATTACTCTTTAGGCAAAATGTCTACTTAGTCTATCTAAAGCTTGACAGATACTGTCACGAAAGAACAATCTGAAGAAAAAAGTAACATCTGCAAACAAACCAAACATAAAACTGTAAATACAGTTAGTCTCCAAACTCGAGTTTGCACTACCGTGAACCTAGCCTGGGCTTTCCTATCGCGCTATTCTTTGCGCCACAGATGAGCAGTCCCCTAATGAGACTTGCTGACAGCCGTCGCGAGTGTGGCCGGTGGATGATACAAATCCAATACTGACTACATAAACATAACGACATAGACGTAACACTAGGCAGCAGAATGCATACTGATTCGTTTTAGCTCCGCGCCTGTCTGATGCTAATGAGCATATATACCTCTTGCAGCTGTTCGACTATTTGCCTTTGATTTTCCCGCGCGGTAAGCTACATAAATATAGCACCATAGAGGTATAAATTCAAACCAGAAAGAGACAGATTCTTATGAGCCTCCGCACTCTGCTAGGAACTTACAGGATCTCTGCCTCTTGGAGATATTCGGAGCTTTGTTACTGTCTGCATCTGTTCTCTCTCTCTCTCTCTCTCTCTCTCTCTCTCTCTCTCTCTCTCTCTCTCTCTCTCTCTCTCTCTCTCTCGGGGGAACGAGGGTAGAAGTTGTCAATATGTATAAGTACCTTGGGTTAAACTTTACCACACGTTTGAGTTTAAACACATCCGTTGATGACTTAGTGACTAAGGCAAAAAAATGTGTAATCGATATTTTCTGTATGTTGAAGAAAATTAACTGCGCTAGTCCTGATGTTTTTTTCAAGCTGTTTGATGCGCAGGTTGTCCCAATTTTGTTGTATGCCTCAGAAATTTGGGGTATAAACGAGTGTGCCGAAATTGAAAGAGTCCATACATTTGCATGTAAACGTTTTCTTAATGTCAACTTCCGCACACCGAACCTGATGGTTTATGGTGAACTTGGTCGATATCCCCTGTCAGTATTAACGTCAGTAAGATGTGTTTCCTACTGGCTTCGACTCTGCGCTTTACCTGTTACTAGATTTGCAAATATGGCTTATCATATGCTTAAGGATTTAGACGATAAAGGGAAAGAAACATGGGTGTCAAAGATAAAGAATTTGCTTTTCCGAAATGGGTTTGGTCATGTATGGATTTCACAAGGTGTTGGAAACAGGAATGCTTTTATAAACAAGTTTAAACAAAGGATGGTTGATTGTGCCAAACAAAACTGGTCATCAAAGCTTTCTGAGAGTGAACGTTTTACTGTGTATCGTAGTTTTAAACATACACTTGTCCAAGAAAATTATTTTGAACTGGTTAAGCCAACCTATGTCAAAAATCTATACATTAAATTTAGACTTGGCATAACCGAATTGCAAAGTAACAAACAAAGATATAGTACTCCCAATGCTGTAACGAAAGTGTGTCCATTGTGTGCCAAGGCTGTGGAAGATGAAGTTCACTTTATGTTTTATTGTCCATTCTATGATGAACTGCGAGCCAAATACCTATGTAAGTTTGACCTTGTGGAACTCAGAAAGAAAGAATTGTGTATCCTAGACACTACCAACCCGCAGTCTATTGCCGATTTAGCAAGATTTGTATGTCATGCTTTTAAACTCCGTAGCAGCATGCTTGTATGATTCCACGTGCAAACTGTGGTTCTTACTCCGACCTGGTCTGTGTAGTACACGGCTGTGGCCTGGATTTGGATACCGCATTTTACATGTAGGTCAAAAGTGGCTATTATGTGCTGGCGAAGATCGAATGGAAATGTGTGTGTGTGTGTGTGTGTGTGTGTGTGTGTGTGTGTGTGTGTGTGTGTGTGTGTGTGTGTGTGTGTGTGTGTGTGTGTGTGTGTGTGTGTGTGTTGATATAAACATCGCCTTATGGCCTTTATATACACCTGAATTATAAATTATGTAATGTCTCACTCCATTGTATGGACAATTTGTCTGAACAATAAACTGTCTGAGTCTGAGTCTGAGTCTCTCTCTCTCTCTCTCTCTCTCTCTCTCTCTCTCTCTCTCTCTCTCTCTCTCTCCGCTCTCTCTCTCTCTCTCTCTCTCTCTCTCTCTCTCTCTCTCTCTCTCTCTCTCTCTCTCTCTCTCAGTTCTCCCCCCTCCCCCTTCTCTCTCTCTCTTTCTCTGTGAGGTGGTGTTTTTGCTGCACAGGTCTCGTACTCCATAAGCCAGTCCTAGCTACCGTGCACCGCCCCCCCCCCCCCCCCCCCCCCCAGTGACTCTCTAAGATTGGTTTCAAAGTAACAGAAACTAAACTCTAGCAATCAGCAAACTATCACATAAGGTTGTTCTGCGACGCTTGAAGAAAACGTTTGGTAATGTATCCAGCCTGAGCCTATGGGCAGTGTGTACGTCCGAGTCGTGAGAAAATTACCAGGTAGCTTTAGCTTTTGGAACTTCGATTTACTGCGGCAAGATGTAAAGCTAAGCAAGGCGATCTCGACGCAGCGATTTCTTAACAACAGCGTATTTGTCTGTCCAAATTCCTTAGTCGTCCAGCGCGAGTCACTGAACACTGGATCATGATATCGAATAACTCATCCATACGTCAGTGGACGACTGGATTTGTGTCTCTGATGACTCGTGGAAGTTGTCCAACTGTTCAGTCAAGTTTACTTCGATGGATTTGCGTCCACAACATCGCAGTAAATACGTTTCCTGCAGTTATGTCAGTGTATAGTGGTGGTGCCTATTCTGGCGCTACCGGCCGTGAACTTTCATGGTCGATCAGTGCCCTATTTGCGGATGTGTCGGGAAGCCCAACTTGAAGGCGCAAAACTAGTCTGGCACTACTAGTTCTTTCACTACCCATGAATAATTATGGTCCATCAGTTTCAATGACTCCTGTTTTAGGACGCTCAGTTTCGCCGGACTGGTCAGTCTGGCACTAACTTTCCGCATGATCGCTTTTGAGTTTCCGCATGATCGCTCAGTACCATCCCAGTAAGCAAAGATCCTCGGGTCCACGATGGCCGCAGTGGCCTCACGCACGGCTGTGAGCGGGCCCAATGCGGCTTTGCTACTGGGGATTCTGTAAAATATCAGAGCGTCTAGAGGCACCAAAATGTTCTGGCTCTACCCTTGAACTATCATGATCGATCAGTACCATGCTGTAAAATGCCAGGGCGGCGTCCCATAGGCAGCAAAATATTCTGGCACTACCTGTGAACTATCATGGTTGATCGGTAATGTCGTTGCTCTTATTTTTCATGGCGCCTGGAGGCATTAAGACGATATTCTTGGACTGCCGTTGAACCATCATGGTCGATCGATTCCCTGTTATTTTGTGAAGGACACATAGACTAATTAATGCGCCTCGTGGCACACACAGAGAGAGCCCTGCAGCGCATCACGTCCTGCTTCGCAGACGCTGCCCAGCTCTTTGGACTCGAGGTCAGTCTGAAAAAGACAGAGGTCCTCCATCAGCCGGCACCCAAGACAGTGTATCGCCCTCCTCACATCACCATTGGCGAGTCTGAACTAAAGTCAGTGCACCAGTTTACTTACCTTGGCTGCATTATCACGTCGGACGCCAAGCTGGACAGGGAGCTTGACAGCAGGCTGGCAAAAGCGAACAGCGCTTTCGGGCGACTTTTCAAGCGGGTGTGGCACAATCAACAGCTGAAAACAGGCACCAAGATCAGCGTGTACAGAGCTGCGGTCCTCACCACCCTGCTGTATGGTTCCGAGTCCTGGGCCCTCTACCGCAGCCAACTACGACTCCTCGAACGTTTCTACCAGCGCTGCCTGCGTACCATCCTGGGGCATTCACTGGAGTGACTATGTCACCAACGTCGAGGTCCTTGAACAGGCTGAAACTGTGAGCATCGAGGCATTGCTGCTGCGGACACAGCTCCGCTGGGCGGGGCATGTCTCCAGGATGGAGGATCATCGCCTACTAAATATCACCCTGTTCGGCGAGCTTGCTACTGGACACCGTGACAGAGGGGCGCCAAAGAAGAGATACAAAGACTGTCTCAAGAAGTCACTTAGTGCCTGCCAAATCGACCACCACCAGTGGTCCTCGCTTGCTGTGGACCGTGACACCTGGCGCTCCACCATTTACAAGGCAGCTGTCTCCTTTGAGGACTCTCGCAGAGCTAGCCTTAAGGACAAGCGGCTCAGGAGAAAAAACAGAGATGCCGCAACTCAGAACCCTGGCCTACCTTCCCCTGCAGCCACTGCGGTCGAACCTGCCTGTCCCGGATTGGCCTCCGCAGCCACGAACAAGCCTGCAGACGTCGTGGGCAACTCCTATAAAATCTTCGTTCGCGAAGTCAAGCCAAGAGATTTCAAAAACACAAATGAACATTTGCATTTAGAATTTAAAAAGAAAACACCATACGGTTGCGATGTATGCTGACTGATGTAAACATACCCTCTGAGCTATCGCGAATGCAAGCATATAAAAAATAAAACTGGATCGGGACACCCAGGTACTGACGTCATTTTCGCGAGAGTCCCAAGTGTACGCACCCACTGAGAGCCCGGAATTACGCCCCTTTGACGAGTCAACGAATTCTACTATGTGAAAGTATCATTAGGGGAGGTAACCCGTCACTGACGACTACGTACAAATGCGCGATAGTCTGCAGAATAAGAGTGCGAAACTGTGTCAAGACGGTTCTGAGTTCACTGTTTTTCACGTGATTTTGTCTCATGTTATGCACTACACGACGTGAGAAGGACAAAAACAAAAAGAAGTGAACATGCAGATGACGGCCAGCAAATCATGTCACGGGTTTTTGTTACTGACACCACCATTGGCAAGCTTTGACTGAGGAATTCGTGTACTGTTCAGGGATCTGGGCTATTGTTTCAGCAAGGGGGGGGGGGGAGGGGGCGGGGGGGGGAGGGGCATGGGGGGGAGGCGCGGGTGGGGCGGGGGGGGGGGAGGTGTGTGTGTGTGTGGGTGTCTGGGATCGCCTGTAACTGTACAGCAAAAGACTAAAGGACCTAGCGTGGACCGCAAAGGGCCGATAAGCCCTATCGTGACCTGATGGACCTGAGGTGGGGCGCGCGGGGGGTGGGGGGGGGGGTGGGTGGTGGTGGTGGTGGTGGTGGGGGGGGGGGTAGCTGGAGAGACGAGGACCATCCATTGATCTATCTCACTATCAGACAATGGAGCACGTAGCCAAAAAAGGTGCTGGTGTCCTTGTAGACTTCATTTGAAGAATAGGACGAAATTCATACGTTGGTCGAGATTCCTCATGGTCGACATCCATCAAAAGTGTGGGTGAATTCGAGCTAAACGTGTTTGGTCGACCACAAAACGTGGTCGAAATATGATGTCAACAAAATCAACTTTGGTTAGGTTGACAGTACAACTTTAGTGAGATAACGTTATTTATCAGCGGGGTATTTATTGTGGTAAGATTTTGTGATATTTTACTTAACTCCCTTATAGAATCCTCGATGGTTTAGAGGTATTCTGGCTCACATTGTCTGAATTGAACTACCCTGATCACTGCATTTTCAACATCTATGGATTTTTGGCGAAGCTTTTTTTTTTAAAAAAATTTAAATGTGATTACAGGACAATTTACCACGTTAGCTGCTTTTTGAAATGTGCATTGTTCTTTTCCGTGGCTCACATATAGCTAAAGGGATGCGTTGCTCGCTATGCTAGGGGTGAGACCAGTAAAATATGGAGGTGCTTCAGTTTTAGTATTGGCGATGTATTTTGCATGTAAAGGTTGCCCAGACAAGGCAAGGAGCTTGTTAAGATAGCATTTCCTTTGAAAGATCCTGCTAAATCAAAGTGGCATTTGCCATGCGGCCGAACTGTTCCGCAGTGTTCAGGTCGTACTTAATACTGAGCTGTCCCTGCCCCACTAAGGCAGTCCATTAGCACCCCTGTGCTGTGTACGTTAATACTTGTCAAGGTTTTCCGTATACCTCTTTGGTAAAACCAGTCAAGGGACGACAGAAGCAGATCGTTTCAGTTTTTTCCCTCTTGCTGTTCACGCTCTCTCTGATCAACCGGACTAATTGGAGAGAGCGCGAGTGGCGAGTGAGAATGATTGTGTACAGTCAGTTTTTAACTGTATCAGATGTTTCTCTCTCTCTCTCTCTCTCTCTCTCTCTCTCTCTCTCTCTCTCTCTCTCTCTCTCTCTCTCTCTCTCTCTCTCTCTCTCTCTCTCTCTCTCTCTCTCTCTCTCTCTCTCTAATGTGTGTGTGTGTGTGTGTGTTTAGTCTTAGTAACTGACATCAAGACAAATTCCAATGTTTTTATTGTTTTGTACATGGAAACATATGGCAATAAACCATCTTATCTTATCTTATCTTATAAGTTGGTAAGCCACTATTCTTGGGCCGGAAATCATGGACAGGAGCTACTTAAAAGTTGAAACATATACCCTGTTCAGTCCTCATTTGCCACTGACCTGCAACGCTCATGCTGAAACTAGTGTATAAGCTATGAACGGTTCAAGGAACACCACGCTTTTGAACATTCATCATGGAGAGCGTGACGTTTACAGGAGTAAATGTATCAGTGTCTCTGAGTGGGGCTCGATTAGGGCCGTATATTTTGACAAGTTTAAAGTGGGTCATGTTAAAGTTTCCTGAGGGCAGTGGCTAAGTCATTGTTGTCATGACTAAAGGAAAAATAAAATAGAGTCGAAATCGGTGATCATGAAAAATAATAATAATAAACCCCACAAACACATGTCAAGCTTTGCCCTAACGGACTATACTGCAGGAAACTGTAGTAATAATGAATGCCTAGCGGCGGATCAGTTATCTCCTGGGGGTGGGGGTGGGGGGTGAAACTTTTCGTTTGGGACCTTTAACCTGCCACAAAAATCAGTCTCTTACATCCTCTCACCAACATTTTTTTCGAGGTTTCGCTGGAAACGTGTTTCAACCGTGACATGCTCAGGTGGAGTAATGCGGCCTGATTACAGCTGCAAAAATACAAGGTTTCGTCCCTAGGCAGTAATGTGCACGATCAGGTCTTGTAATTTCATCATATATGTCATCCATGTCTGCCAGCAGGCTCCATCGCAGTCAGTTTAAGACGCATCTTTTCTAGCACGCTCTCTTAGTACCAAAGCAGTTCTAAATGTGTGTGTGTGTGGGGG
This sequence comes from Semisulcospira habei, assembly GCA_036245525.1. Taxonomy (NCBI): domain Eukaryota; kingdom Metazoa; phylum Mollusca; class Gastropoda; family Semisulcospiridae; genus Semisulcospira; species Semisulcospira habei. Next base: position 141,019,210 of record BTPG01000008.1, read on the forward strand.
GGGGGGGGGGCGACTGTAGGGACAATGCGTTTTATAAGTATGATTTATTATTATTATTATTATTATTTTATTATAATATGACTTTACGTGTGGAACTGAGACTGCGATCAGTGCCGTGATCAGTAGTTAAATATAAGGTGCCTGATGATATGATTGATCAATTAATTAATTAACCCCTTGAATGTCGAGAAAAAAATGAACACCACACACAACAGTAAACTGCAAGTGGCATAGATCCTCATGAGCTCCCGCAACTGCGGGAGCTCATGAGAATCTATGCCTCTTGCTGGCACTGCTTTGTATCGATGTTTCTTGGACGTCTCGGGCTTTTTGTGGTTGAATTAAACGCAAACTTCAGAAACGTAATCTGCGTCTGCTGGCATAGAAGGGATTGATTAATAAGGAACACTTTCTTTCACAGCTGTGTCGGCGAAGGCCAGGCTGAGGCTGACGTCAGCTTGAAGACCTGTTGCTCACTATGACAGCACTAAACCCGCCATCCCTGTTCATCACGCGGCAACGGATTTTGAACTATGACAATCGTAAATCTCTGCGAGTCGCAATTACTTTTTTTCTGTGTCATACAGCGGAGCTTCCGTGTTACCAGTTCTTGGCTTGTCAGTTTCTAGAAGCCATGCGTATTACTAATTAACTTCGTGACTGGATCAAGGTTACGCAAAAAAAAAAAAAAAAAAAAAAAAAAAAAGAACTACAGGCATTCGAGTAGGAAGATTATCCAAGGCAGATACGAACCATTTAATCCCCTTTTAAGGAGGAGAAATTGTGTACACCAACCATCATTCAAGTGCAAGAGGTATAGATGTTCATAAGCCCCCGCAGTCGCCTCTTGCTAGGCCTATAGTGTATCCGTGTTCTTTGAGCGGATGGGTTTCATGGCTCGAACTCCTGTCCGCTGGTAAACAAATTGTAAAGCGATCTGCTCAGTGACGGGTTTGGATTGCTAAAATCCGACTATAGTAAGAATTTTCAACCCTTCTTTTCACAAGCCATGTGAGTAGGTTTTCTACAGAGGTTTTCTACTGCCCTAAAGACCCATCTTTTTTTCTGTCTGCTACTAATGACTTTTGTCACAGTCCTGTCATGGTGAAGTCATCTCTATCTCTATTAGTAGTAGTGAGTGTGTGTGTGCACCCTCGTGCGTGCGCGAGTTTGAGTCCCGCATAAGCGTAGTATTTTGGAATGGTGACTTTATAGATTGTTTATAGACTTTGGTATCAATTTCAGCCCACTTAATCAAATTTCAACTATAAACGATTTGAATTTCCAAAACCGGCTTCAGTAGCTCGCTTGAGCTTGCCCTTAGCACCACGTGAATGTTCTGTGTTTATGTACAGTGCGTGAATGAATGCGCGTGATTCACGTAAGCGTGCTCACCGGCTTGTTGGGTTCAGTTCGCGGCGGCGCGGCTTTGAGCCGATTTTCAATTGGGATAAAGCGCCTATTTAATGCGCTGATTTATTTATTTATTTATAGAGTGCGTTGTATTTTTTAAATTTCGTTTGTGTAATTAGTTGCTTTTGTACAGTTAGCTTTTGTTAAGCGCATAGAGCTCTAATCCGAGGTTAGGAGCTATACAAGTAACATTATTATTATTATTATTATTATTATTATTATTATTATTATTATTATTATTATTATTATTATTATTATTATTATTATTATTATTATTATTATTATTATTATTATTATTATTATTATTATTATTATTATTATTATTATTATTATTATTACTACTACTTGCTTACTTGCTTAATTCCTTGGATTCCTCGTGGAACAAAGGGCCTCATTATTACTACTACTATTATTAGTATTATTACTTGTTATAACGGATGTACTCTTTTGCGTACAAAGGAGAAGCAGAGCAGAAAAGTCATTCATTTCATCACATTCAAACTTTTATTTTCCCCTTTTGCCCAACATTATTTTAACTCATTGTACCCCAACACCGAAATCCCCAAATTTTGCCGTTGTCCTGTGAAGACTGCATTGCAGTGCAGGACACAGATCGACCATGATAGTTCAAGGGTGACGCCAGAATAGCTTGGCGCCCATAGGCGCCAAGTTATTCTGGCATCACCTTTGAACTATCATGGTCGATCCATATCTTGCTGTGGTGTGTCTGGGGTAGAATGAATTAAGAAAACATGTGGACATTTACAAAGAAGATATTGCAAACTATTAACCCTTTACTTTCTGGAGTAGGTTCTTTAAAAAGACACAGGGGAATACACTGGTGGTTGTCTCTCTCGATTGGATGCCGTTGATCAGCTCATGTCGGTAGTGCCAAGAAAATGAAAGGCCCAAATAAACCCATTTAGCCTCAACGCCCTGTTGCAGGTGATGGACTGACCATGATAATTCAAGGGTAGTGCCAGATGAACTTGGTGCCATGAGGCACCAAGCTCATCTGGCACTACCCTTGAATTATCATTGTCGATCCATCTGCTGTAACTGGCACATAGTCGTTTGGTTAAAAAAGAAAACACCTCCAAAATTTGGGAAATGTGGCCGTGGGATTAAAACGGGTTAAAGAGGAGGTGTGGATAAAGAATACTCTTGCCATACCATGTCCACAGGAAGTAGTCTCTTCATGCCTGGTTCCAAGGGTTCCTACGCAAGTCGGGCGATCTCACTTTAAAGATTTGCCCCTAATGTGCCATTTGTGTAATTGCTGCTTCGAAATGGCATACAGTGCATACTATTTAGCGGGTACTGTATTATTGAATTTATCTTGTGGAAAGATTATTTCAAATCTGTTTTTTTTTTGTGTGATTTTGACTCTTTTAAAAAAATTAACAAACTGTCAATAGTAATCAATTGGCAGTGACCTCGTGATAAAGTTACTCAATATTGAACTTATTTGACCAAATTTCATCCCTAAAGAAATAAATTAATGTGAGAAAACCCTCTTCTTTGTTCAGCACACGAGCACACCCCTCCTCCCTTCTTAACCCCTTCGCTGCCAGTGATCACGAATTGGCGTCAGAAACCACTATACACTGATCGACAGGAAGGAACACAAGGTAAATGGGGCCAGAAATAGGCATGAAGAACGTAGGACCAACAAAAGACATAAATCCTCATGAACTCCCGCGACTGCGGAGCCTCATGAGGATGTATGTCTCTTGCCGATGGGTAGCGTTCGCCTTGCCCCGGCAGTTAAGGGGTTAACACCGCTGTTATTAAGAAATCGCTGAGTCGTGATCGCCTTACTTTGCTTTAAACCTTGCAATAAATCGAAGTTCCAAAAGCAAAAGCTACCTTGTAATTTTCTCACGACTCAGACGCAGTTCACAATGCCCGCAGGCTGGATACGTTACCAAACTTGTTTCCCTTTAAGCGTCGTAGAGCAACTTTATGTAATAGTTTGCTGATTGCCAGTGTTTTCAAGACTCCGCCGGTTAGTCTAGTGTTGTGTATGTGGTCACAGTAAAGCGTAAAGTTTGACACTGTGCTGTTATAATTTCAAGGGCTTGAACTGAATAAAATCGTGACCGATGTTTTTTTCTCACGTTTTACTTTCGTTTTCTGACAACATATTAGTGACATTGTGCCGTTGTTTATGCTTGTAGCAAGAGATCTACTGAGCCACTTTTCACAGGAAATAGGGAGAGGAGGGGGGGGGGGTGTTGTGTCTTTACCAGTCCTGTTCATCCCATCCGTCTTCCCATCCCTCACTCACCACACAACAGCAAGAGGCAAAGATCCTCATGAGCCCCTGCAACTGCGGGGGCTCATGAGGATCTATGTCTCTTGCTGAAACCATTTTGTTCCCTGGACGTATAGGGTTCAAGTTTTTGGCGTTGAATTAACATAAACTTCAGAAACGTAATCTCCGTCTGCTGGCATTGAAGGGATTAATTAATAAGAATTAGCACTTCCTTTCACAGCTGCCCCAAACTACTCCCGTACCCCCACCCCCTTCCCCTCCCCTCATCCAGTAATTCCGCGCAGCGTCTAGGATCATGAAAGAGGCATCTAATCAAAGATCATTTACTTACGGTACATGCTTACTCGAAAAGCGACGATGGGAACATTCTTAGCGTGTTACAGTCCCTTCTGTAGGCAGCCTCAACACCTTCTGTAATGTATCTACAAAACTGGCCCGGCTTTCGAAATCCTCATGGACTCCAGTCCCACAAACATGGGAATACCGTGAGCCGGCCCCGCAACTGACCATTCGATGGCCTGCGGGAATACATTCAACTCATTCGAGACGTGCCGTCTCCGGATACGCGGCTTAAGCCGCGTATCCGGAGGCGGCGCGTCTCGAATGAGCTAACATCTTCGCTGTCGGTGATCACGAATTTCGCGTCTGAAACGAATGCACACTGACCGACATTCGCGTGGAGAAACAGGTGTATAATTATGGGACTACATTAGGCATAAAGAACATACGCGGACTAAGGAGACATAAACCCTCAAGAGCCCCCGTGACTGCGGGGGCTCATGAAGGTTTATGTCTCTTGCAGCTCGCCCCGTCAGTGAAGAGGTTAATGGTCTTTCCGCCCCCGCCCCTCCACCCCCCTTATCTACGTCTGTAGTCATGGAGGGAAATCGTGGGATATGTAGTGATGGCATGATACAGCGATAAGACTCAATTGCCGAGCTATAAAACTTTTTATTACCGCGACGTGGTTCGGATCGTGGGGGCCTCCCTCCGTTTCATATTTTGGCGAGTTTTCACCCACGCACACGTTTCACACCCCCACCCCTCCCCCTCCCCATCCCCCTTCTTTGATATTTTTATTTTGCCGAGGGGTGAGAATCCGTAACACACGCTCCTGAGGAGGCCATTTGTATCAGGTTGGAGGTCCCAAACAAAATGTTGGACCCCCCCCCCCCGGCCCCCTTCCCCCTCTCGAGGTAACTGATCCGCCCCTGCGACAAATCTGCCCTTATGTCATTTCTATTTCAGTGCAAGAGGCGCAGATTCTCATGAGCCCCTGCAGTTGCATGGGCGCGTGAGAATCTATGCCTCTTGCTTGTAAGTATTGGCGTCATTTTATTACTTATTTTTCTCAGATGCTGGACTAAAACAGTGTTGTATGCGGTCTGGTTTGGATTCTGGACAAGACGGGGAAAGACCGGCCAAGTTTGCTGTGTGTTGGTGCACCAGTGACAGGCAGGCGCGAGTCGAGATACGCCTCGTCATTTTCCCAATGTATGCATGCAGCGACGGAGGCGGAACCCCCGGGGGGGGGGGGGAGGGGTGCCGGTGGGGGTGGAGGTTGTTTCAAGCTTGTGGCAGGTTGGACCGGCTGTTGCCTGCCCCCCCCCCCACCCCCTCCCTTCCCTACTTTACTTCTATTTTTTAAAAAAAAGGCAATTATTTAGGCGGCTGGATAAACTTATCTGGTTGCCGCACTGTCGCCTCAGTGCCGCACACCCAGTGCGCAAGGCCATCTAGTCGATGTCGGCCCGATGGCCTTTTGCGCATTGGGCACTGCCCCCATATTGACGGATTTAGCTTTTGGAGTTTAAAATGTCCGGCGTCGCAGATTGGACTGTCGCCTGAGTGCCCCCGGCCTCCCCCCCTCCACACACACTAACACACACACACACCCTTCCCCTTACTGTAGTCACTATCGATCTCTTCTGTACCCTGTCCGTTCACACGGACAGAATAGATTCAGTGATACACACATTGATACTATACATCGCGATACGCGTTTCTCGACCCGCGCCTGTTGAGAGCATGTGCGCTGGACTGACCCACTTCCAAGTCCATTAAGGTTATGTCGGTTCTACACACCGATAAGCCGCTTGAAAGAAAATTTTAAAAGTGGCCTACTTTTTTTCTTTTTTCTTTTCCCCCTGAAGCGCGTCTGCGTTCTCATCAGTGTGATATATCATCTTTTTCGTGTAATTTGTCTTGCTTAAAACTGACCCGTGAATCAAAACGTCGACACGGGAAATCAGTTCCCAGTGCATAAAGGCCATAGGGCCGACGTCGGCGGCCCAAAGGCCTTTTGCGTATTGGGTTTATAACCTGAATTATTCCCAGTCCAGGGACAGATCAGTTACCTCGAGGGGGGTGGGGTTCCCGCAACTTTTTGTTTGCCAGGGACCTTCAACCTCATACCAAAGGCCTCCCGGACGCTAGACCTTGCTTCCAGGGACCGGAAAATCGAAGAGTAGGGGTGGGGGGGGGGGGGGGTGGTAGAGAAAGAGAAGGCGCGTGCGTGTTAAGATTCTCACCATTCGCCAAAATATTAAACAAAAGGGGTAGGAGTGGGTGGTGGGGGGTGAGTTCCAAACACCCCAAAAAAGGAACTTTGTTATAGCATTTTTTTTTAATTGGCGGGAGGGGGGCGAGTGGGTAGAGAGAGAGAAGGTGCGTGCGTGTTAAGACTCTCACCATTCTCACCATTCGCCAAAATATCAAGAAACGGCTGGGGTGGGTGGGTGGGGGGGGATGAACACCCCAAAAAGGGACTTTGTTATAGCATTTTTTTTTAATTTGGGTCGGGGGGGGGGGCCCCCCCCCCCCCCGGCCAGATCCGCCCCTGCAGTCGCTTTGAGCTGACAAAAAGTAATTTAAAGTAATTTAAATGAATGATGCAAAAAATAAAATAAAATAATACATAAGAAACGGCAAAATGAAATCATTAGCCTGGTGTTAGGTTCATTCAGTGGCCGCTGGAGCAATCGAAAGCTTTTCGGGAAAATATTCAGTTGACGAAGGTAGACATAATTGGAAACTGAACAAACTTCATAGTCCTGGTATCTTCTGCAGGGCCAACAGCAAGTTACACTATTTTAACCCATTTATTTGTTTGGCCGACACAGACCGAGATCATCACTGAGTGATAGATCCCGACATATGAACACACGTTACTGTCATAAAGGGACAGTGTTTAGTCTTTGCCCTCATGCAGCCCCTTTTCCCTCCAGAAGCCCGCATTGCAAGGGATGCAACCGTAACTTTGGAGTCATCGCAAAAGTGAATGTTCTCCCTTTAATTCTGTGAGCAACCTTTAAACAATGTACCCCACTGCAGTACCCGACCCCCTGCTCATATCCTTCGCCTCAAAACATGATCAGCTCATTCCCTTCGCCTCCGCCTCAGGGGCAGGGGATCTAACTGTTGTCTGTCCAGCGCTGTGATTCCCCTTGGTTTGAGTACTGACAATTCTGCCAGCGCTAGCCTCACCTATCTGGTTTGTGAGTATCCCTTTAATTGTTTTCTGCAAGGGAAGCAACTGTGCACAGTTTAGTGACAATTGCCTCCCCTCCGACACATGGCTGCAGAGGAAAGCGACGTTGCCGTCGCCAGCACCAAGTCAAGAAAGGAAGATTCTTGTTTTGAAAACGAAACGTCAGAACTTTTGTCTGTTGTGTCACGTAATGGGGATTTCAATGAAGAATCCGAATATGAAGTTCTCTACGCTGTTGGAGACTATTTTGGAGTTGGAGAGGATCAGGTAGAGTTCTGTCTTCAAAATCGTCTTATGTTTTGAGGCGGAGGCGAAGGGAATGAGCTGATCATGTTTTGAGGCGAAGGATATGAGCAGGGGGTCGGGTACTGCAGTGGGGTACATTGTTTAAAGGTTGCGGTCACAGAACCGTGCCTCATTAGCCAACCTGCTAGCGACCTGCACCACGCATCTTCGATTATGTCAATTGGTCTCGCAGCGTTCCGAACGGATATAATATGAATCTTGTCGGGTCCGTGTAGGGGCCAACTGGCGACAGGTAGTGTTAAGATTAGAATGTAAGGCTGGGTTAGGAACGTCTGTTGGCATGTATTTGCGTTACATGTTTATCTGTAATATTAATGATGCCGTGAATATCTCATGGTCCATGTCGTTTTCACTAAAAATGGCAACGAGGATGTTGCTTTCTCACTTGGTAGCTATCACCATTTAGGGCAACCAGGACAATTCCTTTACCTTTTTTTTTTCATGCTGCTTTGGTTTTAGTTATCAAAATTCTTAGCAGCTCTATTTCACTACAGCATTTTGGTCTTCATATCCGAACAAAATAATCCTATTGGCGTAAAAGTATAGCATGATGGAAATTCAAATGATAAATCAAGACCAACACTAACAGTATTAAAACAAGAATTACTTATTCCAAACAATTTCAGTCACTGACTCCTTAAAAATAAAAGCCCTATACCACCTAATTGTGCAAAGAAAAACTTCTGCAACAGATGGTTATGAAATGCTCTGTACAGCGCTAGCTATGGTTCATTTTGATGCAGGAAACACACATTGTCTTAGTTAATCAAGTAATATAGAAATGGCTCCACTCAACACAATCTGTACCAGTAACACTGAGCTAAAAAGCGGATTGACATGCTAATGGGCTGCTTAGACTAAAGACGTATGATTGCACGTGTGTATATGGTGCATGTCCAAACTGCTGTTGAAATTAATTATGTATGTTGACAACTCAATGACAAGGCATAACAAATGCTTGATGGTACTTGAAATTTTAAAAACCATTATGTGTTTGATGGTTGTGATATTTTCTTTTCATTGATTTAATATTTTTTTTAATTTTTAATTTTTTTCACAGCTCAGTTTTGAAAGAGGTGATGCGCTGAAAATCTTTGACAAAAGCTCTGATCATTGGTGGTGGGCAGAACTAGGGGGCAAATACGGCTATGTCCCTGTCAATCACCTCACATACAACTCCTTCCAACAAATCTACTGGCAGGATGATGAATACTTTGGGAGCTATGGAAAACTGGTAAGTAATAAAATGGTGTGATATTACTGAGCACATGAAACAGACCCTGTCACTGTACGACTACGAGGCATAGGTTCTTATGGGCCCCTTGCAGTTGCCTCATTAGGATCTATACCTATTGCCTCAGTCAAATTTGTTTCTTCAAAAACATTACCGATGACATGACCTTATGGGAGATGTCTACTACTTACGCAATTCTAGCCTAAGAGCTCGTTGTGTTACCACACAACCCGGGAGGCACTCGGGGAACCCCGAGGGGGCCGAGAGTTATCTCCCGATACTTCCCATCTGGGACAGAGTACCCATAGTCCGTCAGTCAGTCTACTTAGGCTTACGCTGTTCAGACGTGTTTGCTCTAGCCTACGGACTTGGGATTTTCGACCGGTTCGCCGGTCGTCGACGGCCTTGGTTCTTCGCTTGACTTCTTCTTCGTCCGTCCTCCCTGTGCCTTGCGTGGCTCGGGTGTCCCCTTTTCGTTGGCAGCTGCCCGTTGGCTGCTTGTTTGCCGGCCTGGGCTGTGCTGTCTGCTTCGCTGTGACTTCGCCGCGCGTGCCTTGGTTGAGATTTTCTCCCCCCTTCCCCGGTCCCGCTCCGGGAAAAGGTAAGGTAGTTGGGTTGGCCCTCGGCCGGTCCCCGCGCTGGGCACTGGTTGAGCGGGCTCGAAGGCGGTCTTCTTCGGCGCTGTTGCTTTGCGCCAAGATTCTTGACTTTTACTTGGCGGGCCTCGCGCCCGTTCCCTCTCTCCTTCCGTGTTGGTGTGGCGTTATTATTTAACAGGGTCAAAATCTCCCTTTCTCAAAAGAGGGCATTTACGCGTGAGGAAAGGAATGAGACGTTTTAATCTGGAAACGTCATTCTTAAACGGCTCAGATCCACAGGTGGTCAGCTTCGTTTTCCAAGATGGCGTCTAGCGATGCAGAGCACCTTTTCCTCGCGGTTAAAACCTCTAATGGAATGGGAGTGGTGGGAAAGATTGGTGACAGTTAAGTCTAACTATATTCAGCGCTTACCTACTCACTTGTTCCTTACCTACTCTTTTGTGCCTTGTGGGGTTCGGGGAATGTGTTATGCTCCAGCCATTCCTTGACGCATTGCGTTGGTGAGTGTGGCGAGAGCCGACGCTTACTTCGGTACTGTGTCGGTCACGTATGCCTGTTGTTATGCGTAATGCAGACCTGTTACCTTACACGGGGGCTTATTAGGTACACAATTTGGCTGGTGGGTGAACATTCTTGTGCACTTTTATACTTGGCATCACATGGTTTTGTTCTTGGATGTCAGGCATTTGCCTACTTGAGCGCAGGGCCACTGGTCGCCACGCCTTGCTGCCGTTTTTTAAGGTCCAAGATGACCTTTTTGTGGCTGTAATAGAAGAAAATCATAAAACAAAAAAAAACAACAAAAAAAAAGTTTGGCTTGCCACCACAGGTGCTGCTCACATTCATGCATGCGCTCGTTCCGCAAGTTACAGGAACAGAGCTACGAAATGGACATTGATTTTGGACGGGTGGAGCCCGTCTCCAAGGCAGCTAAGGGCCGGCGCCGGTGACCTCATCCCAACCCGAACCTACCTGACGGTAACAGAGTGCTAAGACAGCCCTATGTCTCCTGAACACTTAATATATGCTCTTTGGTTAAATTCCTCCTTGACTAAGGCTTGTGCATGTGATTACAAATTACGGTCGACAGGAGATTAATGGCCTATTAGGCAACATAAAACTACGATCAACGCTGCACCTGGAGGCCCATCGCTATAGTACAGCGCAGGTGTTCAGCGGAGGGCACCGCCCCGACAAAGGTTACTGTGCATGCCGCTTGCTTCGGACCTACACTTGTCATGACATGTTTGAGTTTGTTGTGCATGATTTGTTGCGAAGGTTAACCTTACCAGGGCAGGGTCCCTCAGGCCCACGCCCGCGTGCCTTCGGTTTGTATATGTTGCAGTGGCCTCTGGACGACCTGCACACTACATGGAGGATTCCAGTGACCGTCGGACTCACACAAGGTCTACCAGGTGCCGGATGTACCTCCGCACGTTGGTGTGACGTTTGCTCCGCATGACCTGAACGACGCTGGGCGCTACTTGGCGAGTTCGCACGGCACCTGTGACTGGTTCCAGATCTACTGGTAGACCGGCTGCTGTTCCCGGTACTGCGATCGATAGAGTCCCGACGAGATGACGGAGAGATCACCATGCCGGACGCGTCAGGTTAGCGTGCAGAGTGGGTTGATCGATGCGGTCGTTCCCAGGAGGGAACGCACCAAGAACAAACCTTATGACAGACAGAAAACCAGCACCGGCACGGAGCTCCGTGCCGAGGGACGTGCGCCAATCCATCCTTGATCCAATGCCGATCCCCACTCGTCTCCTAGAAAGCCCCTGGCTCCTACGCGGAGTCTCCTCGCCGACAGCGAGCCCACCTCGCCATAGAGCTCGGTTCACGGAGACATTCTCGCACGCATGCATCGTCTTGGCACAAATGGAATCCGCTGGGCGCACAGTACGGAACCCACACACCGCTCAAGGTCAGCTGGGAAGCCGTCCAGGCGGCCGACGACGTAGCGCAGGTTTTTGCGCTCGGAGCGGGTATGCTGGCACCGCCCTCGCTCCCTGGAGGGGGCTCCACCAGGACAGCGCTGCTCGTCGGGAATCACCCTGAGCCGGCTGCTAGTGGTTACAGAGTCCTTTGGTGACCAGCTGGCTGGACCGAGGTTCCAGTCTCCGTTCTTACCGCTCGAGTCCTTGCGGATCTTGTGGAGAGATCACCACGCTGGTCGCAACGTTCCAGTACGCGGAGTGGGTTGATCGATGCGGTCGTTCCCAGGAGGGAACGCACCAAGAACAAACCTTATGACAGACAGGAAACCAGCACCGGCACGGAGCTCGGTGCCGAGGGACGTGCGCCAATCCGTCCTTGATCCAATGCCGATCCCCACTCGTCTCCTAGACAGCCCGATGGCTCCTTCGCGGAGTCTACTCGCTGGCAGCGAGCCCACCTCGCCATAGAGCTCGGTCCATGGAGACATTCACGCACGCGTACACTTTCACGTCACGATTTGGAATCCTCTCGGCACTTAACATCGGATCTCCTCTCTCGAACTCATACACGCGAGGAGGGACCGCTCCGCTCCATTGGGATGCTCGTCCGCTACGGTTCGCCATCGTTGGAGTCACTCTTCCTACACTCTACGTCTACACTCCGCTCTCTCTCCACTGCGGGCGGGCTTAGGAGTTGCCGTTCTTCACGTCGCTCCAGGGATCCTGTCCCGTCTCGCTCGTCGATCCCCTTCGCGTCCGGCTGCCGTTCATCCCTTTCCTCTCCCCCTCACTCAGCCCTTTCCCCTTCTTCGTGCTCCGTCCTAGGGCGCCTGGCTGCAGTCTCTCCACTTCTGGATGCTCGACCCCCTCCGGTGGATCCTCGGGGAGGACGCGGTCGTTACTTCGCCTAGCACAGACCTGTTCACCTACACTTGGGGCTTAAAGTACGCATATTTGCTTGGGTTACACTTCCATGTGCACGTTTCTACACAGTTTTACACTATATACACCTTTGGAGATCTGCCTACTCACTAGCTTGTGACCTTTACACGTGAGATCCAAATTACACTTAGTCAGTTGGAAGGGTTATGACTTCACACGGGTGGTAAACAGGTCTGCGAGCGCTTCGGCTTCTGTCTCCACTGGTGCCCTCTCGGATACGGCTCGGAGTTGGCCGCGGCTGCCGCACTTCATGACAGGCGTTTCGACTTCCCTGCGCTTCTTCTCTCGGTTCCCGGAGCTTCTTGCTTCGCCCTCCTTGGAGTGGTCAGCTGTTGGCTTCCCTCGGCAGGACCGGTTCTCAGGAGGTCTCAGGAGTTGCCTGCCCCTACCGGCGGTGGATCCGCTCTTGACTCTTCTTGGACTAGATGACCTCTCTCGTCCGTAACGCCCTAAACTGCGTGGGATCGGGGAGTGCCTTACCCTGCTCTTCGTTCTCCAGTGGACGGCTCCTGGCCCCTGGCAGGTCGTCTGGCCGCGGAAGGACCCCCTGTGCTGACGACTCGGCTGACCCAGGTTCTTCGGAGTTCCTGGCCTTCACTTTGGGGGAGCAGACCGGAGGAGGCTTCTAGGACCTTGGTTTCGCTTTTGCTGGTGCCAGATGGCGGTGGGATGCGGTCCGCGCAGGTGGTCCTCGGCTCCGCCTCCAGATCTTGGGCTGCGCCTTCTTCCGGAGCTGCCGACCCTTGACTCCAGTTACCCGTGCACTCGGCCTCCACAACGTTCCTCGGTTCTCATGCGAAGGAGGAGTCACTGCTGATGGAGTCTCCGCTCCTGTTTCGGTTTTCCGTTGGATTCACCGGGGGTTCCTCAACCTACCCATGGACACTGTGGAACCAAAGCACAGCGCCGTCTCCCTGGTGCCTAACCTACTCGACATCCCCATTGGGCGCACAGGGGTACGCCGGAGTTTGGACAGGTGGTACTGCTGCGGCGGTGCTCGCGGTGGAAGGGCCTAGCCACTGCTCGGAGGTCGGCTCTACTCTCCGTCGGTCGTCTCGCAGCCCGGCTGCTGTAGCTACGCCCCCTACTTCCGTGGTTCTTCTCGAGGTCCAGCCTAGCCTCCGGACCTCGCGGACAAGAGCGTGAACGGCTTGGATCTGACACTGACTAGGAGGTCTGCTCGTGGGAGGTCTGAGCCAGCCTTTTCCCCGATGGAACCAGTTGCTTCACTCGGAATGCACCAGGATACCTTCGGAGGATCGGCGCGCTGGCGAGATGGCTTAGTGGACCTGTTCGCCGCAAGGTGGGATCTCTGGCTTTCCCCGCGCCTTCGTGGGGTATAGCCCTCCTGGACGAGTTGCCAACGCTCTGACCTAGCCTGGGAAGGATCCTCCTCTCGTCCTGTGGGTCACCCCTTTCCCTGGTACCGGTCCTGAACCTCTTTCTCGCCGCGGACCCCCCGCTACTGCTTCCCGCATTCTATTAGGTCCTCATGCAGCCGCGATGGTCTCTGTTCCGCCTTGCTGGAGCGCCTACCCCTGAGCCTTGGCGGTTTGCGACAGACCCTCAACGCTGGAGTCTTCGCATGGGCAGCAGTCGAAGCCTCGCTATGGCCCGCTTCCCCAACTTGACGCCTCTACGAGGAAGTTGGCGAGGCATTGTGCTCTTGGACAGCGTCCGTCACCTCTCCCCCACCGACCCTGCTGGCCCCAGCTGGTAGACTTATCCCCGGGAGACTAGGCAGGATAGCCTGAGCTTGCCTCACGTATACCTACGACGACATAGCCGTACGCGCACGCTTCTTGGCCGTGCCCGGCAGCTCTGAAGCTACAGGGCAGTCGATCTTCCTGTCTACGCTCTGCCATACGATCCGAATTCCAGGATCCCTCCCTCAGGGAGCTTAGAGGCTAATTACGTCCAATAAGCTACGTGCAGGGCCATGAACGCCACAGCCGCCAGGACCTGGGCTGCCCTCTTCGTGGCTACTGGAGGGCTGGCGCGCAGGTGCTCTCGATCGCAGAGTTCTGTCAGCCTAGCGAGGTTACTCGCTCTGGTGGGGGACATCCCGGGGGGGCTCTCCTCCCTCCTGGCGCTTCAGTGCCATCGCTTATACCTACCTAGAGTTGTCGGGAGTTTACAGTTGGGAGGACGGCCCTTGGGGCCTTAGGTGTGCTAGAGCGCGGCACCCTCCTCCTTTTCGCCATTCTCCCATAAGGTCATGTCATCGGTAATGTTTTTGAAGAAACAAATGCATTTTTCTTTAAAAGGTATTTTTTCGAAAAATACTTACCGATGACATGACTCGGACGACCCTCCCACCTGCCCTGCTTGCCGCTGGTAAGCTAAGTATCCTGACTGACGGACTATGGGTACTCTGTCCCAGATGGGAAGTATCGGGAGATAACTCTCGGCCCCCTCGGGGTTCCCCGAGTGCCTCCCGGGTTGTGTGGTAACACAACGAGCTCTTAGGCTAGAATTGCGTAAGTAGTAGACATCTCCCATAAGGTCATGTCATCGGTAAGTATTTTTCGAAAAAATACCTTTTAAAGAAAAATGCATTTTAATGCCTCAGCCATGAATCTGCAATATTTTAAGAGAGATCATTTATAGATGTTGTGGAAGAGGATAAATTGCCTGAGGCTGAGCCTTGTGAAGTGTTCAGTGCACATCTCATTAAGAAAGTTACAATTTTATTTTTACGAAAGGTATGACACTGCTCTTGATTGATGAGGTAGATCTTAATTTTTTGTGACAAAAGCTAATCAAGTAAAATCACATTCAGTCAGTTTCAGTAATAGCCATGTACGCTGGTTTATGATTGTGGACCTCACAGAATAGCGTGGTACGGTCTACATTAATAAAATGTATGATTTTAATGTGTTATTTTCAGCGACTACATCATGAGATGCTAAGTGACAGACCACGTACACTTGCCTACCAGCGAGCCATCAAGGATAATGCCCTCTTGTTCAAAGACAAGGCAGGTTGCCAGATTATATTAACCCTCTTGTGCACACAACCACTTGTACTGTTTGTAGTGCCGATTGCTGGACGCACAAGGGGGTTAATTTATTATTATGAAACAGTGAATTAGTGGAGTTTTCTGTGGTAATTTCTGAACTTAAATGCTAAAAGTTATACATACTCTGAATCAAAACAGCAATGCAGTTTTGATTCAGAGTAAGTACAACTTTTGAGTACAGTACAGCCTAATACATCTGACTGAGTATTCTTGTAAGTCCCTATAGTTGCAGGGAGCTCATGAAAATAAAGAACTTCATGCTGTCATAGATATACCCTAGCAGTTCATCATTCATTAGGGTCAAGTGTTTCACTGTTTGTGGTCGAGTAGGAATGTTGAAGAAAATGGTACATGTATTGTTAACCCTTTACATCCTGAGGCTGACTCTTTTAAAATTTGCTTATTGTCCCGTGAAAGATACATTACACATTAGGAGATAAATTAACCATTTTAGTTCAAGGGTGGTGCCAGAATAGCTTGGCACTTGAGGCACCAAGCTATTCTGGCACCACCCGTGAACTGTCATAGTCAAATTTATTTGAAGCGAGAGTATATCAGGACGAAAGTGTTAATTAAAGAAGTCTCATACTAACTGACTTGATTTGTTAACAGGTGATTCTGGATGTTGGCTGTGGAACAGGCATCCTTAGTTTAATGTGTGCAAAGTATGGGCTGCCTAAACAGGTATAAACCAGCCAAAATCATGTATGTTTCACTTTCAGGGGTTATTTTTCTCAGTATATGTACATGACATAGAAATTATGAATAAAAATCATTAATATAACTCAGATCAAAGCAGTAGCATGAACATAGGTCACTCCTTTTGCCGGATCTGAAAGAGGAATAGATTTTTGTGAGCCCCTGAAGGCCACAGGGACTCGTGAAATTCCATGCATGTTGGTAAAGATCACCTATCCTCAGATTTATTGAAATCATTCCATGTAAAGGTTTCAAAGGTTGCATTGTAAGCAGAGATCTGCTGACAATGTAGTCTTTGATCCCTGTACACGAATTAAACACTGATTTTACGGCGATTGCATCCCTTATCACAGGATTGAGTTCTCTATTGTCTATTCTGGTTTAACCCTTTGGCTGTCGGTAGTGGATTTTGTCGTGATTCCTGTAGGAATCATCTCAGTAAATCTGCTGCTGACAGCCAGAGGGTTAACCTGTATTGGGGCCAGTCAGTGTGTTCCACTTGTAGTTAATGACACTCATACTTGTAGAACTGCATACAAATTTTTAATTCATTCACGACCAGCCGCATCCTGATGCGCGGCTTGTCGCGCATCTGGATGCGGCTGGCCATGAATGAGTTAATCAAGAGGTCATGTTTCCTTTCAGGTGTATGCAGTTGAAGCCAGTGACATTACAAACTACACAGCAGAGGTTGTCAGCTCCAACGGTCTGTCCCACCTTATAACAGTGATAAACAGCTATGTGGAAGATGTCACACTGGATGAGCCAGTCGACCTTATTATCTCGGAGTGGATGGGGACTTTGTTACTGGTCAGTGCTTGATGATTAAGTTATTTACAGATTGCTATTGGTCAGTGCTTGATGATTAGGTTACTTATAGGTTGCTATTGGTCAGTGCTTGATGATGATACATTTGCTGACTACCCCGCACCCGGGTCTGCCCTGGGGGACTTGGGTGGGATTAACTACTTTTTAGTTCCCAGGGTCACCCTGGTCAGCCCCACAGGGTGGGTTTTCCCCTCTATTCTGGGGCATGTGTTTCTGTCTACCCTTGGTCCATTCGCCTGTATTTTCCTTTATTTCCTCAAAATCTTTACGGATGGCATTACTACTGGGAATGGTTCGCTTAGCATACCAATTTTAGCCCCAAAACTCGTGTACATCACATCCGGGGAGGTGACTCTAGGGGGTCCTTACCAAGATGCCCTGAGTAGCCTCCCCTGTCTCCCTATCCGGTGCGCGCTCACCGTTTCCCACCAGTCTCTTCACTTAGCTTCACCAGACCGGTCGTGTGCATCTCGCATGCTCCAGCTGTGTATGGTCGGATTACCTTTGTGAACTGGACTTACATTGGATTTACGTGCTTACGTTGGATATTTCGTGGACGTGTGGTGCTTTGTGTAGTGTGGGGGCCTTGGATTACCTACGGTTTTTGTGGATTTACTTGGTGGTTGGGTCTCTGTGGGTTTTCCGGTCTCGGGCCATGACAAGGTAAAGCTTCGGTTACTGCCTCGACCGGCATTGGCCGGGCGGGCGGCATTAACCGGGCATTATTTACGCAGCCGACCGGGAGCACGAACCCTCTCAGGAGGCTCTGCGCTCTCACACAGGCCTTTGTCTGTCTTATGTTACAGTACTCAGGTGAGGACCTGCACCAAGAGCGGCGACTTTCAGTGGCCTAGTGACGCCCACGAGGTGTGCCTACCCTGCTCGGGCTGCTCCTCTGGTCGGACATGGAACACTTGGGCGACATGGGAGGAAGAGCGATGGTCGCAGCTATGGGCCTTCTACTGGAGAGAGAGACCGGCACCGCTCAGACAGCCAACCGCTATTGCAGCTACGGCAGCCATTACGGGATCGCAGAGGAAGGCCGTCTCGGACATTGTGGGTTTGTCAGCACGAAAAGGGACCTGCTGACCCTGCCGGTGCCTCAGACAGTGCTGCTTCGCCACGAACGAACGAAAGAGCCTAATAGCAGCTGACGGGACTTGTCCCCCAGCCAAGCCTTGGCACCAGGAGTTCCACCCTGCCTTTCTAAGGCCTGGGATATGCCGGACCGCCCATGACGGGACTCGTCCCCTAAGTTTGTGTTAGCATCAGGAGCTCGGTCCCCCCGCAGGAAGGACATTGGGCGAAGTAAACACCCTCCAGGTGAGAGAGAGAGAGAGAGCCCAGGCAGCAGAAGCGGGGGACCCCCCCTCTAAGAGGTTAGTGCCCGCCAACCTTAGGCCGGACCAGCGCCGTCACCATGCCGCATCCAGGATGCGCCTCTCAGAGAGGGATAGGAAAGTTAGTCGCAGACCGGACAGGCCACATACCCATGTATCGGGGGGCATGGGGCGGAGAACAAACACAGAGGCGAGATAAGGTTCTCCGTCAGGGCAAAGATACTGAGACCGAAGCCCTCCCCAGCGAGGACGGAAGTTCGGTCAGCCATTACAGCCGACAGGACATGCTTCCCCCATCAGGATCGGACCCCCAGAGTGCCACCCCCATGCCTTAGGAGCATGGAGAGGGACACCCAGAGGTCTCGGTCCCCTCGACGCTCGGGGAGGGAAGCGCCGCGACCGAAAGGGTTTCCCCTGCAGGAAAGACGCGAAAGAGTCATATGCAGACGAGACAAACGTCTACCACAGACAGACAGCGCGCCGCAGACACCACTCCCGATGGGAGGACTCCTCTTCCGACTCCTCGGGGCGTTGTTACAGACAGGGACACTCCGCGGCCATCGGACGCAGGTATCACGGGGATTGGACAGGACGGCGTCCTTCGCCTGCAACTCGCTGGCGTGCGCGGGGTTCCTCGAGATGGCGATGCAGTCCATAGTCATATTCTTGGAGAACACCTGGGGCCTCTCCACCTCGGCGCGGTGTGCACGCGGTACTAGTGGCGGCGCATAGGGCGTACCACTCCTCGGCTAACTCCATAGTGGCGGACGTCAACGGCGATCTCCTGCGTCGGGACGAGCTGCTCGGATGTGGCCCCACACTCCCAGCTCTGGTGAAGACGCAGCTGTGCCAGGCGCCTTTCGGCAGAGAGCTGCTGTTCAAACCGACATGGCAGACGATGAAGGAATCAGCAAAGGAGCTCTGGCCAGCCACAGCAGGATCCGGCAGCTCATGGCGCCAGCTGTTCCAGGACGACCGTTTGGATTCTATCGACCGTCACTGAGGGCCTGAGGATTGCCTTCCAGTCTCCCCCCTCGTCCGTTGCGACGGCCCCCCCTCCCCTCCCCCCCCCGGGACTCGGCGGATCGGGACAAGGCGGCAGTGCTGCACGGCGAGGTGATGTCCCTTATCCAGAAGGAGGCCACGGAGATGGTCGGCCAGCACGACTCCCCAACCTTCTACAGTCAGCTCTTCCTCGTTCCCAAGCCCGGAGGCAAGTGGCGGCCGATAATAGACTTTTCGGCACTATACAAGTACATTTCGGCCCCTTGCTTCAGGATGAAGACAGCCAGGGCTCTGCGGGCGGCGGTGCAGCCCCAGGATTTCGCCATGAGCCTACACGTCCACCCGTCGTCGCGGCAGTATCTGCGCTTCACCTTCCGCTTGGTGGTGTATCAGTTTCGGGCCCTGCCGTGCGGACTCGACCTCAGCCCGTGGGTCTTCACCAGGATCATAGAGTCGTTTACAGGTTCCGACAGACGGCCCCCAGCCCAACCTCCCACTACCTGGATGATCTGCTCCTCCGGAACCAGACGGTGCAGGCGTTAGAGGAGAACAGAGATGGCCTGCTGACTCTGCTCGTCAACGGAGGCAAGTCCGATCTCACTCCATCGTGCAGGTTTATCCACCTAGGCATGGAGTTCTTGACCGATATCAACTGGGTACGACTCCCCGAGAAGCGGATACAGAAGATAGCGGAGATAGCGCTGCAAGTCTTTCGTGCACAGGCTCTCCCGGCCAGGGTCTGGCTCCAACTGTCGGGCCTCCTAAGCGCAGCGGCGGATCTCTTACCCCTTCGCAGGTTCTACACTCGACTGATACAGCTGCATCTGCTCCTGCACTGGCGTCCCTCCTCGGGCAATCTGGCTACCCTGGTTCCGGTGTCGGCGCTTGTCAAGTCCCTTCTCCAGCGGTGGATGGACAGATCCTGGCTAGCATCGGGGGTACCCCTCGTCTCCTCCCCGCCTCAGCTCTCCATCTGTACGGACGCGAGCCTCTCCGGTTGGGGGGCGCATCTGCTGCCAGAGTTCGTCACAACCTCGGGCGGTTGGACGCGAGAACACGCAGGCAGACACATTAACTGGCTGGAGATGAAAGCCGTGTGGCTCGCACTCGTCGAGTGCGAGGAATGCCTCACGCTCCAGGAGATCCTTGTGCTCTCCGACAACTCAACGGTGGTGGCCTATATACAGAACCAGGGTGGTACGCGCGCGCCCTCCCTCTGCATCCTCGTGTACCATGTCCTCCGTTGGTGCAGAGATCGGGGCGTCACGCTACGGGTGCGGCACATCCCGGGCCATCTCAACGTTCTCGCAGACTCTCTCTTTCCGCCGCAGCCAGCTGCTTCACCAGAGTGGTCACTGCACCCAGACATCTTCCAGGTGCTCTGCGCGTGCTGGAAGACACCGAGGATCGACCTGATTCCGCGCTGGGACCTGTCCCGGGTGCTCACCTGGCTCAACTCGGACCAGTTCGAGCCACTGCCACTTGCGCGACTTGGAGACCTAGCCAGGAAGACCTGCTTCCTGCTCGCCCTCACCACAGCCTCTCGGGTCAGCAAGATACACTCCTTCTCGGTGCGACCCTCTGGTCTCCAACTCAGGGCCGACGGCTCGGTGCAGCTCTTCACCGCACGGCGGTTTCTCTTTGCGGGCTTTGGCCCACTTAGTTTTAGTGGCTACGCGTGTGCATCTGCACTTGCCACTTGCCCGCGCAAGCAGAGAAATATTCACGCATGCACAGAGGATAATTCAGACTAGCGATTAAAGACTAATTTTTCCTTTAATGAAAAGGCTATAGGAGGTTCATTATGGGTGAAAGAAGCAGTTTACAACCTTTTCTTTATAGTTATACCTTGGTGTAAGACTGAAAAAGTACCATAAGTTGGATTTTTCGATGGGAAAGGGGACGTCTGGTTGACGTCTGTCATCACTCTCTACCGTATGACATGAGCATTCTGCCCCACCAGTGCTCTGGTATACAAGTTCTGTCAACACTTCTAATGGGCAAATGTGATAGTAAAATGGTTTCCACAGATTTGACAGCTCAGTATTTATCCTGCACATTGTTAATTGAGTCTCTCTCTCTCTCTCTCTCTCTCTCTCTCTCTCTCTCTCTCTCTCTCTCTCTCTCTCTCTCTCTCTCTCTCTCTCTCTCTCTCTCTCTCTCTCTCTCTCTCTCTCTCTCTCTCCCTCTTTAAAACTAGTTTATCCTTTTCTGGACCGTTTGTATGGAACACTATTCCTGCACATTTGAAGACTATAGGCTATAGCCTCGCTTGGAATCTTTAAAATGAAACTTTTTGATTACCTGATGAGCCAAACATAACAACACTGGGCATTTCCCTGATGGTTAATGCTTTCATGTAATATATGCATTTATCTATATTGTTTGTG
Source organism: Semisulcospira habei (assembly GCA_036245525.1). NCBI lineage: Eukaryota > Metazoa > Mollusca > Gastropoda > Semisulcospiridae > Semisulcospira > Semisulcospira habei. Next base: position 141,040,696 of record BTPG01000008.1, read on the forward strand.
TGTGTGTGTGTGTGTGTGTATGGTATAAGATGAATGTTGAGTGTTATTATCAGCCGGCACCCAAGACAGTGTATCGCCCTCCTCACATCACCATCGGCGAGTCTGAACTAAAGTCAGTGCACCAGTTTACTTACCTTGGCTGCATTATCACGTCGGACGCCAAGCTGGACAAGGAGCTTGACAGCAGGCTGGCAAAAGCGAACAGCGCTTTCGGGCGACTTTTCAAGCGGGTGTGGCACAATCAACAGCTGAAAACAGGCACCAAGATCAGCGTGTACAGAGCTGTGGTCCTCACCACCCTGCTGTATGGTTCCGAGTCCTGGGCCCTCTACCGCAGCCAACTACGACTCCTCGAACGCTTCCACCAGCGCTGCCTGCGTACCATCCTGGGCATTCACTGGAGTGACTATGTCACCAATGTCGAGGTCCTTGAACAGGCTGAAACCGTGAGCATCGAGGCTTTGCTGCTGCGGACACAGCTCCGCTGGGCGGGGCATGTCTCCAGGATGGAGGATCATCGCCTACCAAAGATCACCCTGTTCGGCGAGCTTGCTACTGGACACCGTGACAGAGGGGCACCAAAGAAGAGATACAAAGACTGTCTCAAGAAGTCACTTAGTGCCTGCCAAATCGACCACCACCAGTGGTCTTCGCTTGCTGTGGACCGTGACACCTGGCGCTCCACTATTTACAAGGCAGCTGTCTCCTTTGAGGACTCTCGCAGAGCTAGCCTTAAGGACAAGCGGCTCAGGAGAAAGAACAGAGATGCCGCAACTCAGAACTCTGGCCATACCTTCCCCTGCAGCCACTGCGGTCGAACCTGCCTGTCCCGGATTGGCCTCCGCAGCCACGAACAAGCCTGCAGACGTCGTGGGCAACTCCTATAAAATCTTCGTTCGCGAAGTCCAGCCAAGAGAGTTATTATTATTTTGTGTAATTTTTTTTTTAATTTTTAATTTTATTGTTGCATGAAATAATATGTGTAAATATAATTCTTTATTATTATTATTATTATCTTTTAATCTATTTTATGTTGTAGATGTTAGCAGTGGCAAGTTTGTAAAATGACGATTTGTTTCTGTCAAAATTTTTTACCATTGATAAATAAAGTTTCATCATCATCATCGTCTCTCTCACACACACACACACACACACACACACACACAGACAGGCACACGCACATACATACACACACACACATTGAGAGAGAGAGAAGAGAGAGAGATTGGTGCACCCTTCTCTGTACGAGACTACTAACTTAGCTTTTCTGGAGCTGTGGCAGAAATTGTTTGGAATAGCTAGGTTGCCGTTTTCAGCAGTGTGCGTGCGTGCTGAACTTGAGCCTCTTAGGGGAAAGGTTACAACACAAGTGCTGGTATTACCAAGTGTTTTATTCGCTTCCAGTGTAAGTGCAGGAAATGAAATTATAACCTTGATAAAGGCAGACCATTTGCCTTCAAGGTGAGAAAGATGTTTGTGCTGTAAAAACTTGAAAAACTGGTTAAATCTTTAGTTGTTTGCAAGAGGTATCCGTTTTTGCTTCTTTGTTGCTACTGCGGTGATTGCAGCCAGCTGGAGTGACCGATCCTACATCCCAGCGTCCGCTCCTCAGGTTTTGACCATCCGTCCGCTCAGGGTGACGGACCAGACCAGGGAGTCCTGTTACAGGACCCCGTCAGGGCGCTTAAAGCGGCCCTGCGTAGAACGAAGCCACTAAGGCAATGACGCTCACGCCTATTCCTGCCCTTGGCTCCGGGCAGATGAGGCATCTCGGCGCAGACGATCTCTATCTGGCTCCTCTGGGTGATCCGGTCGGTGTGCAAGAGCCTGCTCCGAACAGGCCAGGACGATGTGCATCCGGGCACTCGAAGTCAGAGCAGTGGCTGCGAGCGTCGCCTTGACCGCAACTGCGCAGTGAGGGACATTGTGGCAGCCGTGGGTTGGCGGGCCGAGTCTACCTTCACCCGCTTCTACCTGCGAGACCTATCCGGCCAGCGCAACAACCTGGCCCTACTGGGGGACATCTTGGTGGCGCAGCACTCCCTCCCGGCACCACTGGCGCCATGGGTAACGCCTAGCTAAAATTGTCGGGAGTGGGCGCGTTGGGGGGGGGGGGGGGGGGGGGGGGGGCCTCGATAGTTACGCGCAGAGAAATGCGGCACTCTCCTCCTGTTCGCCATTCTTCCTTGTAGTAATGCCATCGTTAAAGATTTTGAGAAAATAAATGTATTTTTCTCTAAAATGTATTTTTTCAAAAAATACTTACCGATGGCATTACTCAGAGGTCCCTTCCGCCTTCCCTGCTTGCCGCAGTGGAGCTAAGACTCGGGAGACTGGAGGGAAACGATGAGCACGCCACCGGATAGGGAGATGGGGGAGACTACTCAGGGTATCTTGGTAAGGACCCCCTAGAGTCGCCTCCCCGGTTGTGATGTACACAACAAGTTTTTGGGCTAAAATTGGTATGCTAAGTGAACCATTTCTAGTAGTAATGCCATCGGTAAGTATTTTTCGAAAAAATACATTTTAGAGAAAAATTCATTTTTTAAACTCTCCCTACTGTCCTTCCTGCTCTTGATATTGGATGCGTGTTGCTAAAAGGTCTCCGGTTTATTTAGCGCATTAGACCGCCTGGCAACATACATTCAATATTCTGTTTAGTTGTTTTTTTTCAAAAGCAGTGCAGGCATGTCCTGAGAAAGTCTTGGTGCTGTCGGGACATTAAGCAATGTACAACCAACCAACCTTTGCAGACTGCATTTTCTGAAATGTGAAATAACACTAATAGAAGGTGTTGATAGCTCATGATAAGTGCATTAAAAGGATATTGTGTGGCCCTCTTTCACCAGTCTTTCTCTGATCCAGTATCATCTTTAGCCTTTTATTTTAACTCATCTTGTTTTCTGCAGTTTGAGATGATGATAGAGTCAGTGCTGATTGCACGTAATAAGCTCCTGAGGCCTGGCGGTATGGTGTGGCCTTCATCTGCGAGTCTTTTCCTCGTCCCAGTGTCAGCTTCAGAGCAGCACAGCGAACTGATGGACTTTTGGTCAGAGCAGTATGGCTTTGACCTTTCCAGTCTCAAGTAAGTCTCTTTGTTTAACCCATTGACTGCCGAGAAAGACTGAACACAACCCAACTGCAAGAGGTATAGATCCTCATGAGCCCCCGCAACTGCGGGGGCTCATGAAGATCTATACCTTTTGCTGACACCACTATCAGTTTTCCCCATTTGTTTCCAAACTAAGGGTCCCTGGGACCCTCTGCCTGAAAATTCAAGGATCATTTTGTCAAAACTGAGGGTCCCTTCATTGCAAGTCTTCACAAAATTTGCTGGAATATGAAATTGTCTTTAACTTTCACCTCATTCTCAGTCAGCTACTTTCTCCATTTTGCAGCCCTGCAGAATCGCTGTGTTACCTCTTGACATGCGCAAAAAAGTTCAAGGGAAAGTACTCGCTTTGCTCTCTGCCAGGTTCACTTTCAGCCAATCGCTGAAAAGAATACGTCAGCTTACTGCTAATGGCCAATCAGATTTCCGAACTCCGAACTGGTTCGCCGAAACGGCTTCATCTGAAAAGCGTTTGTGTGGCAAGCCTAGCTTTATAGGCATGCAAGCACTTTTGATAGCAGCTTGTGCGCTATGATTTGCGTGCGTCCTTCGGATGTACAGACTGAAAATCTATGCATCCTTTTCAGATTTATGTGCATAATGGACGCAGAGCTGCGCATTTTGGGGAACACTGACTATGCATCCATGTTCTTAAACAGCTGGGACTCTTTGGTCTTGAATTAACAATGATTTCAGAAACGCAATCTGCAGTGAAGGGGTTAATGTTAGCAAATATTCAAGTGCAGACTCAGTTGCATTTTTTCAACATCCTATTAAACAATTATCAAGCTAATCTCACTCACTCTGGCACTACCCTTGAAGTATCATGGCCTATTTCATGCCGCAGGTGTAAACTTAAAGTCTTTAATCCCGTCCTTGCCAATGGTCTTTCATGTTGTTTCTGAAATCTGCATTCACGGAATGACAAAAAACCAAAGCCATCCAAGGAACATGGACACAAATTAGTCTCAGCAAAAGGCATAGATCCTCATGAGCCCTCGCCGTCATGGGGCTCATGAGGATCTATGCCCCGTGCATTTAGATCACGTTCACTTTTTCTCAGCAGTGAAGTTTTTAAAAAGCTGGTGCACAGTCTCTGTAGAAGCTGCTCAAAGTTGTACATCTCACCAGGTATGAATGAGTCACCTTTGGCTGTTGGTAACACTTTTTTGGCTCGTTGATTCCTGCAGTAATCGCTGTGACAGAAAGCCTTACTGATACCCAGGGAGTGAACAATTTTACTGTATGGTGAAAACGAAGATGTTTTTTCATCGGCTAGTTGATTACTTCATCTTATCCTTTGTTGTTGGCTTTTTTCACAGACCTCTAGCCGCAGAAGAGTTTCTGCATAAGCCTAACCACAATTACACACTTGATCGTGCCAACTGCCTGGCTGCTGAAGTCAAGGTTCTGGAACTTGACATCTGTAAGATCGACATTATCGACCTGGAGGAGATGGTGTGCCCATTTGAATTTCTCGTCACAAAGTCCGGCATTTTTCACGGGTTCTGCACGTGGTTCCAGGTGGATTTTCAGGGTCTGGGACCAGATATACCTACATCTTTTATGAACACTGGGCCTGATTTTGAGTAAGCATTGCTGAGTGCATGCAGGCACCCGAACAGTGAACTTTACTGGTCTCTTTGTGTACAAGGGGGTAAACTTATTTAGGCACTCAACATAAGTAGCTGTGGAAGTGTTGTTTGCCATCAACGCTACAGGACACTTTCCCAGCTGTTATTGTAGGGCGCTGTGAATATTTTAAGTTAATAATTTGTTCATTTGTGTTTGTGCATGTTTCACTGTATGTTGGTTTGTATGTATATGTTGAATGATGTAGGTTTCATAGCAAAAATTATATTACTTTGTCGAGTCATATGCAAACATACTTTGTGTATGGTATACTGTGTTTAAACTAAGGTTGCATTATTTGTTGTTTTTCTAACTTGTTTCCTTGATGCCTCATGCTGATTAAGGAATTATGTATTTGCCTTTTGTATTGCCCACAGTAAGGGTTGTGTTTAAATTTATGTTGTCATTTGGAAGACAGATGTGCACATGGGTGGGGTCTGAATTAGCTCTTCTTTTGTACGAGGACGATTCAAAAAGTAATGCCATTTCCTTTAGGACAGGTATAATTACCAACACAGGAACATGTATCACACACCATAATGAAGTTGGTCCTCTGTGGATCACATCCTTCTCAACATAGTCGCCGTGTCTCTCAATAGCAATGTTCCACCTTCGAATGAGAGCATGTATCTCTGCCTCGTAAAATTTCGTTGACTGTTCTTTGAACCACTTCTTCACTGCAGTTTTCACTTCCTCGTCACTGGAATAATGTTTGCCTCTCAAACCCTCTTTCATGGGGCCGAAGAGATGATAATCTGAAGGCGCTAAATCTGGTGAGCATGGAGGATGCGGTAAAGTTTACTGGCAAGATTCACAGAAGAGGACGGACGGCCAGAACGGGGTTTATAAGCTACGCTCACAGTTCCCACTTTTCATCTTTCAGACGATGGACCCACCTGCATACATTGCTATAATCTAAAGTATTGTCCTCAAACACATTTTGTAATCGTCTGTGAATGTTCACAGGGGTGTCCCCCTCAGCACAAGGAATTCAATCACTGCTCATTGTTTTTGACGCAACTCTAAAGCTGCAGCCATTTTGAATTTTTCTTGCGTCTCTAAAAACCTGAAAAGTAAGAAACAAAATATTTCATAACATTAATGATAATAATCATTTATCACTGCGAAAAATTTCAGGTATTTTTATCAAAAACTTCACCTGAAATACAAAAAAATGGCATTACTTTTTGACTCGCCCTCGTAGTTATCAAACAATCTTGCTTAGCTCAAACCCTTTGAGTGATACTGAGTATACTGTTTGCCTGAAAATACACATCACGCATCTTTTCCGATGAGCAGTATCCTAAATATTATTATTACTTAGTCAAGGGATTAAAGGGCTCAGAAATGTGGACTCACTCCAGAGTCCAGGTGTGCCATACACTGATATGCTGCAAGTGAAGTTCAAGACATGCTGCATATTTTTGTCAACACTATATTCACTTGCCATGTATGAATGCAGCAGATGAAGTAAGCTTTTGAAGACAGGCTGCATAAAAATGTGGCCTGTCGTTAACACTAAATTTATGTACTACTGGTGAATGCAGCATTTTGCAAACTCACATTTCATTTTCTGCAGAGTCTTAACTCATTTTACCCCAGACACACCATAGCAAGATAAGGATCGACCATGATAGTTCAAGGGTGATGCCAGAATAGCTTGGCACCTATGGGCGCCAAGCTATTCTGGCATCACCCTTGAACTATCATGGTCGATCTGTGTCCTGCACTAGAGTGCAGTCTTCAAAGGACAACGGCAAAATTTGGGAATTTCGGTGTTGGGGTAGAATGAGTTAAGTGGCATCCCAGTAAGCAAAGGTTCTCGGGTCCATGATAGTTGCAGTGGGCCCAGGCTGTGCGCGGGACCACTGCAGCCATCCCAGGCCCGAAGATGTTTTGCTGCAAGGGATGTCGGTAATTGGTTAATGTGTATCGTTTCATTTTCTGATCTTGTTCTAATTTTTACTGTTCACCAGACAGACCCACTGGAAACAGAATCTGTTTCTCTTGGACAATGTTTGCACTGTCAGTGAGGGGGATACGTTGCGGGGACAAGCAAAAATTGTACGCCATAGCGAGTGGAGGAGACATCTGAGATTCATCGTTTCTTTCACCCACACAGATAGTAAATCTAGTCAGGTGAGTTATCGCTAGCCTTTTGTTTCCTCAAAATACATTACCGATGGCATTACTATATGGAATATACCCCTTAACTTACCCGATTTCAGCCTAAGACCCTTTGTGTGTACCTACATGACAAGGACTGTAACTCGGAGAGTTGTATCCAAGTTACCGGGTAGTCTCCCCTCCATCCGGTCACGTGAGCTGTGCATTCCCACCAGTCTTACCCTTAGCTTCACCATGAACGGTTCACCGGCTTCAGCCTCTCTGTTGGATTTGTTCTACGGCTATACTACGTCGCAAGCTTCACTAGTGGCTAAAAAGATGGCGAGGTAATGCCTCGGGTTATGCCTACGAGTAAACGGACTGTTTATGGTGCCGTTGGCATATTCTGTGGAAATTTGTTGATTTTTCGGTTGAGTCTGGGCTTAGCCTCGCCCGGTGTGGTGAGGCCTGTTCATGGGGCCTTTCGTTACTGGACCCGTGCGATTCTTTCATGGCTTCTGCTTTGTATTACAGTTCGCAGCTATGTACATGCAGGGGATGTAAAGGTTTCCAGTGGCTTACGGACTCGCATACTCTGTGTCTTCCCTGTTCCGACTGCTCCTCTGCCCATACCTGCACTCAGTGTGCAATGTGGAAGGAGCGGAAGTGGTCCCAGCTGTGGGAGTTTTATCGGCGCGGCTGCCCGGGGGCTAAGACCCTACCACGCCATGGGACAGTGACAGGTCAGTGCATAACATTAAAGCACCTTTAGCCCCCGCGCCACCCACATCTCCGCGCCATCAATTGACCTCGGAGATTGTGGGGCCCGCTTCCCACCGGAGACTAGACTCAGTCCCGTTAGCCTTCTCATGGCGGTGGCCGGGAGAGTCAACCCCGTCTCGCATGGCACCTTGCAAGGGGTGACCGAGAGACCTTTGCCAGTCTTGCATGGTCCTCCGCAAGGGGCGACCGAGAGACAGAGCACTCAGAAGACAAGTACTCTTGCGCTAGCTTCCACTTGACGCCATCCGTCAGCCACCCCCAGCACTCGCAGGCCTCCTAGTTCGGAGGTGCGTGTGGACAGTTGCTGCTAAGGGAAGAGCCTTTCACCTCGGCGTCGGTCTCCTTCTCCCGGCGCAGCCAGGGCTCCCGGCCGGAGCCGGTCCCCTCACGCTCCGCGGCGTACCACTCTTCGCAGCCATTCCCCAGCCCTCGGGGAGTTTTCACGCACAGCACTCCTTGGACTCCCCTTGGAGTGCCTTTGGGACAGCTCGTCACGATGCCCCGGCTTCTCGGGCCTTAAGGGCTCTTCCCTCTCTTGTCCCCCGAGCAAGACCGCCGGTCAGCGCTACAGTAGTGCCCGGACCTCGGCAGCAGTTGCGCGCGGCTCGACTTTCCCCAGACTCTCGCCTGGCGCACAGACTCTCTGACCCCCGCCTGACAGACCCTATTGGTCTCTGCCGGACAGTATTTTCCTTGTCATCATGTGGTTTCTGTGTCACCCGCGGCTTCGGTTTTGGGTGAAGATGTCCTCAGGCTGCACCCGGGGGACTCTGTGTCAACCCTGTTCCCTCGGGACCTCCGCCCCCGCAGCGCTTCCACGTCCGACACTGCAGGAGAGACACCGGGTTCGTCTGAGACTTTGTGAGCTCTAGACGAGGCAGCACGTACGATCTCAGCTATTTATTTCTTCAAAAACATTACCGATGACATGACAAAGCTCAATTCTAGCCTAAGAACCTGTTGTGTTACCACACAACCCGGGAGGCACTCGGGGAACCCCCAGAGGGACCGAGAGTTGTCTCCCGTTCCTGCCCCCAGCCGGTATTGAGTCACGTGTGACTAGCCAGTTAGCTACTTAGGCTCGTGACCGTCGGACGTGTCTCTCTAGCCTCCCGTTGTTGACCGGCCGTTCACGCCTTCTTGTTACCGGTGGACTCCTTCTTCACTACGCTAGCTCTCTCTCCCTTCCGTGCGCCCTCGCCGTTCGGCTCGGTGGATTGTTCGTCTCGGGCGGGTTCTTCGCCTGAGCGTTTGAGTAGCTGGCATGGACGTTTCTCCCTCCGTTCCCGCTTCGGCGGAGAGGTAACGTAGTTAGTTGCGCCCTCGGGCAGGTCCCGGGCTGGGTGGCTTTTGTGACTGAGTGGCTTTTGTGTCGGCGTGGCAGTCCTTGGGACTGTCGGGCAGATTCGGATAGATGTGTTATAGGGAGAGGAAAAGAGAGTAATTGGGGCGATACTCTTAGCTTCGGCGGGGCCCTGGGCTGCCGCCATTTTCACTCACGGTACGAGGTAGGTGAGCAGTGCTCACATCCGACCTTTGTTTTCGTGTACTGCCCCCTTACTTGGGGGCTTAAGCGACTCACACGTTCTTAGCTTGTCGGGAGCCCCTCGCGCTCCCACACTTGGCTGGCAAGCGACTTTTGAGGCCTCGCTTTAGTGGGCTCGCCCCAGGCCCTTTCGGAGATAGCTCTATTGTTGTTCTTGTGATAAACCCGCCTTGAGCAGGCCGGGTCACAGGGGACACGCACACGTGCCTGCAGTTGCTTTGTATGTTTCAGTGCCCCCCTGATGAATTGCACACAGTGTGGAGGATTCCAGTGGCCCTTGGATGTTCACAAGGTCTGTCTGCCATGTACGGGTTGTTCTTCAGAGCGTTCATGTGATGTCTGTGCCGCTTGGCCTGAACGACTTTGGTCTCAGCTCTGGATGTTTTACCGACGCGAGCGCCCGGCACCCGTGACTGATTCCAGATCGGCGGAAGTGCCTGCTGTCGTTACCGATACCCGCGCCTCCAGGGGCCCCGACGACCGTGTGGAAAAGTCTCCACGCCGTACACGACTTTCCAGTACGTGAAGTGGGTTGATCGATGCGAGGGAACGCACCAAGAGTAAACCTTATGACAGACAGAAGACCAGCACCGGCGCGGGGCGCGGTGCCGAGGGACGTGCCCCAATCCGTCCTTGTTCCAATGCCGATCCCCACTTGTCTCCTAGAAAGCACACTGGCTACTACGCGGAGTCTCCTCGCCGGCAGCGAGCCCACCTTGCCGTAGACCTCGGCTCACGGAGACATTCCCGCACGCGTACTCTATCACGGCATGATGTGGAATCCTCCCGGCACGCCAGATCGGATCGACGCTCTCGCTCTACGGCTCGCGAGCGCAAGAGGGATCTTTCTTCTCGCCAGCATAAGGATCACCAGCCTCGTCGTTCTACTGCTTCCTCCCGCTCGCCCGTTTCCTCTTCCCGCCGTTACTCTCGCCCCTTTCTTTCCCCCCCCCCCCCCCCCCCCCCCCCCCCCCCCGCATTCGTCCTCTCGCCCTTCCCGTCGGTCCCGCTCGCCTCCCCGCGGCCGTTCTCCCCGCCCTCGTCAACTGTCACGCAGCGCTCTCTCCCCTGTTCGTCGCTTGGCGCCTCGCTCCTCTTCCCTTCCTTCGCCTTCCACCGCTGCCTCTGCCTCTCGTCGAGTTCCGCGCGTCAGGAGCCCCCGGCTTCCTCGGACTTCTACGGCTGGCCACGTTCGGGATGACGAGACCCTGAGTCTCCTTCCGGACGACTCCGTCTCAGCCCTGCTAGGAGCTCTCAGCCATTCGCCTTCGCCCGATTCGTCGCTCTCGGACTCTTCCGTTTCGCAGAGGCTGCCTTCTTCTTCCCGTACGGAGACCCTCCTGGTTTTAGATGAGGTAGCCCGCCTGATTGCCGCCACTCTTCCCATCGAGGACTGCCCTCCGTCGCCGCCGCTCAAGAGGAAGGTCTCAGCTTTCGTTGATGCGGGTAAGCAGGTGAAGAGGTTCAAGTCCCTGCCGCAGCCCCCCGGCTTTCGTGCTCTCGGTGAAGCCTTCTCCGCTCATCTGTCTTCTTCGGCACGGGAATCGGATTTCTTCACGGACCGTAGGTGGCCGCCTGGACTGGACATCGCCTTTCGGCAAGATTGGTACGCCGGTCATTCCCAAGCCTTCCTTTGTCCTCTTCCCCCCGTGGACCCCGCCGCGGTGGTACAAGCAGGTGGGACTTCGGTACTGCGGCGCGCCCTTCCGTGCGGCCTGGAGAAGACTGCTATCCTGGTGCGGAATACACTAGCTTGCTCTGGGTTCCTGGAACTTCTGACACAGGCTCTCATTCGTCGCGTGGAGGATTCTTGGCACCCCTCCTTGACCCCCCTCCTCGGAGACCTCCTCGTTCTGGGAGAAGCAGCCAACCGGGCGGCGTACCACTCATCGGTTAACGCAATGGCGGCTTCGGCGAACTGTGACTTGATGCGCAGGGATGCTGTCTTGCAGTCGTGTCGAGGGATGCCTCAGGACCTGCGGATGCTGCTTCGTCGTGCCCCCCTGGGGGGCCCCTTGCTCTTCGGGGACACCTGGCAGTCGGTCAAGGACTCCAACTTCGACCGCTGGCCTCGCAAGTCTACCTTCCAGCGCTTTCCGTCAACCCGCAAGGCTCCGGGTCGCTCCCTGCGGTCCTCCAGACCCGTTTCCGCCTCTGCCGTCCCCGCCCGGGCGCAGGCCTTTCGTCGCCGTCGCCAAGCCTTCGGTCGCCCCGGCCAGTCTTACGCTCCCGCCCCCAACCCCGCCTGGCCCCGTCCCGCCCGTCGCCCTGGGCGCGGGCGGGCCACTTGACTCCTCCCCTCTTCAGCCTCCGCCGACCGTCCCGGGTCCTCCAGTCGGCGGGAGGCTAGCTCGGTTCAGCACGGAGTGGTTCCGGCTGTTCCCAGACGACCCCTGGATTTTGGGTACCACCACCGAGGGCCTTCGGGTCTCTTTCCGGGCCCCCCCGCCATTGCGATCTACCCCGATGTGGACCAAGGTTCCCTCAGATCCTCTCAAGGAGCGCGCCTTACGCGGAGAGGTCTTCGCTCTTCTAAGAAAAGACGCGACGGAGATAGTGCGACACACGGAGTCTCCTGGCTTCTACAGCCGTCTCTTCATTGTTCCCAAGCCCGGAGGCAGGTGGCGACCGGTGATCGACCTTTCCGCGCTGAACTCTTTCATCGTGGCCCCTTCCTTCCGGATGGAGACAGCCCGGGCTCTCCGTGCGGCCGTACGGCCGATGGACTTCGCCGTCAGTTTGGATTTATCGGACGCCTATCTCCATGTCCCCGTGCATCCCGCTACCAGGAGGTACCAACGCTTCGCGTACGACGGGACAGTTTACCAGTTTCGCTCCATGCCCTTCGGCCTCAACCTCAGCCCCTGGATTTTCACACGTCTCATGGATGCGGTGATGGCCAAGGCCCGCCAGTCGTCGACCAGCCCTATCTCCAATTACCTCGACGACCTCCTTCTGAGGAACCAAGTCGCGACCTCCTTGGTGGCCGACAGGGACTCGCTGATACGACTTCTGTCTCGTCTGGGGTTCCTCCTCAACGTGGGCAAGTCCGACCTTACGCCGTCACGTCACTTTGTTCACCTTGGCATGGAGTTTGCCACCGACCTCAACATCGTTCGCCTCCCGGGTCCCCGGGTCCAAAAGTTGGTCTCTCTCGCTTCCCAGTTGGCCCAGCAGGAGGCGGCGCCCGCCAGAGTTGGCTCCAACTCCTGGGTCTCACCAATGCGGCGGCGGATTTACTCCACCTTGGCCGCCTCTACTCCCGACCCCTGCAGCTGCACCTCCTGCTTTTGTGGAGACCCTCCTCGGGCACGCTCTCCACCCTGGTCCCCGTGTCCCCCTTGGTTCGTCCCCACCTTCTCCGCTGGACCGACACGACGTGGTTGTCTTCGGGAGTCCCCCTCCACTCTCCTCCCCCTCACCTGTCCCTCTGTGTCGACGCGAGTCAATCGGGGTGGGGAGCCCACTTGCTCCCTCAGTTCGTCACCGCCTCCGGCCTCTGGCCTCCAGCTTTCGCGGACAGGCACATCAACTGGTTGGAGATGCAGGCTGTCTGGCAAGCCCTCCTCGTTTGGGAAGACCAACTCCGGCACCAACAGCTTCTTGTTCTCTCGGACAACGCGACAGTGGTGGCATACATCCAGAGACAGGGCGGTACCAGATCCCCCGACCTGTGCATGCTCCTCTTCAGGTTGATGCGGTGGTGCGAGGACCACAACATTGCCCTCCTGGCTCGACACATCCCGGGCAAACTAAATGTTCTGGCGGACTCCCTCTCACGGCGCGGCCAACTTCTGCATACGGAGTGGACCCTACGCCAGGACATATTCCGGATGATCTGCGCCCATTGGGAGACACCGTTAGTGGATATCTTCGCCACAAGGTGGAATCATCAACTTCCCCTTTTCGTCTCCCCGATCCCGGACCCCTCGGCCTGGGCAGTCGATGCCCTTTCGATCTCGTGGGAAGGACTCATAGCTTACGCCTACCCCCCTACAGTCCTCGTCCCCAAGGTCCTGAACAAACTTCACGGGTGCAACGCGGTCCTCCTCCTGGTAGCCCCTTTCGCGTGGTCTCGTCCCTGGACCACCGACCTCCTCAGCCTCGCCACGTCTCCCCCTCTGCGACTCCCCACCCCCCGCACGATGCTCAAGCAACCTCAGCAGGCCCTTTTCCACCCATGTCCGGAGCGCCTGCTACTACACGCCTGGAGGTTGTGCGGCAAGCCCTCACCGCTAGAGGCTTCTCGGGTGCAGCAGTGGAGGCGATCGCTGCAGCCCGCAAACCCTCCACCCGGCGTGTCTATGAGGGGAAATGGCGAGTCTTCTGCTCCTGGTGTCACGACCGGCGTTTCTCCCCCACCGATTTGACTGAACCCCAGCTCGCGGACTTCCTCCTATGGCTTTTCGAGGACCTGGAGTTGGCGCCTATTACCATCAGGGGCTACTTATCGATGATTGCGGACACTTACAGACACCTTGGCCGCTCAGACCCCGGCGCCTCTAAGGACCTCGCCGACCTTATGTCCCATTTCAGCCTACAACGCCCTACTCACCGTTCGCTTGTTCCTCGCTGGAATCTCCCGTGGGTACTGACCTGGCTGAACTCTCCCCGCTTTGAGCCTCTTCATCTCGCTCGCCTACCAGACTTGACTCGCAAGACCTGCTTCCTCTTGGCTCTCGCCACGGCTTCCCGCGTTAGTGAGCTACACGCACTTTCAACGCGCCAGGATTGCCTGCAGTTTCGAGCCGACAGGTCGGTTCAGCTTCTCACGGACCCTGCCTTTGTCGCCAAAACCAGATCCCCTTTGTCCCCACCACAGCTCATCACATTGCGGCCGCTGAGAGAGCCCAACTCGCGGTTGGAGACTAGGCACCAGGATCCCGTGCGAGCCCTACGTATCTACCTGCGCCGTACCAAACCTATACGAAGAGGACGTTCCCGCCTCTTCCTGCCACTGAAGCCAGGCAGATCTGATATCTCAGCCCAGACCATCTCCTCCTGGCTTCGCTGGGTCATACGTTCGGCCTACAGAGACCTTTCCCCGCAGGGGGCAAAGACACTGAAGATACGGGCTCACGAGGTACGCGCCATGGCCACGAGCGTCGCTTTCGACCGGAACTGCGCGGTCAAGGACATCGTGGCAGCGGTGGGCTGGCGCACAGAATCTACCTTCGCACGTTTCTACTTACGGGATCTGGCTGGCCAGCGTGACGACCTGGCCCTGGTGGGGGACATCACTGTGGCACAACACTCCCTCCCGGCGCCTCGGGCGCCGTAGGTACGCACCTAGCTAGGTGATGGGAGTCACAATGGAAGGACGGTCTTCGGCCCGTGGTTACGGTGCGGCACCCTCCTCCTATTCGGTATTCTCCCACTTTGTCATGTCATCGGTAATGTTTTTGAAGAAATAAATGCATTTTTCTTTAAAAGGTATTTTTTCGAAAAATACTTACCGATGACATGACCTGGAGGACCCTCCCACCTGCCCCGCTTGCCGCTGTGGAGCCTAAGTATCTAACTGGCTAGTCACACGTGACTCAATACCGGCTGGGGGCAGGAACGGGAGACAACTCTCGGCCCCTCTGGGGGTTCCCCGAGTGCCTCCCGGGTTGTGTGGTAACACAACGGGTTCTTAGGCTAGAATTGAGCAAAGTAGTAGACACTCCCACTTTGTCATGTCATTGGTAAGTATTTTTCGAAAAAATACCTTTTAAAGAAAAATGCATTTTTCCCTTGGAGGGATGCCCGCCTTCGCCACCGCTCAAAAGGAAGGCCGCGGCCTCGGTCGACGCCCTGTTTCAGGCGAAGCGTTTCAAGACTCTGCCTCAGCCCCCGGGATTAGAGATCTTTCGGACGCCCTTAATGAACACCTATCACAGGGCACACTGCGGGATAGGGGTTCTTTGCGGACACTTGTTGGCCGGCTGGCATCGATACCAAGTTTGGCAAGCCTGATACGTGGGACACTCTCAAGCCTTCACATGCCCTCTCCCAGCGGTGGACCCTGCGGCGGAGTTACAAGCTGGAGGCAAGGTGCCTGCCCATCGGTTCTTCCCCCCCGGTCTGGACCACACGGCAAGTCTAATTCAGAACTCCCTGGCTTGTGTGGGATTTCTGGACCTGGCCACGCAGGTGGTGGTGAGGTGTGTGGAGGAGTTTTGGGAATGACCGAACGAGGCCCGTTGGCGGGACGTCCACTCTCTCGCTGTGACAGCAGATCGCGGCGTGCACCACATCGCGTCCAATTCCATGGCTGTGGCAGCAAATTGCGACCTGATGAGATGGGACGCCTTACTGAAGAGTTGCCCTGGCATCCCCTCGACCTTCGTCGCTCAGCTCCGCCGTGCTCCTCTGGGGGGCCCTCTCCTCTTTGGCTCTACCTGGCAAGAGGTTCAGGACTCCGCTAAGGACCGGTAGCCGAGCGCCCCCAGTGTGGATTCCTCCTGGTTTCCAGTTTCCCGCATGGACAGGGGTCGCACCCTGCGGAGCTTCAGACCCACTTCCCAGCTGGTTACCAGACTACCTTTCAGACCCAGACGCCAGGCCCCCGCTGGTCGTGCCCGCCCCCTCCAGGCCTCGGCTCCCGCCTGGCCCAGGAACGCCCAGAGGCCCGGGGGAGGGAGGGCCCAGTGACTTCTCCCGACTTCACCCCCCCGACGATCCCTGCAGGGTCTGCATTTGGCAGAAGGCTAGCAAGGCACATAGATGAGTGGCGGTCGCTGCTGCCAGAAGACCCGTGGATTCTCGACACGATCTCAGCAGGGCTTCAGATCTTGTTCAGACCCCGCCCCCGCTGAGACGCTCGCCGCTCTGGACGCGCGTGCCGGTCAACCAGGGCAAGGCAGACGCTCTTCAAGGGGAGATTGCCGCACTGCTCCAGAAGGCCGCCACGGAAGTAGTAGCTCGACAGGACTCCCCGGCATTCTACAGTCGGCTCTTCGTAGTCCAGCGGCAAGGGGCGACCGGTCATCGACCTCTCGGCCCTGAACAAGTTTATTGTCGCCCCCTCCTTTCGCATGAAAACGGCAAGAGCCTTACGAGCCTCAGTACAGCCTATGGACTGTGCGGTCAGTCTCGACCTGTCCGACGCATACCTGCATTTGTTTCTTCAAAAACATTACCGATGACATGACTACCAGGAGTGTCCACTCCTTGCTCAATTCTAGCCTAAGAACCCGTTGTGTAAACACAACCCGGGAGGCACTCGGGGAACCCCCAGAGGGACCGAGAGTTGTCTCCCGCTCCTACCCACCAGCCCTATTCACCTGTGAACTCCAGTCACGCTTCTTAGGCTCACGCGTTCAGACGTGTTGTCTCTAGCCTCTGGACTTAGACGTTTTTCGACCGGTTCGGTCTGCCTTGCTTGCTTCGTCTTCGCCGGCCTGGGATTCTACGCGTGCGACGTTGGTCGACTGCAGCTTCGGTCTTGTTCAAGGGTTCCCTCTCTGGCTTTGCCGGTCGGGCTGTGGGTGTCATGGAACTTTCTCCTTCTCGTACCACTCCGACTGACAGGTAAGGTATTAGAGGGCCCTCGGCTGGTTGCCCGGGCGGGGCACAGGCACGAGCAGCTTGCTTTTTGCGTCGCTTCTCCCTCGTTTGTTTTTTTTTTTACCTCTGTTTGGTTGCCTGATTAGCTGAAAAATGTTTGGCGCCGGGTTTTGGCGGGCTTTTCGCGCCATTGCCAGATGCGAGCGGTGAGTCCCGTTACTGTATCTAGGCCATACCTAACGTTTTTCGGCTTACGGTTTAGACGCCCCGCGTTATGACGAAGGCTTGGATGCTCACCTGTCCCGGCAGGGTTTATTTTCCCTTCACCGTGGTTTTAATTAAATGTTGATGGCAGGTGACCATACGTTGGTTAATTGGGTGCATAACACCACAGTAGCTTGGGGGCCTAAAGCTTAACGGGGTGATTGGTGGACACTCACCGAGTGCCTTCATGTTTTGTGTGTTGCAGTGGCCTACTGATGACATGCACAAAATGTGGAGGCTTCCAGTGGCCGTCGGATAAACATGCAGTCTGTCTCCCCTGCGCTGGGTGTGCGTCCGACCATACGTGTGACGTCTGTGCTTCATGGCCGGAACTGCGGTGGTCTAATCTCTGGAACTTTTATAGGAGGGAGCCTCCTACCCTCGCGGGTACCTTGAAGATTTCCGAGACGCCTTCCGCTGTGCCCCCGGCACCGGACGTGCGAGACCAATGGGATCCGACGCAGATAACGCCACTGAGTAATCAAGGGACTAGCGCACGGAGTGGGAGTTCGACCGTCAAGACCGCCTCTGTTCGAGAGCGCGCCCGGACACATTTGGTGGAAAGAACCCGCCTCTCCCAAGAGCCTGGTTTGGTGGGACGCTCGTGGCGTCCCTCCTCCACCGTCGTTCCCCACTCATCTCTGAGGAAGCCGCCGGGATCCCGCTGGAGGTCCCCTGGCCGGCCAGTAACCCGCCTCTCCCAAGAGCCTGGTTCAGAGAGACATACTTGCACTCGTCCGGAGCCTCCTGGTTGTGAAGAACGTAGATACAGGGGTTCTGCTCGACGTTTCCGCTCTCCTTCGCACGATCATAGGAGGACCTTCTCGCCTCATCGCTCGTCGCATCGGGACTCCCCTCGCCGCAGACGGTTTTCACCTTCTTCGCGTTCCCCTTCTCGGTTGGACTCCCGTTCGTCCCGTCCCTCTTCCCAGCGACCGGCCTCTTCCCCCCCTCCTCGTACTCACCGCTCCGTTCCCACTCGTTGCAGCCGTTCTCCTCATCGGGATCCGCCTTCGGCACACAGGAGGTCCTCACCGCATCGTTCAGACTACCGCTCTCCACTGCGGAGGGAGTCTTCGTCCGCTGCGGTTCTCCGACGGGATTCCCGGCCTCGGAGCCCTCGTCGCCCTCTTCGGTCGCCGGTTTCCGGACAGCGGGACTTCGACACCCTCAGTTTGGCGCCGAAGGATGCTTCGGACTGGTTACTTGGAGGTCTCAGCCGTTCTTCAGCCTCTCCCTCTTCGGCCTCCAGTGTGTCAGCTTCCGTCAGACAGGTTTCTTCTTCCCGGATGGACACGCGGCTGGCGGCTGGACGGAGCTGCCAAGCTCATCGCCGCCGCCTTACCGGAGGATGTTTGTCCGGCTTCACCTCCTGTGAAGAGAAAGATTTCCGCCTTCGTGGACGCGGATAGGACGGTTAAGAGGTTCAAGTCCCTCCCACAGCCGGCTAGTTTTTTTGATCTGCGGGACGCTTTCTCGTCTCACCTGCTTTCGGAGACTCGGAACTCGGACTTCTTCGCGGACGGGAGATGGCCTTCCGCTCTGGACATCGCATTTCAAAAGGACTGGTACGCCGGCCATTCGCAGTCGTTCCTCTGCCCGCTTCCTCCAGTGGATCCCGCCGCTCTGATGCAAGCCAGAGGGGCTTCTATGTTGAAACGGTCCTTCCCACGGGGACTGGATAGGACGGCGGCGCTGGTCCGGAACACGCTCGCCTGCTCCGGTTTCTTGGACTTGCTGACTCAGGCTTTCATCCGACGTCTCGAGGAAGCTTGGCAACCTGCTTTGTCTCCCCTCCTGGGAGACCTACTACTCATGGCGGAGGCTGGGAACCGCGCTGCTTATCACTCATCGGTCAACGCGATGGCGGCTGCGGCTAACTGCGACCTCATGCGACGAGACGCCGTCCTACAAGCTTGCAGTGGAATGCCGGTCGACCTGAGCACTCAGCTACATCGGGCCCCTCTGGGAGGGTCTCTGCTCTTCGGGGATACTTGGCAGACGGTGAAGGACTCCAACTCCGACCGTTGGCCTCGCAAGGCTGTCAAGCAGCGCTTTCCTCCCGCCCGCACGGCCCTGGGGCGCTCCTTGCGGGCCCGTAAACGTGTCACCTCGGACCCGTCTGCCCCGCCACGAGCTGCACTGCGCCGTCGCCCGCCCTTCCGTCGCCCTGGCCCAGCTAGCGCCCCTGCCCCCGCCTGGCCCCGTCCCGCCCGTCACCCTGGGCGCGGGCGGGCCACCTGACTTGTCCCCATTTCCGCCCCCGCCGACCGTCGTCGGGGCTCCAGTCGGCGGGAGGCTAGCACGATTCAGCGAGGAGTGGCGCTCGCTGTTTCGAGACGAGCCCTGGGTTTTGGACGTAGTCACCAGAGGATTACGGATCTCGTTCCGCTCTCCTCCGCCCTTGCGCTCCATTCCTCTTTGGACAGAGGTTCCGTCCGACGCCCTCAAGGCCGCCGCTCTGCGAGGAGAAGTCGCGGCTCTCCTTTCGAAGGAGGCCACAGAGATAGTGCAGCGTCCGGACTCGCCCGCCTTTTACAGCCGACTGTTTGTGGTGCCCAAGCCCGGCGGCAAGTGACGGCCAGTCATAGATCTGTCGGCGCTGAACGCCTTCATCGCGGCCCCATCCTTTCGGATGGAGACGACCAGGGCTCTTCGTGCGGCGGTTCAACCCATGGACTACGCGGTCAGTTTAGATCTGTCCGACGCCTACCTACATGTCCCCATGCACGCTTCTGCCAGGAAGTACCTGCACTTCGCGTTCGAAGGAGTGATTTACCAGTTTCGCGCCCTGCCGTTCGGTCTCAACCTCAGCCCCTGGGCCTTCACCCGCATCATGGATGCTGTAGTGGCCAAAGCGAGGCAGTCGTCGTCAAGTCCGACGTCGAATTATCTCGACGACCTACTCTTGAGAAATCAGGTGGAGACCGCGCTTGCGGCAGACAGGGACGCTCTTTTACAGCTGCTTTACCGCTTGGGTTTCCTGGTCAACACCGGAAAGTCGGACTTCACTCCGGCGCGTCACTTCATCCATCTAGGCATGGAGTTTGTCACGGACCGCAACAGGGTACTCTTGCCAGAGAAACGGATCGTGAAGTTATCCGCTCTCGCCGCGTTGGTAGATCAGCAACAGGCAGCCCCCGCCAGGGTCTGGCTTCAGCTTCTGGGCCTGATCAACGCAGCGGCGGATCTTATCCCCCTCGGGCGTCTCTACTCCCGACCGCTACAACTTCATCTCCTACTGCTCTGGCGTCCCTCCTCGGGTGACTTGACCACGATCGTCCCCGTGTCCCCGTTGGTACGCCCCCACCTTTTACGGTGGACCGACAGAGCCTGGTTGGCTCTGGGAGTCCCCATTTCCTCTCCATCCCCGCACCTCTCCCTGTGTGTCGACGCGAGTCGGGCTGGTTGGGGAGCCCACCTGCTTCCTCAGTTCACCACGACGTCCGGCCTCTGGCCTCCGGAGTTCGCGGACAAACACAGCAACTGGTTGGAACTGCAAGCGGTGTGGCAGGCCATCATCGTTTGGGAAGAGCAACTCAGACACCAGCATCTTCTCGTCCTTTCGGACAACTCGACAGTGGTAGTGTATATACAGAAGCAGGGAGGAACTCATTCACCCGATCTATGCATGCTACTCTTCCGATTGATGCGATGGTGCGAGGACCGCGATCTGACTCAGCGCTCGCCATATTCCCGGTCGCCTGAACGTTTTAGCGGACTCCCTATCTCGCCGAGGACAGCTCATTCACACGGAATGGACGCTACGCCAGGACATTTTCCGGATGATTTGCTCTCACTGGGAGACCCCGATGGTGGACCTGTTCGCCACGAGGTGGAATCACCAGCTTCCCCTCTTCGTTTCCCCAGTACCGGATCCCCTGGCTTGGGCGGTCGACGCCTTATCCATTCCCTGGGACGGACTCATAGCGTACGCCTTTCCCCCGACAGTCCTTGTCCCCAAAGTCCTCCTAAAGCTGCGAGGAACCAATGCGATCCTGCTCCTGGTCGCCCCGTTCGCTTGGACTCGTTCCTGGTCCACCGACCTGATCAGCCTCGCCACGCACCCTCCTCTACTGCTCCCCACGCCCCACACTATGCTCAAGCAGCCACGTCAGGCGCTGTTCCACCCTTGTCCGGAACGCTTACTGCTACACGCCTGGAGGTTGTGCGGCAAGCCCTCTCAGCTAGAGGCTTCTCGGGTGCTGCAGTGGAAGCGATCGCTACAGCTCGCAAGCCCTCGACTAGACATATCTATGAGGGGAAATGGAGGGTACTCTGTACCTGGTGCAGCGACCGTCGTCTCTCCCCCACCGAACTGACTACCCCTCATCTTGCAGACTTCTTCCTCTGGCTCTTCGGAGACCAAGGACTGGCCCCTATTACCATTCGGGGATATCTCTCGATGATTGCCGACACCTACCGGCATCTCGGCCGCGCGGACCCCGGCGCGTGTAAGGACCTGGCAGATCTTATGTCACACTTCAGACTACAAAGGCCTGCCTCTCGCTCACTTCTTCCCCGCTGGGATTTACCATGGGTCCTTACCTGGCTAAACTCACCACGTTTCGAACCACTACCGCTGGCCAGTCTTGCGGATGTGACGCGGAAGACCTGCTTCCTGCTGGCGCTCGCCACCGCGGCACGAGTAAGTGAGATACACGCTCTATCAGTCCGGCCTACATGCCTGCAATTTCGAGCTGATCACTCGGTCCAACTGGTGACCGACCCTGCCTTCATTGCCAAGACTAGTTCTCCACTGACGGCGCCACAGGTTATCACCTTACGACCGTTACGCGGGAAGGACTTCCCCAGAGAGACCAGGCAACAAGATCCTGTACGAGCCCTCAGAGTGTACTTGCGACGAACCAGAGCCGTCCGGAGGGGACGCTCACGCCTCTTCCTACCTTTAAAAACAGGAAGAAACGACATTACAGCACAGACAGTCTCTTCCTGGCTTCGCTGGGTGATTCGCTCAGCATATGTCGATCTCTCCCCTCAGGGAGCGAAGAGCCTAAAGATTCGGGCGCACGAAGTACGGGCCATGGCCACGAGCGTAGCCTTTGACAGGAACTGCGCTGTCAAGGACATCGTGGCTGCGGTGGGCTGGCGATCAGAATCTACTTTCGCCCGCTTCTATCTACGGGATCTGGCAGGGCAGCGAGACAACCTCGCCTTGGTGGGGGACGTCACGGCGGCACAACACTCCCTCCCGGCGCCGTAGGTATGCACCTATTAGGGAGTGCAGAGTGTCGGAGGAGAGGAGGGGGCCATGAGCCTAGAGAAAACCATCTGGGGGTGCGGCACCCTCCTCCTGTTCGGCATTCTCCTGGTAGTCATGTCATCGGTAATGTTTTTGAAGAAACAAATTCATTTGTTTTCTCAAAACAACATTACCGATGACATTACTGTTAGGAATACTGTCTCGCTAGCCTAATTTTAGCCCAAAATTGAGGTTGTGTGCCTTTAAGGAGGGAAGGTATCAGGGGGTGCTATCTGCTAGGCAGAGCCACGGTAGCCTCCCTTCCCTCCATATCCGGAACGCGGTCACCTGATTCGCCATTCTGTCTCTTCGCTGAGCCGTGGAAGGTTGTATGCCCTACCTAGCTCCGTTCAGTCTTCGTTCTCTCGCGACTTTGTCTTCTTCGAGTTCGTGGTTGGAGGTTGACGGGTTACTACTGGCTTGTGAGCTTCCTGCTGCAGAGTGGGCTTCTGTTCCGGCTGCAGTGTCGACCGGGCTGTGCCTTCTCGTCCTTGTCGGGACTTTGCGGCCTTTTTTCGGGGGCCCTCGTCCTCCGTCCTTCACGGTGGTAACCTCCTTCTTTCTACCATGACCAGGTAAGCATTGTAGCTTGTGGTTAGTGCCCTCGGCCGACGCTACGGATGCAGTAGCACTGAGCAGAGGCGCTCGTAGTGTGACCGTTAGTGCGGTTCGTTTTTATGACGTGGAAGAGAAAAGTGTACAGGCGGCAGGACCGGTTCTAGCGACCGGTCGGGGGTGAATTAGCAACAAGGGCGCTGCTAACTCAACCTTACCGGGTGGAACTAGACTGAGAGATTCCGTTGTAGCCACATGTACAGGTCCTTCTTCCTTGCTTGAAAGCGTGTTTTCTTGCTCTATGTATTCCAGTTGGCAAGTTCGTACCTGCACGCAATGCGCAGACTTCCAGTGGCCGAGTGATGCCCACGACGTCTGTCTTCCGTGCTCTGGCTGTTCCCCCACCCACCCTTGCGACGTCTGCACCACCTGGGAGGAGGAGCAGTGGTCGCAACTGCGGCGTTTCTACCGGCGGAAGCGTCCGAAGAAGGCCGCTCCGTCTACTTTGGTGGAGGAAACACCGAGAGCTCTCACGATGCGGGACGCACATGCGGATCCGGAGCCTCACGCTCCTGACGGAGGGTTCGTCAGCTCGCTGGGGTTACTTGACACCGAGCATGGCCAACGAAGTACTCCGACATCTGTGTTTGTCAGCTCGCCGGCAGTTCCTGACCCCGAGCTTGGCCAACACCGGGCGCCTACAGGGTTTGTCGGCTCGCTGGGTCCCACCGAGTCTGACCGACAACGCCCGCGGGACCGAAACGCGTCTACGACCGTGAGAAGCTCCGTTGACAAGCACAAGTCTTCTGGTGTGGAGGTCAGTGCCTTAGTTAACACTAAGAGTAAAAAACCAACCAAATACACATTAGCGAGTGTAGTTAAGGTGCCTCCTGTTTTGGCCCCCTCGGCCCGGCCCCTGGCGCAGGGGGAGGTGACTGTTTTTCAGAGACCACGCGGGCGAAGCTCCCGCGCTTCTAATGGCTCCCGTGACTCGCAATTCGCTCGCTCCGAACGCCATTCTTCTCACTCCGTTGGCGGGTCTTCCCGCTCGCGCTCGACTTCCAGAGGGCGCCGTGCGCCTAGGAGGCTCAGCCCTCTTACCGACCGGCGTACTTCGTACTCTCACCGGGATAGAGGTCTCCGTCATCGTTCACCGCACCGCTCGACCTATCGACCCCGGTCCCGTTCGCCCTCTCCATCCCGGAGCCAGCGTTCCCGCTTCCACCGGACTTACTCCCCCCGTCGCCGTTCTTCCCCGCGGCCGCGCTCCCCTCTTCACCGCTCCGCTTCGAGACGTCCAGCGACGAGGTTTTCCCCGACGTCCCGCTCACCCCCTGGTTCTGCGCGACGGGTCCGTTCTCCTCCCAGCGCTACAGTGACACAACGCGAGTTCGGCAGCGACGTTTCCAGTGTTGGTGTCCGACCTTCCCCTCCTCAGGGGTCGGATCCAGTTATGGAGGACGACGCTCTCAGCCTCGTTCCTGAGGGTTCGATGTCAGCCTTACTGCGTAACGATGCGTCCGACGCGTCCGGACACTCCCCCCTCTCGGACGACGCTGGTGTTCGACAGCCTTCCCTCAGTCATAAGATGGAGACCCTCCGTGCCTTGGATGAAGCGGCTCGCCTTATCGCGGCCTCCCTTCCTCCGGAAGACTGCCCACCTTCACCGCCGGTCAAGAGGAAAGCTTCTGCCTTTGTGGATGCGGCCAGCCTGACCAAGCGGTTCAAGTCTCTCCCTCAACCTCCAGGGTTCCGAGACCTACGTGACGCCCTTTCGTCGCACCTTCGTACAAATTCCTTTGGGGACGCAGGTTTCTTTTCGGACAACAGGTGGCCCGCTGATCTACAGATCGCCTTTCAGCAGCGCTGGTACGCGGGTCATTCGCAGTCCTTCTCCTGTCAGCTACCGGAGCTGGACGCCCAGGCCCTCTCCTTCGCTGGCTCCCCTCGTCCGGGTCCCGTCATCCCAGGCCTCGACAAGACAACTACCCTTGTACGGAATGCCCTCGCTACAGCGGGATTCCTCGACTTGGTGACCCAGACTATCGTTCGCCGTGTGGAAGAAGCCTGGAACCCTGTGACCTCTCCTTTTCTGGCGGACATCCTATCCTTAGCAGTGGCAGGCAACCGGGCGGCGTTTCACTCCGCTGTAAACTCCATGACGGCCGCGGCCAACTGCGACCTGATGCGACGTGATGCTCTTCTCCGTTCCTGTGATCTTCCCCCGGACTTGAAGAAGCAGCTTCGACAGGCGCCGCTTGGAGGGGAACTGCTGTTCGGGCCCACCTGGCAGGCGGTGAAGGAAGCCAACAAGGACTTGTGGCCCAGCCGACCGGCGCCCCACCGCTTTCGAGTTCCCCGCAAGGCCGCGGGTCGTGCCCTGCGGTCCGCCAGACCCGCTCCCCGCCCCACTACAGTGCGCGGACGTCTCCCTCCTCGCGCCCCAGCCTTTGGGCGCGCTCGCCTTCGCCCCGACGCGACTCCCGCCCCCGCCCCCTCCCCCGCCTGGCCCCGGCCCGCCCGCCGCCCAGGGAGGGGCAGGGCCCACTGACGCTTATCCTCCTCCGCCGCCGCCGACCGCTTCCCTTTCTCCTGTCGGCGGGAGGCTGGCGCGCCACAGCCAGGCGTGGCACGCGCTGTTCCCGGACAACGCCTGGGTGCTTTCTACCGTCTCCGAAGGCCTTCGGATCGCCTTTCGGTCGCCGCCCCCCCCTCCGTCGCTCCCCCGTTTGGACCCCTGTGCCCTCCGACCTAGACAGGGCCGCTGCTCTTCGCGACGAGGTGGACTCCCTACTTCTAAAGACGGCGACGGAAGTGGTTTCGCAGCCCAACTCCCCTGCTTTTTACAGCCGCCTTTTCGTTGTGCCCAAGCCAGGCGGCAAGTGGAGACCGGTCATCGATCTCTCCGCCTTGAACAAGTTCATCGTTGCCCCCCCCTTCCACATGGAGACGGCCCGAGCTCTTCGGGCCGCGGTGCAGCCGATGGACTTTGCCGTCAGCCTGGATCTCTCGGATGCCTACCTTCACGTGCCTGTTCACCCTTCGTCCCGACGGTATCTACGCTTTGCTTTTGCAGGAGTGATTTACCAGTTCCGAGTGTTGCCCTTCGGTCTCAACCTCAGCCCCTGGGTGTTCACGCGCATCATGGATGCAGTCGTCGCCCGGGCCAGAATGACGTCGTCCAGCCCGACGTCGAACTACCTCGACGACCTCCTCCTACGGAACCAGTCGGTCACGGCCTTGACCAGGGATCGAGATGCGCTGCTGCACGTCCTCGACAATCTCGGCTTCCTGCTGAACTGGGGCAAGTCCGACCTGGTGCCATCCCGCCACTTCGTCCATCTGGGTATGGAGTTTCGCACAGACTGCAACCTTGTTCGCCTGCCGGGACCACGCATACAGAAGCTGGCGACCCTCGCCCTGCACCTCGCGCAGACTCGCTCGGCTACCGCCAGAGTGTGGCTACAGCTCCTTGGCCTGATGAGTGCGGCGGCGGACTTACTCCACCTGGGTCGCCTTTACTACCGTCCCCTTCAGCTCCATCTCCTCTTACACTGGCGGCCGTCTTCGGGCGCCCTGGAGACGATGGTACCAGTTCCCTTGATGCTGCTGCCGCATCTTCGTCGATGGGCGGATCCTGCCTGGCTGGCGTCGGGAGTCCCCCTCTACACACCTCCCCCCCGACTGTCACTTTGCGTCGACGCGAGCAGCTCCGGCTGGGGAGCTCACCTACTTCCGATGTTCACCACGGCCTTCGGCATTTGGACCTCGGACCTAGCGATGCGACACATCAACTGGTTGGAGCTCCAGGCGGTTTGGCAAGCACTCCTCGCCTGGGAACCTCGCCTGCGTCGTCAGGAGCTTCTCGTCCTGTCCGACAGCTCCACAGTCGTCGCCTACCTTCAGAAGCAGGGCGGGACTCGCTCCCCGTCTCTTTGCATCCTTCTTTACCAGATACTTCGGTGGTGCGAGGACCGCGGCATTTCCCTCAGAGCCAGACACATCCCGGGCCATCTCAATGTCCTGGCAGACTCCCTCTCTCGACGCGGGCAGCTTCTCCACACCGAGTGGACACTCCGACCAGACATCTTTCGGATGAATTGCGACCGCTGGGAGACGCCCATGATCGACCTCTTTGCCACGAGATGGAACCACCAACTTCCACTCTTCGTCTCCCCCATCCCAGATCCTCAAGCCTGGGCGGTCGATGCTCTCTCCATTCCCTGGGACGGCCTCATCGCGTACGCCTACCCACCGGCGGTCCTCGTTCCCAAGGTCCTGCTCAAGCTCAGAGGTTGCAACACGGTTCTGTACCTAGTGGCCCCCTTCTCCTGGTCCCGGTCCTGGACAACCGACCTCCTGAACCTGGCGTCGGCCCCCCCACTACAGCTGCCCACTCCGCCATCGATGCTCAAGCAGCCCCGGCAGGACCTGTTCCACCCGTGCCCCGAGCGTCTCCTCCTACACGCCTGGAGATTGTGCGGCAAGCCCTCGCCAACAGAGGTTTCTCAAGTACGGCGGTGGATGCGATCGCTACAGCCCGCAGGCGATCCACTAGGCGAGTTTACGAGGGGAAATGGCGCGTTCTCTGCGACTGGTGCGCCGCCGAACGACTCTCCCCCACGGATCTGACGGTTCCCCAGCTAGCGGAATTCTTCCTCTGGCTCTTCAATGATCAGCGGTTGGCCCCCATTACCATTCGCGGCTATCTGGCTATGATAGCCGACACGTACCGGCACCTGGGACACCCCGACCCTGGCGCCTGCAAAGACCTGGCTGATCTGATGGCACACTTCGGCCTTCATCGACCAACCTCCCGCTCCCTTGTGCCGAGATGGGACCTACCCTGGATACTGACGTGGCTCAACACTAGCCGCTTCGAGCCTTTGCAGCTGGCGCGACTGGCGGACGTGACGCGGACGACATGCTTCCTACTAGCCCTCGCCACTGCGGCCAGGGTCAGCGAGCTTCACGCCTTCTCGACCCATCCATCGTGCCTACAGTTCCGGGCGGACGGTTCGCTACAACTGCTGCCGGACCCGAACTTCCTGGCCAAGACACGGCTTCCACTAGCCGCCCCACAAGTGGTCTCCATACAAGCCCTGAGGGGACCTAGCTTCTCCCGGGACTCCAGACAACAAGATCCGGTGAGAGCAGTGCGTATCTACTTGCGCAGGACCAAGCCTCTGCGCAGGGGCCGCACCCGCCTTTTCCTTCCTTTGTCTCCAGGTAAAAATGACATTACGGCCCAAACGATCTCCGCCTGGCTCCGTTGGGTGATACGCTCCGCATACCACGACCTCGCCCCTGACACCGCCACGCATCTGAACATCAGGGCGCATGAGGTACGAGCCATGGCGGCGAGCCTTGCATTCGACCGCAACTGTGCAGTCAAAGACATTGTGGCGGCCGTAGGCTGGCGTTCAGAGTCAACCTTCGCCAGATTCTACCTGAGGGACCTCTCCGGCCACAGCGAGAACCTGTCGCTGGTGGGGGATGTCACGGCAGCACAACACTCCCTCCCGGCACCCCGGGTGCCGTAGGTATTCTTCGCTAAAATTATCGGGAGGTTGTGCCTGGGAGGGCGGGTCTCGGGTGTCACAATTTATTTTAATCATTATGCAGTATTTTCTTTCGTGGAGAACTTTCGTTCTTTGTTGTGTGTTGCGGTTATGGCATGTGACGTCAAGAACATATGACGTAAGATGTGTGTTTGGAACATGTGACGTAGGATGTTGGTTTGAAGAGTTACGTCACTGTGAATCGTTTGGAAGACAGTCAGTCAGGAGAGATTTTTGCTCTCGAGTAAAAGTTGTTTTTTTGTGAGGTGTAGTGGGCAGAGAAATGCCGTGTTATGGTCTATGGTAGAATAGACGATTGAGAGCGGAATGCTCAGTACAGTGGTACGTAAAATTTTGTAGTTTAAGAACTACGACTAGTAACCAGATCGACTGATTAGAGTAACGAGTACCGGACCTTGTCCAACGGCCAAGATGGGCAAACAGGCCTGAAACAGTCGAAGGTTTACTTCACGCATCTTTGGGTATGTATTTGTTTATTATATAGCTGATTCGCGTTTGTTAAGTAGTAGATTCGGAAAATGTATTAGTTGTTCGGCTCTAGATCTGAGATTGTATGATATTCGGCGCGCATCGGCGAGTTTGCGGTGTCGTCTGGCGATCGGCGCGCGGGATTGAATGGAATGATCAAAACGTTTTGTAGGGCCTGTTGATTTTGAAATGAATAATTCGTATCGTGGTGAGAGGTTATGTGTTGTGCGGAAATATGTCGTATTCGTGTGTGTGCATGATATTTCGAATTGACTGTTATTACAATATTTATTCGATGTCGGAAACGATCGGGAATCGGCGACAACGTCCGGAAGCCATTAACGGTCGTCATCGTTACAGTGTCGTCATTCCGGCGGAAGTAACTTTTTAGCAATGGCGGATTTCTTATGGAGAGATACGTTTTGTATGTGTTATAGATGCTTCCATCCCCTATCACCAGCTGAGAAGTTGGATTTGTGTATGCTTCATGTGGGAATGTAATTAATCAACGTGGTGTACGAGATAACAAGTTGATCCTGACGGTGTGCGTGTGGAGCTTCGACGTGTCATCGCGAGAGACAGTGCGATTATTCGACCAGTGGTGTGGCCGAATCAACAGCAGCGACGCTACATCCATCTTTATCCACGGTCGGAGTAATCAAACTGTTTGATCGTTCGAGGATCTAAGCATTAATTAGTGTCAGTTATTATCGACAGACATTGCGGAGATGTGACATCGTAGTGGAACAATAAGTGTAGGATGTGTGGTTAGTGCTGTGAACATTGTACGAATGGTTAAGGGTGTGCGTGAGTTACAGGTGCATGTATGAATTGAGTGAATATTGCGTAGGTTTGTATACGTCTTGTCTATTGTTTGTCGTGCGAATGAGAAGATCAAATTATTAAAATCGAACAAATATCCAAATATTCCGAGTGGTATATATTCTTCCTCCCTGGTGTGACATCGGGGACCTAATAGTTTGCTTAGGGACGTAATTAGCGGCACCCACCGCCTCATCGACATTCTTCCTAACAGTAATGTCATCGGTAATGTTGTTTTGAGAAAACAAATGTATTTTTCTCTAAAATAAATTTTTTTGAAAAATACTTACCGATGACATTACTCGGAGGACCCTCCCACCTACCCCGCTGCCGCTGGCTCGCTACGATACAGAATGGCGAATCAGGTGACCGCGTTCCGGATATGGAGGGAAGGGAGGCTACCGTGGCTCTGCCTAGCAGATAGCGCCCCCTGATACCTTCCCTCCTTAAAGGCACACAACCTCAATTTTGGGCTAAAATTAGGCTAGCGAGACAGTATTCCTAACAGTAATGTCATCGGTAAGTATTTTTCAAAAAAATTTATTTTAGAGAAAAATACATTTTTCTTTAAAAGGTATTTTTTTGAAAAATACTTACCGATGACATGACTTGAAGGACCCTCCCACCTGCCCCGCTTGCCGCTGGTGAGCCTAATTTCGTGACTGGAGTTCACAGGTGAATAGGGCTGGTGGGTAGGAGCGGGAGACAACTCTCGGTCCCTCTGGGGGTTCCCCGAGTGCCTCCCGGGTTGTGTTTACACAACGGGTTCTTAGGCTAGAATTGAGCAAGGAGTGGACACTCCTGATGTCATGTCATCGGTAAGTATTTTTCGAAAAAATACCTTTTAAAGAAAAATGAATGTTCCCAGGCACCCGGCCTCTCGGCATTACCTGCATTTCGCCTTTTGCGGGGTCAGTTTCGGGCCCTACCCTTCGGTCTCAACCTCAGCCCTTGGGTCTTTACGAGGATTATGGACACCGTAGTCGCTGGAGCCAGGCAGGATTCCTCGAGCCCTACCTCCAACTATCTCGACGACCTGCTCCTCAGGAATCAGGATGCGGCCGTGCTAGAGGTGGACAGGGACGCTCTCCTAGCGCTTCTTCGCCGGCTTGGGTTCTTCCTCAACGAGGGAAGTCGGACCTGGTACCGTCTCGCCGATTTGTCCACCTGGGCATGGATTTTCTGACCGATCTCAACAGGGTACGTCTACCGGAGGCTCGGATCCAGAAGCTGGCAGCCTTGGCACGGCAAGTCTCCCTAGCGGTCGCGGTCCCGGCCAGGACCTGGCTCCAGCGCTTGGGTCTAATCAGTGCACTGGCTGACGTGTTACCTCTCAGCAGGCTTTACGCTTGACTGCTACAGCTGCATGTGCTGCTCCACTGGCGTCCATCCTCAGGAGATCTCTCAGCCTCGATCCCAGTCTCGCTGCTGATCCGGCTGCATCTGCTCCGTTGGACAGATCACTCTCGGTTGGTGACAGAAGTCCCTCTCTCCACCCCTCCGCCTACTTTCTCCATTTGCACGGACGCAAGTCTCGACGGCTGGGGTGCCCACTTACTCCCGGAATGCAGCACCGTCTTGGGCTGGTGGGCGTCGGACCTTCGACAAACATAACAGGCTGGAGTTGAGGGCAGTGTGCGTGGCACTCATCCACTGGGAATCACGGCTCTGCGGCCAAGAAGTCCTGATCCTGTCCGACAATGCGACGGTAGTAACCTTTATTCAGAAGCAAGGCGGCACTTGGGCCCCGGCCCTCTGCATGCTACTTTACCGGATCTTCTTGTGGAGCAGGGATCGCGGGATTGCGCTCCGAGCACGGCACATCCCGGGACACCTGAATGTTCTCGCAGACTCCCTCTCGCGACGAGGACAGCTCCTCCACTCCGAGTGTTCCCGCCGGCCGGACTCTTCTGGATGTTCTGTGAGCACTGGGAGATGCCATGATCGCCCTGTTTGCGACCAGAGGGAACAAGCAGCTGCCTCTTTGTCCTGCCCATCCAGGACCCCCTCGTGTGGGCGGTGGATGCTGTCCGTCTCCTGGGAGGGCCTCGTGGCCTACGCTTATCTTCTCTTGGTGCTGGTGCCCAAGGTGCTCCTCAAGCTACGGGGTTGCAACACGGTCCTACTGTTCGTCACACCGTTCAGTTGGAACAGGGCGTGGATGACAGATTTTCTGCCTCGCCACCGACCCTCCTCTCTGGCTCCCCACACCTCGTACGATGCTGGAGCAGCCCAGGCAGAATCTCTTCCACCCTTGCTCGGAGAGACTTCTGCTTCATGCCTGGAGGTTGTGCAACAAGCCCTCACAGCGCGAGGTTTTTCGATGCAGCAGTGGAGGCGATCACGGAAGCCTGCAGACCATCCACCCTTCGGGTGTACGTCGGAAGTGGAGGATTCTACAGTCCTGGTGCGAGTCCCAGCGCCTCTTCCCCATGGCTCTGACCACGCCTCAGCTGGCTGAGTTCTTCTTGTGGCGGTTACTGAGCAGAACTTCACCCCGTTCACCATCCATGGTTACCTCTCGATGGTGGCAGACACTTATTGACACTTAGGCCTACCAGACCCGGGAGCGTGCAAGGACCTCTCAGACCTGATGTCCCACTTCGCACTGCAGCGGCCAGTCTCTCGTTCGCTCGTTCCACGCTGGGACCTCCCGTGGGGGTTGCTTTAGTTGAACTCCAGTCGGTTCGAACCTCTTACCTTGGCCCGCCTCGCAGACGTGACTAGGAAGACCTGCTTCCTCTTGGCCTGTGCCACAGCGGCCAGAGTGAGCAAGCTGCATGCCCTTTCAGCGGACCCAGCCTGTATGCAGTTCAGGACCGATGGATCAGTTCACCTTCTGACCGATCCTTCCTTCTTGGCCAAGAATAGACTCCCCACGGCGGCGCCCCGGGTGTTGAGTCTTCGCCCATTACAGGGTTCGGCCGGGCTAGGACGTCACGACTGCAGGACCCGGTCCGAGCATTAAGAGTCTACCTGCGCAGAGTGAAGCCCTTCAGGAGAGGCCGCTCCCACCTCTGCCTGCCCTCGGCCCCAGGCCGAGCTGGCACTTCTGCCCAGACGATCACATCCTGGTTGCGATGGACCATCCACTCGGCTTATATAGATCTCTCCCCATAGGGGGCCAGGAGATTGCAGATATGGGCTCACAAAGTCAGAGCGGTCGCCGCCAGCGGCGCATTCGACCACAACTGCGCAGTCAGAGACATTGTTGCAGCAATCGGGTGGCAAGCAGAGTCCACCTTCGCCCACTTCTATCTCCGAGACCTCTCTGATCAACGAGAGAACCTGGCCTTCATCGGAGACCTCTCGGCAGTGCAACACTCCCTCCGAGCGCCTCAGGCGCCACAGGTACTTCTTAGCTGAAATCGTAGAGAGGTTGCCCCTCGAAGCTAAGCTTTTAGCCGTGGCAGGGTTTTTGGGCGGCACCCTCCTCCTCTTTGCTATTCTTCCATATAGTAATGTATTTTGAGGAAACAAATATATTTTTCTCTAAAATGTATTTTTTCGAAAAATACTTACCGATGGCATTATTCGGAGGACCCTCCCACCTACCCCGCTTGCCGCCACTACGCTAAGTGTAAGACTGGCGGGAATGCACGGCTCACGTGACTGGATGGAGGGAGGAGAGACTACCCGGTCACTTGGATATAACTTTGAGTTACGGCCCTTGTCATGTAGGTACACACAAAGGGTCTTAGGCTGAAATCGGGTAAGAGGTATATTCCATATAGTAATGCCATAGGTAAGTATTTTTCGAAAAAATACATTTTAGAGAAAATTTCATTTTTTTTCAGTTTGTTAGAATATTTATTCACAACAGACTTCCTGTACTGAAAGTGTAACAAAAGTTAATCACGTTCTAGTTAAGCTATCTTTTACTCTTTCAGTAAATGAAGTCTACTGCAGATCTCTATGTTGTCCGTGTGCAAAATCAGGATAGGTACATTTTTTTATGTGAGATTGTTTTTGTGATAGCAGAATGAGTCTGTGTACTGGTCTAGAGGTATGTCCATCCGTCATTAGTCCATGTGTGGTAAACTCCATCTTATGAATATATTCTCAGTGACAGTTAACTCATTCAGTTCTGATACACCACATCAAGACAGGGATCGAGCATGATAGTTCAAGGGTAGTGAGAGAATAGCTTGGTGCCGAGAGGTGCCAAGCTATTCTGCACTACCCTTGAACTATCAAGCTCAATCTGTCTCTAGAATTGCAGTACAGTCCTTCAGAGGGCAACTTAGGTCGCAGTCACTGGGGATCAGTAAATTTGCCTGCCATAAACAGTGCCAATGACACATGATTTTCTCAGGTCAGTACAGTAATAATTATACTGTAGTTTTGATGCAAAAGCCTAACAAAAAAGTCATGTTTTCAACCTTTTTTTCCAGATCAAGGAATGTGAACAGCTTTTCTATGTGTGGAGATAACTCAAAGAACAGGTCTACATCCATCTACCTGTGGATGCATTGTGAGAATCGTGGAAGGTCAACATTCACCTGGACAACCAGCCCTGAATATTTGGGGAGGACTATAGTCTCAGCTTTTACATTCGTGATTCTACATTTATTGTTTCAGTGTCCAGAGGCTATTGCCTATGAACTATCCCAATCAGCAAAGGCCATTGGGCTGATGTCGGTGGCAGTTGGCCCGTGCACGGCTGTGCGTGGGACAGGTGTGGCCAACATCAGCAGAATTGCCTTTTGCATATGGGGATAGCACACAAATAAAAGGATGGGGGTAGTTCATCATGATAGCTCAAGGGTAGCTGAAGAGAGGAGCTGGATTCACCATATAAGCTAAAGGGTTGGGACTGATTAGCTTGGCGCATGCATGGGTGCCAAGTTTCCCAGGCAATATTGCTCAAGGGTGGTGCCAGAATAGCTTGGCACCATAAGGCGCCAAGCTATTCTGGCATGACCTTAAACTAGAGGTGCTACTCATCAGGTGGCTCTTTCAGTCCATCTCAGTGATGGAAGTAAAGGAACTTTGGAAGTTGTAAAACTAAGAACATGGTGGTAGACTGGGTCCCACCAGCGACCTAAATTATTTCACATTGATGCAATGAGCAGAATCCTTCGCTAGGTTATTTTCACTCTCTTCACACACCACTCTCCAAAAAGCACATCATCGACCATTTTCTTGAGCCAGGACCATGTTGATATGTTTTTGCACTCTTTGTTGATTTCTTGGCTCTCGCTAAGCTTTTTCTTACAGTATCTGAGTGAAACATCTTGCATCACTCATTTTCTGATATTGTATAACTCTAAATGAAGGATGTATGAGAAATGAACTTGTCATTTGTGACCCGCCACCACGAAATGAGTCGTAATGTCCCTGACCCGATTTCTCGCTATTCGTGAAAATTGTCGGGTGGCATAGTCGGGTACATGTGTGGGGTCCCCAGTTTCTAAAAACCATAACTCGGTGACCAATCGTCCGATTCACATGTTATTTGCACCATTAAAAAGGGTTTTCTTTCTAGTTTCTGCTGATATCAATATCTCAATATGTCCAAAAAGTGACTTTAGACTCATTTTGAAAATTGTCGGGTGGCGTGGTCGGGTACATGTGTGGGGTCCCCAGTTTCTATAAACCATAACTCGGTGACCAATCGTCCGATTCACATGTTATTGGCACCATTGAAAAGGGTTT
Source organism: Semisulcospira habei (assembly GCA_036245525.1). NCBI lineage: Eukaryota > Metazoa > Mollusca > Gastropoda > Semisulcospiridae > Semisulcospira > Semisulcospira habei. Next base: position 141,075,978 of record BTPG01000008.1, read on the forward strand.
TCTTTCTAGTTTCTGCTGATATCAATATCTCAAAATGTCCAAAAAGTGACTTAAGACTCATTTTGTGGTGGCGGGTCACATTTGTGCCAAGTGAAAAGTTTGGGAGAGTTAACACAAAGAACCGCATTGTCTGGTCTTGTGTACGGTATCTCACATGAGACTGTAATAGCTTCTATCATCTATTATTCTACAAGAGTCCATGTACATCCATAAAGGTATCAACAGGAAAATTGTCCTGAGTCGCACAGAATTAATGGGGTATTTGTCCTCTTCATAGGTGGATTCAAAACACAACCAACGTCTTGGATTTCTCATACCCTGTATTTCTTTGAGCTGATTCTGATTTAGGAACAACCTTTATTCAGTGGTGTACTGAATATATACTAAATTGTTTCCCATGATTTCAGTAATGTCCCATTTCTTTTGCTCGTAAGTATAGTCAGTGCATGGTGACACAGGGTGCTTTCTTTTAAAAAGTGTCTTACATTTTATGCCTTATTAATATTACTCATGATGGTGTCTGACTACAGTTTCAAGCTTTTGAAAGCTGACAACTGATGATGAACTGTGTGGCATTCGACAGCCGTCCACTGGTCTTTTTGAGCTGTGATCATTGTGCTAATTTTACGCAACTTGTGTTTGATCTTTCCATGTATGCTATACTATTGATATTTATTTGTGCACTCATCCACTGGCACTGTACATGCACAAGTGGGTTGCTGTTTCATACACACAGTTAACTAGTGCACATGTACATTTAACTCATATCATCCTGATACAACCATTGCTTAAAATAAATTTGACGTAGTTCAAGGGTGGTGCCAGAATAGTTTGGCGCCTGAGGCGCCAAGCTATTCTGGCACCGCCCTTAACTAAAACGGTTGCGCTAGCTCCTAATCTACATATCCTAAACGACCTGCTTCTCTCCACCGACTCGGGCAACATCTCCCTTTTTACACTACTCGATCTGTATGCCGCCTTCGACACTATAGACCACTCTATCCTCCTCCACCGCCTCCACCACTCCTTTGGCATTACTGACTCTGCACACTCCTGGTTTCTCTCCTACCTCTCCGACAGACAGCAGTCAGTCACCATCGACGGCGTCTCCTCCAACCCAGTCACACTCTCCTGCGGAGTTCCACAAGGGTCTGTCCTGGGTCCGGTCCTTTTCACACTCTACACCTCTCCCCTGTCCAACATAATCCAGTCTCACCACATACACCACCACCTCTACGCTGACGATTCACAACTACTTGACAAAGACAAACTCGACAACACTCGGTCACTACTGACTTGCACGGCTGACTGTGACGGCAAAGAAGCTTAAACTGAACGACGACAAAACGGAAGCCATGCTGGTAGGCACTCGCCAGAAACTCTCCCAGCTCCCTCCCTCTCTCCACCTTCAGCTCGACAGCATCCCCATCTCCCTCTCTGACTCGGCCAAGAACCCCGGCGTTATCCTCGATTCCTCTCTGTCCATGACCAACTTCGTCTCCGCCACAGCCTAGGCATGCTATTTCCACCTCTGCTGCATCAGTCAGATCAGAAAATACCTCACTACTGAAGCTGCCACCAAACTTGCTGTCTCTCTCATATTATCTCGCATCGACTACTGCAACTCTCTCCTTTCCGGCCTCCCTCACTCCACCACTTTCACTCTCCAGCGCGTCAAGAACAATGCTGCCCGCCTCGTCCTCGGAAAGAAAAAATCTGACCACATCACTCCCCTGCTCAAACTCCTTCACTGGCTCCCCATGCCCCAACGCATCCAATACAAGATTCTGTCTCTCTGCTACAAATCCCTGAACAACTACGCTCCTGCCTATCTCTCCAACTTACTTTACCCCTACACACCTTCCCGCTCCCTCCGCTCTGCCTCCGACCCTCTCCGCCTCCACGTCCCCCGCACCAAACTCAGCATTTTGGCCCCCGCTCCTCCATCTACGGTCCATCCACCTGGAACACTCTCCCACTCTCTCTCCGTCAGAAACTCTCTCTCTCCTCCTTCCAGTCCGCCCTCAAAACTTACCTCTTTCAGCAGTTTTAGCACTATATCACCACACTCCCCACCCCAAGCTGACTGTCGTAATGTATCTCACTATTTGTGTTACGTGAGTCATTGTCTAAAGCGTGTGCATGCGTGTGCGAGTTGTGAGTGCGCGCTTAGAGTTATAATTATAATAAGATAAGCGATTTATAAATACCGTAATTATTATTATTATTAATCTATAATGTAGCCTTCACAGGACAATAAGCAAATTTTACAAAATCAGCCTCAGGATGTAATGGGTTAAATAATGTTTGCAAAGTGCTAATCTTTTCCTCTGCCGCATTTTGCTCCTCCACAGATTTTGATGAGGTAACTGGGTAAGCTGGTGAATACATCAGATTATAAAGCAGTGGACTGTTGTCTGAAAGAACGTGGATTTGAACCCAAGTCTGGACTACATTTTTTAAAGACCTTTGTCTTATGCTTGTCTTGAAATCACCTCATGGTGGCATAAAATGCAAAATCCCAGTGTTTAACCTGTTACATTTGTGTGCTGTTCTTTGATTTTGGACCTTAACGCCTACAGCTATGAGGTCGAAAATCAAACTCGGAGGCCAGCACACAATTGTCTTGGCCTTTGTTGTCTCCCTTGCATAACTTATGTAACACCACAGTGCCTATGTTACCGGGTTTACCTTCAAAGTTCAATGCCCCCTCTTCTTATACATGTGCTGATTTTATTTCACCCTTTTATTGCCCGTTGACAGAAACTGTGTTGCTGCAGTCTTCGTCAATTCAACATCAACAAGCCTTATCTGTCCTAGGAACAGGGATTCAAAGTGGTGTCAGCAAGAGGCATAGATGCTCATGAGCCCCCGCGACTGCGGGGGCTCATGAGCATCTATACCTCTTGCAGTTTGGTGTGTTCAGATTTTCTCGGCACTGGACGGGTTAATGCGCACTGCATTAATGGCTGTGGAAGTGTTGTGTTGGTGCTGGCAACGCTATACAAAGTTTTTGCAGCTATTGATGACGGACACCTTGATTGAGTTAACTCCCATGTGCAAGCAGCCACCAATACTGTAAACAGTACTGGTGGCTGCATTCACAATGAGGTTAAGACATTTTCCAAGATCTTTATGTGGCTGATGTTAATGTTGTTGAAGGATTATGTTTTCTCATAGGGCAATATCATTCCTACAGTTAGGAACGTGGTGCTGTATGGAAGTGTGAAGTCTTTCTAGAAGAACACTGGTCATTGATATTCAAAGGTTGCTGAGAGGTTGAGCAAACGTATTGCAGTCGGGGTCCATTTTCCGGTGCTTGGCTAGCAACAAGTTATCCACAAGCTTGATGAGAACCCACGTAGTGCGTGCTAGATCCTTCTGGCACAGAAACAGTTGAGCATCTTCACAGCGAATGACTTGTGCGGGGGCAACCTCAGGGTTGACTGAAGGGGCCACCACAAAATCACAGTTAATAGGCTGTTGGTGTTTCTCAGTCATCCCTTTCGTTTTTGAGAATTCCACTTCTGCTTTCCTGCTGTGAGATTGCCTTTGTTGCCTGCTCAGCAGTAAATCCTATAGCTAACAACGTTAAACCCTAATAACTGACTAACTAACCACTTCTGCCTCCCAGAAGGGTAGGACCCTCATCAGAAATCGACTTGGTGCTGGGGGAGCAGTCGGCTCAGACAAATTAATAATGGCACAATCGCCCATTTCCAACATGTCATCGTCGGAGTCGCTGGAAGCCACTGGTCTGATTCATCTTCTGAGACATCCTCAAAAGGGCCCTGTGTCCTAGGGCCACCACTTGCACCTCTTTTGTTAGCTTAGCACTGAGAAGGGCCGCCACACCCTGTTCACTCTCTGCAGTTCCTGACAGAAGGGTCGCTGCAGGTCTCTTTTGGCCCAGTGAAATCTGAGCAGGGTTAGATGACTTTCTGCTCCTGGGATTTGTTGGGCATGGCTGAAACCAGTCAAAAGGGCCAAAAACACTTCACTAACTATGGATGCCCTGGGGAAAAAAACTGAAATTTCTGCTGAGCCACTCTAAGAGATCACAATTGCTAAGCACACACACACTGTGAATTAACACACAGTCTTAATGCTAAAACAACACACGGTCACAATCATAAAACTAGAAAAAGAAGATGAAGAAAACGTTGCTGAAGGATCTTGGAAAGTGACGTACACTGTGCATTTTAGTAGTCTTTTGTAAAATTAACACTTGTGTGCATGGGCATATAAAATAATGGATAGCCCACTTATGCACAAGCATTTAAAATAAAGGTTAACCCCCTTGTGCATGAGCTCATACAAGAAGGGTTGGCCCCAGCATGCAGCCATTGCTGCTCTGAACAGTACCAGTGGCTGTATGCACATGGGGGCTAACACTTCTTTGTAGACTAGTGTTTTCATGGTGTGCGTAGACTAAGCAATATTATTCACGCTAATAGCAAAACTAGATTAGTGTGAGAGTCACAGGAGTCACAGATTGCAATTGTACCCATAGCGTGAGTTGATCACCATTTTGTATTTCGTGGGACAAAATCTGCGTGTTCCACATACAAATATTTTGAAGGGTTGTGGTACCTGGCTGGTAGTTTTGCTGTCAAAATTTGTCACGGCTGTCTATCGGCAAAGTTTACTTTCTTCTTATGTTTTTTTTTTCACTTCCTTGACAGCTTTGCTGATTAACCCATTTAGCCCCAACGCCCTACAGCAGGAGATGGATTTACCATAATAATTAAAGGGTAGTGCCAGATTGGCTTGGCACCTGGAGACGCCAAGCCAATCTGGCACTACCCTTGAATTATTATGGGCAACCTACTCCTGCAACTCGTACATAGGAGTGAGGTAACACCTCCAAAATGTGGGACATGTAGCCATGGGGCTAAATGGGTTCAGCTAGTTTCTGCATCAAATTAACTCTTTCCATATTCGGATCCGGAGTGCACCCTCGTGATGTAATTTGTGTCTTTGGTCAGGCTGACACCGGATAAGTAGCATCAAGGCATTCCTGACAAGATGGATCATCTTGTTGACCTGCAGTTACATTGCTGGCTAACTGTTAATTCACCGCACACATTATGAAAACAACCACATGCATGAAAACGCAAGATCAGTGGCACTTGCGAAATGGCAGGCAATCAACCATGCTGATTTGGATGTTTGGTCTCCTCTTTCATTTCGTTAGTGATTTATAATATGATATGTACCAGGTGGGATCTTAAGTTCAAGTCCAGGGGATGAGTGTGGTTCCAAAATACTGTATTTTATTTCTTGTGAGCAAAGGTCTTTCTCCGATTATGTGTGCTACCGTATTTACAGTGCCGAAGTTGATATGTATACCAATAGCTATTAATTCCATTCTACTAAAAAGGCTTGAGATGACATATGGAGTGAAAGGCACTGTTCTTGGCTGGTTTAAATCATATGTCAGTGACCGGTGTCAGTGTGTTATTCTTGATGGTATTGTATCAGCTCCAAGCCCCCTTGTGTACGGAGTTCCTCAGGGTTCCGTCCTGGGACCCGTCTTATTTACATTATACTCCCAGCCTCTGTCAGACGTTATTTCTGCTCATGAGTGTGACTTCCACAAATACGCTGATGACACGGAGCTGTCAAAGGGTGCACCTCCTGATGAGTTTTCTTCAGTTCTGTCAGGCATTGAAACATGCATAGACATTTTAACGTGGATGAATAGTAACAAGCTGATGTTGAATGCTGACAAAACTGAAGTAATTCCTGTTGGTGCTCCCTCCCGGCTCCGACTTGTAAACAGTGCTTCTGTCAACATTGCTGGCAGCACCATTCCCTTCAAAATATCAGTTAGATATCTTGGTGTCAAGATAGATCAGACACTGGCCATGCACGATCAAATCAGCAGTGTTTGTCGAGCCTCATTCCTGGAGCTCAGACGCATTGCATCTATCCGGCCTTATCTCTCTGAACGCGCTTCGGCTAGACTAGTCACTGCGCTGGTAACTTCCCGCCTTGACTATTGTAATTCCATCTATTCAGGTCTGCCCATGGAACAGGTATGTCGGTTGCAAAGGGTTCAGAACAGCGCTGCACGGCTTGTTCTAAAGAAGCGTAAACGCGACCACGTGACACCCATGCTTAAAGAACTCCACTGGTTTCGATGCCAGTACAAGATGGCAACTCTGGCATACCGTCACTTCGACGGGACTCTACCGGCTTACCTTTCTGCTTCACTCTGCACATACCAGCCTTCACGTTCTCTGCGGTCCTCCAGTGAGAAACGTTTGAAGGCTCCGAAGCGTAACTTGAAAACTGTTGGTGAACGCTCATTCAGCTTCATTGCACCTTCAGTTTGGAACTCGCTGCCCATGCATGCCTGTCAGTCTTCGAAATCTCTCTACTCTCCCTCAGTTTAAGGCTCAGTTGAAAACTCACTTCTTCCAGCTTGCTTTTCCTCTGTCGTAGATCCGTGGTCCTGTTGTATTTATTTGTAATGTTATTGTATTCGTCTATGTCATGTTTGACTGCGTGTGTTAGCGCTATACAAGAACCATTCATTATTATTATTATTATTAATTTTTCGCCTGGTAAAGTGTTGCTGTCGGCCATCGCTGAGAATGAAGAGTGGTATCATCTTTTAGTACCAGTGGGTACTCTGCGTTTCTTTAGGACTTACAGCAGTGGAATGTGTACAAAGTGTTGTGGCCGTGCACATTATTATTGCAGGTGTGTTGTCAATGCCACACTGGAACAGGGTAGTAACACATGACTGATCCAGGACAGCGTGGTTTGCAGGTGTCATGCCACCAGTGTTGAATGCTGCTTTCCCCATCAAAGCTTACTGTAGGATATAAGCATTGTCCAGTTTTGGAGGCCGTATCAGATGTTGAGATTGAGACTTGTGCAGCTCTTGCTTTGGCTGAAACTTTCCGACACCATGTTTAACCTTTTGGCTGTCGGTAGAATTTTTTGTCGAGGTGAGTCCTGCAGGAATTGCCTCAACAAAAAGCGCTACTGACAGCCAAGGTGTTAAGCCCTCTTGTGCATGCAGCCCACATAACTCTGTACATGCATGCGCAAGGGGGTTACGGGAGAACATAAACACCATCTGGATGAGCTTTTGGGAGAGAACTAAGTTACTGGATCAGCCATCTTTTTTCCCCACAGTGTGAAATGTGTGCTGTTCTGTGTAATTTTTGGCCTTGCGGTGTTAGGCATGTCATCTACACCGAGTCCTGAAGGTCTGCGTAAGCGCATTGTGACGACTAGCCTTTATCACATTCTTCCCCATTCAGTTGAAGAAATTCATGGTGGGGTACATTTTGGAAGTATGAGCAGGGGATCCCTCACAGTTGTGGATCTTCCCAAGGTAGATGTGAGCCAGGATGTTGCTCCTCCTGACCCATCTGTGGTTATGTAGAATGTGTTCCCCTCCCTAGTCCCTGTTGGCCATTCATGGTGGATTTAGGCATGTCATTTTTTTTACCATGGAGCATTAAAACTGAATGCCATGCCTACAAGGCTGGCAAGCCCCAGTTGATCATCCAGGGTATGAGCACAGTTCCAAATGCTGTTGGAGCAGACGTCGTTGTCTTTCTATGATTATGTGCTGTATTTACATGGCTGTTGCAACGTTTTTAGAATGTTTCTCAGGGTGATGTGGAAACTATTCTGTGCAGAAAGACCTCTTTGACAAGGTAACGGAGGACACCGGTATTGTCAGGCTGATTGAAGAACACATATTCTCTTCACTTTCATCGTCTGAGATGATCTCTACCTTAGCTATAGCAACTGTTCTGTGTGGAACTGATGGTCCTTTATACTTGAAGGTTTTTGCAGTACTGTGTTTCTAGCATTGTATCCCTTGGATGGCTTTGACTCTTTGGTGCTGATTGAACAAAAAATTTACAAACACAATATACTTCCAGAACTAAGTGACTTCCATTTTACAGAATGGAAGTCACTTAGTTCTGGGAGTTAAAGGGTTAATGATCACACTGTTTACAATGCCATCAGTGTATTGGGCAATAATAGAGCAATTTCTCACATGTGCACACTATACAAGGCCACAGGTCTGATTTTACAATCTTATTTTGTCTTTGGAGACGAATAATATGTTTTATTTGTACTTTGAGGTGTACTGTTGCATGATCAGATGTGTTATTCGGTGGCTTAGTTGTTATAACGAGCTTTGCGACAAGACTTTGTCACAAAATCAGCCTTTATTAACTTTGTGACAATTGTTACAAAGCTTGTGGAGCAAAGTGTCCCATTTATTTTGTTTGTCAGTATACAAGCTTTGTGACTACCAAAAATGTTGTCACAAAGCACATAGGTACTCCAAGCAGTGTCCATGAGTATTGTAACAATTGCCTCATCGTGACAAAGCTCGTTACTACAGTGGCTGTGCTTGGAAGACAGTTTATACTGCTCAGCTTGTTTGCTTCTGGTGTGGTGGTTAAGTCCTTTTTGCTTTTTCAGCCTTTAGCTGTTGGTAGTGACTTTTGTCGGACTCATGCATGAGTCGTCACGACAAAAGCCGCCACCAAACAGTCAAAAGGCATACCAGTTTAGAGTATGTAACTGACTTGAGCTATAGCATTTTGCGGGTGCCAAATTTTAGTGTCTCTGTGTGCAACTACTTTACGTACATGCTTTATTTTTATGTATATAAGTGTGTGCTTGTGTTAACTTATTTTATGTTTGAAATGCATGCTTGTGTTGAGTACTGTAATGTCATGTAAGACCTGTAATATTATTTTGATGTATAAAACTGTAACCACAAATGGGTTTTAGTACTCAGATAATCAGAAATATGCATTGTAAGTGTCGAACTTAACTTGTTTTTATGTTCAGTGACATTATATTAATTCAGACTGTTAAAAAAACTCATTTCCAGTGCTCAATTGGTCAGATTTATTCCTTTCCCAGTCTAATAATTGATTTGATATGATTTCTTGCTCAGTGAGGTGAGTGCTTAGAAGAAATTTGTAATTAGATCGCCAGTAACACATGCTCATTTATTTTCAACATATTTTTACACGTGTATTTACAGGCATTTTTAAGGCTTGTATATGCAGCCTATAAACTCTTAGAGGCCTGAGGTCAACATTTTCAATTTTGAAGTTTTTGCGTAAGTTCTGAGAGATAATCCAATTTCAGAAGACAGACTGACCATATTAGCTAGAAGGATGGTGCCTGAATAACTTGGCACCTAGAGGCACCAAGCTATTCTGGCATCATCCTTCAGCTATCATGGTCAATCTATATCTTGTGGTGCATCAGAGCTAAATGGGGCAATTATATAGTGACTTGTGTGCAGACTTTTGTTTATTATTATCTATAGATAATGTACACTTGCTCAGCAACATAAAAGCATTGAATGATTGATATTATAGATTATCGACATTACTTTTATCGATACCCTATACACTGTAGTTTGCATTAGGTGGTGCTAGGTGCAAGTATATGACTTTTTTCATATGTTGTCACAATAAATCTATATTTAAAAATGATCGGTGTTAGCAAGAAGTTTGTTTTTGTTGTCTCTGGAGAACTTTCATCATGAGTGCTTTTTGCGAAGCTTTCTATTGGTTGCTTTCATTCAGTTCAGATGGGAACAGACCACACACAGAGAAAGATGCAAGCAGGAAAAAAATCCTAAGATTATTTCCCTAAGACTTGGATAGAAGTTTATAACAAATATTTGATATTATAAAAGATAAAAGAATTGACCACACGCAACCCAACATTCAAACGCATGTCTTCCCATTTTCTGACAAGCAAGATTTTCAGTGTACTACTTTGATAATTTTACTTGTTACAAAAATGGACTTGCTGTCTTTTGCCTTCACAGGCCACAAGTGCTAGCTCAGGCTGACGTCAGCCCGAGAATCTCTTCCTGACTGGAAAGTCTGTCTTGTTCTTTGGCGTTCAGATGTACGTCCTACATGATGAGGAACTTGCGTGCTAAAACCCCAGGTGAAACTAACATTTGCAAGAGGCATATATTTTCATGACCCCCTGCATGTTGCGGGGGCTCACGAGAATCTATGTCTCTTGCTGACACTGCGATTACCTAAATTGTTGCATCTTTCGCATACTCGGTTACTCACCGTGGCCTACTTAGCATCGCAACAAAAGCAGGACAAATCCACAGACAAGGACACTTACGCCTGACCTACTGCACCCAACAGGAGCAGCGCAAGGCGACCACGGAATCCCTTGGCTGGAAAAGTCCCGCATGTAATCCTGACACTTCATACTCTGATGTTTGGGAGTGCCACACTTGCTCTTGTCCACGATGTACCCGTCTGGCCAGATCGGGCCTTGCTGCAGCGCCCTCCACAATGTAGCGTTGTCGTTGATGTCGGGGAGGTAGCAGCAGTAGTAGGTGGTGGTCCCGTTCCTGAAGGTCTCCTTGTAGGCCAGGAAATGCGTGCGCCATTGGCCGCCACACTCCATCGTGTCTGCAGGACCAATCTCTTCTTCACCTGCGTTGTGGAGCGACAGTGTTGTATGATTTTAAAATTGTGTGTTGTAAAGATCATTTAACTCATTCAGCTCCGACACACTACAGCAAGACATGGATCGAGCATGATAGTTCAAGGGTGGTGCCAGAATAGCTTGGCGCCTATAGGCGCCACCCTTGAACTATCATTCTCGATCTGTCTCTAGAATTGTAATACAATCCTTCAGAGGGCAACTCACTGGGGATTTCGATCCAGGGGCAGAATGTGTTGATTGCCTCGTAGAGATCAGCAAGAGGATGCAGGTTCCGGTCAATATTCAACAATGAACATTTCAGCATATTGTTTTGTGGGTTGTTTTTTTTTTTGTTTGTTTGTTTGTTTGTTTGTTTTTGTCTTGTTTTGGGTTTTTTTTCGGTGTAAATGCAGTTGAGCAGTGGAGAAAAGACAGCTGAAAATATTTAAGATCACTTTTGATGGGATAAAAAATTATGTCTAAAACGTTCTCTCTAACTGAATTCATTAAACATTTGTTCTTAACTCCAGGCCGTTAAAATGTGGCTTCCTTTCGTATTTTTTTTTTTTTTTATCCCTTTCTAAACACCTCATAGTTCTGTTTGTGTGCATTAAATGATGATTGATTAGTTCTGGGTTTAATGCCCACGGCACCGGAGTGATAATGGACGGCCCTAACGGGTGGGTTACGGGGAGGCAGGGAAAGCTGTTGTCAGTCTATGGAGTACGACCTGAATACTGATCAATTCAGGCGCGCTGTGTGCATGTGTGAGTTGTTTTACGAAACCTGTCGAGTGTAGAAAGACAAAGACCATGGCAGCCAAGATCGCCAGCATGATGAGCGACGCACAGCACCCCAGCAGAAAGCACCTTCGCCGGCGTTTCCTCTTGATTGCCTCCCTTACATTGTCGCGGTTACCTTCCTTGACGATGTCCTCCGTCTCACCCTGTTGATTTCAAACACAGACGATAGCAATAACATATTGCAATAATAACACAGTCGACGACGATTAAGCAGGGGAAACAAATTTTCGTTCGACTTACCTCCTTCATACGGATAAGTCGAATTTTTCACAGAGTTGTTCGACTTAAGCGTTGCTTTTTTTTTTTCTACCGACCAAAACTATGGAACGGTTCATAACACACAACGTTCGTCTAAAATAAGAATAAGATATACAAAGTCATGTTGAAACAGACAAAAAGAACAGATAGAATGTTTTATGACAAAAGAACGTCAGAATTTAATGACACCTAAAATGAATCTCTCAAATGCCGAGGTCAGACAGTTTCCCGGCGACATCTCTAACCGCACGTCTGAAAGCAGCTATAATTCAGGATGTTATTTTTTTCCTGTGGCAATTTTGTCAAATCCTTGGCTGAGAAATTTACACCCAAATGAACAGCTTTCAGGACTTAAAAGTTCAACAATTGCATGTGGCTGAGAATGTAACCTGCTTTCCCAAGTAAAGTCAGACACACCTTCTGTCCAAACAAATTGATATTACAGAGATGAGTACACATCCTATTTCTATACCACAAGTAATCGACAAAGAAAGAAGAGAGAATGCATGGACCGACAGACTCATTTTTTTGTTATTCTCATCAGTTCCTTACAATTGTTAGTGTTCGGCTGTAAACATATAACAATACTAATTACTTTACTTACTTACGCCTGTCACCCCTACCCGGGTATAGGCCGTCGACGAGAGACCTCCAGCAACTCTGTCCTGTGCTTCTCCTTCGATTCTACTCCAGGTGGTTCCCAGTCTCTTGATGTCTGCTTGGAGGTCTCGACGCCAGGAGTTTCTCGGCCTACCTCTTTTCCTCTTTCCCTGGGGGTTCCATGACAATGCCTGCCTAGTGATACTGGAAGCTGGCTTTCTCAGACTGTGACCGATCCAACCCCATCTTCTTCGCCCAATTTCATTCTCTGCTGTTATCTGCTCTGTTCTCTCCCAGAGTCTGACGTTGCTGATCTTCTCTGGCCAGTGGATTTTCAAAATTCTTCTAAGGCAACTGTTCATGAAGGTCTGTACTCTGTTGACTGTGGTTTTTGTCAATCTCCAAGTTTCTGCTCCATATAGGAGAACTGCTTTTACATTGGAGTTGAAAATCCGGACTTTGGTGTGTTGTGACAGCTCTCTGGAACTCCACACTATTTTCAACTGGAGAAAGGCTGCTCTGGCTTTACCGATTCGTGCTCTGACATCTGCATCAGTGCCGCCTTTTTTGTCTATGATGCTCCCGAGATAGGTGAAGGACTCCACCTCCTCCAACGGGGTGCCAGCAAGCAAGACTGGTTCTTCCCTGGTTGCGTTCAGCCTCATTGTCTTTGTTTTCTGTTTGTGAATGGTGAGGCCCACTTGGGACGAGATGTCAGCAAGCCTCGTGGTCTTGTCCTGCATTTGTTGATGAGTGTGGGACAGTAATGCCAAGTCGTCTGCAAAATCGAGGTCGTCAAGCTGTGTCCACAGTGTCCACTGTATTCCACTTCGTCTGTGCTCTGTGGTCATCTTACCCCACCCGGGTCTGCCTTGGGGGACTTGGGTGGGGTTAGGTATTTTTTAGTTCCCAGGGTCACCCTGGTCAGCCCCACAGGGTGGGTTTTTCTCTCTATTCTGGGGCATGTGTTTCTGTCTACCCTTTGTCCATTCACCTGTATTTGCCTTTTAAAAACTCTCCCTACTGTCTGCACTGCCTGTAGCTCTTGATATTGGATGTGTGCTACTAAATGGTCTTAGCTTTATTTAGGCCCCATGTTGTAGGTTTATGTAACGTATTTGACCGGCTGGCGACATACATTCAATTTTCTGTTTATTTTTTTTTTCCACAAGCAGTGCAGGCACGTCCTGAGAAAGCCTTGTTGCTGTCGGGACGTTAAGCAATGTACAATCAATCTGTGGTCATCTTCATGACCCAGTCTATGGCCAGTAGGAAGAGGAACGGAGACAGCAGACACCCCTGCCTGACACCAGTTCTGACCTGGAGCTCTCTGGTGAACTGCCCTTCGTGGATCACGCGACATGTCATGCCATCATAGCTGCTCTTGATCAGGCGGACGAGCTTTGTGGGTACACCGTAGTGTCGTAGGCGTTTCCACAGAGTCTCTCGGTCCACGCTGTCAAATGCTTTCTCATAATCCACAAAGTTGACGTACAGCGGGGAGCTCCACTCCAGAGACTGTTCCACGATGATGCGGAGAGCGGCGATCTGGTCTGTACATGATCGGTTCTTCCTGAATCCTGCTTGCTGGTCTCTCAGCTGGGGGTCAACGGAGCTCTTCATTCTCTCTAGGATGATCCTGTTGAAGACCTTTCCTGGTACTGACAGCAAGGTGATTCCTCTGTAGTTGGAACACTTGCTGAGGTCGCCTTTCTTGGGAAGCTTGATTAGGTACCCCTCCTTCCAGTCAGCTGGCATCACCTCCTCTTCCCAGATCTTTCCAAACAGTGGGTACAGCATCTCAACTGTTGTCTCTAGGTCTGCTTTCAGAGACTCCGCTGGGATGCCATCTGGCCCTGCTGCTTTGCCATTCTTCAAAAATGCCACTGCTTTTCTGATCTCTTCCCGGCTGGGTCTGTCACAGCTGATGGGTAGGTCGGTCTCTGCCGGCTGGATGTCGGGGGGGTTGGGTGGGCTAGGTCTGTTCAGTAACTCTTCAAAATACTCGGCCCATCTGTCGACTTGGTCTGCTCTGTCTGCAATAGGCTTGCCTTCTTTGTCTTTTACTGGTCTTTCTGTATGGCCATACTTACCCGACAATCTTCTGGTAATGTCGTAGAGCTGTTTCATGTTGCCGCTGCCTGCTGCCTTTTCTGCCTCTGCTGCCAGGCTGTGTGTGTAGGCCCTCTTGTCTGCCCTGATACTCCTCTTCACCTCGCGGTTGGCTTCCGAGTATTCCCCCTGTGCCCTTACTTTGGCTGCTCTCGTGCGACTGTTGTTGACCGCTGCTTTCTTCTGCTTCCTCGCTTCTATCTTCTTCAAGGTCTGTGCCGACAGCCAGTCCTTGTGGTGGTGTTTCCTGAACCCTACAGTGTCTTTGCAGGTTGAGTTCAGCGCCTCTCTAACTGCCTTCCACTGCTGCTCTGTGGTGACCGCCTCCTCTTCATTTACTAGCTCCTGTAGCGCTTGAAACCGGTTGGACAGCACCAGTTTGAACTCTTCTCTCCAGTTTCTCTCAGGAGGCCTACATTATAGCGCTGTCTTCTTGTTGTCTCTGTGCGGCTTTTCTTTAGCTTGAGCTTCATTCTTAAGGTAAGCAGATGGTGGTCTGAGGCGACATCTGCTCCCCTCCTCACTCGAACATCTTGAAGGGATCTTCTAAATTTCTTGCTAATGCAGATATGGTCTATTTGGTTCTCTGTTGTATGGTCAGGTGAGACCCAAGTTGCTTTGTGTATTCTTCTGTGTGGGAAGATGCTGCCTCCAATGACAAGTCGGTTTAGAGCACAAAAGTCTACAAACCTCTCCCCGTTCTCACTCATCTCCGAGCCTAGTCCCTGTCTCCCCATCACCTCTTCGTATCCGGTGTTGTCCTCCCCTATTTTGGCATTAAAATCGCCCATGACTATGGTGATGTCTCGCTCCGCACATTTGTCCACGGCACTCTGGATTCGGTCGTAGAACTCTTGTTTCTCTTCCTCGTCACTGCCATTGGTGGGCGCATAACACTGGATGACGTTCAGCTTGAGCATTTTCTTGGTTCTAAAGGCTGCTGTTATAATTCTTGGCCCAAGAGGTTCCCAGCCCATCAGCGCTCTCTGTGCCACTGGTGACAGTATGAGTGCTACTCCTTCTGTATGGGGGGCATTCTCCTCTTCATGACCTGAATACAGAATCATCTCCCCACTTAACAGCCTTTTCTGGCCAGACTGCGTCCATCTGGCTTCACTGATGCCTAGCAGGGAAAGGTTGTACTTTTGCATTTCCGCTGCTATCTGGGCGGCCTTGCCGCTCTGGTACATGGTCTTGACGTTCCATGTGCCCATGGTTGTATCCCTGGATAGAGAGAGGCGGCTCGGTCCTGTGGCTTCCGAAGACTTCCGGCTTTCACCACAGGACGTCATAAGTCTTCTAGTAGAAGAACCTTCCTCCTCCAGGAAAGGAATTACTGTTAGTCTTTTCGTCGGCGTTTTTGTAGCTATTTCCTTTTTTGCAGGGTGGGGAAGCTACCCAGACGCCCAACCCCCTTACTAGGAGGACCAGGGGTTTTCTGACGGGGTCACCTTCCCTTAGACCATGTTGGTTCACGGCACCTTATTTCATTCGGTGCACCCCTCTCTCGAGGGACCCCCTATCCACCACCCAGGGGACGCGCCTCAACGCCGTATGGTCCCAGCGCGAGGAACAATACTAATGAAAAATCAAAAAGAAAACACTAGAAATATAACACAATGGAGGCATTAAAGCGATCTGCCCTAAGGTGGGCTTCGATTGCTAAACTTTCCTGATAAAACGGGTTCTCAATGTTGTCTTGCCTCAGCGGAGACTTTTCTACTCTTCTTTTTACAATCCATGTGAGTATGCACACGTAACAGAGGTTTTCTAGCGGCCCTGGTATATTCGTTGGAACTCTCCTACGTACAAAGGAGAACTGAGGAGAGCAGAGAAGTCTTTCATTTCTTACATTTAGTCATCAAAAGCTGTTAGCCTCTTTGTTCAGCATTATTGTAACTTGGGGGTCAAGGGTCTTTGCCTGACTCAAAGGGTGGAGACCCCAGGGGACGAGTTGCGTTGGTGGTGCGGGTAGTGGGGAACTCTTAAAGCGCCTCCCCCAGGATCACGCTAGTCTAGGGCCTCTTGGCCTTTGTGAGGCACCCTCGTGTGTAATCCCTCCGGACTAGCATAGCATCCCTCTATCCCAAGAGCGCCCGTGCGTGGTCCCTGGCCACATCCTCTCCGAGGTGACCCCAAAAACTGGGCAGCACTAGCCCCCCCCCCCCCCCCCAGGCTAAACACGGCGGATCTAGAGGAGAGAACCTCGAAAATAAATCATTGTCCTGCTGCCTTGTAGGCTTGGCTGCGGAAAGGCTAAGGGAGGAAAACCCTGACATCAAAGCCCCCGTGTCTCCGGGGAAGGTTTTTGAGCCAGAGACTAGGACAAGGACAGTCTGATATAAAACCTACGACCCGAGGACCTCGATGCCACCGTCCCAGCTTGCTAGGCCATGGCAGACGAACCAAGGGTTTAAAGTGTGGGGCCAGTACTGCGCACACTGCACTCCACCAAAAAGCTCCACCGCGCAGACTTTATGAAACGCCCACGGACCATGACACCGACCTTTCCAAGTCCTGTAGCGAAACGGCAGGTGAAAGATGTCACTGGAAGCCGCAGTCTCAAACCTGCATGCAGGTGGTTCAGGATATTGGTCGCCTGATGCTGACCTGGGGATGACAACGTTACTCGGCACACCCTGAACGACCAAGCAGCCTTCTCTAGGGACAGCACTGCTTGCTCCACACGGAGAGGGGCCTAGAAAAGGTGCCCTAACCAAAGCTCATCCCCTCATAACCCCATTTGGCTAGCCGCGGTCAACGGGCATCTTCTCTTGCGGTCAGAAAACAAGAAAAAACAACCGGGATCCACTCCCATGACGACCACGACCGGACTCAACGTAGCATGCTGGAACATCCGAACCATGCTCGACACAGCAGACAGCGGACGCCCTGAACGTCGTTCCGCCCTTATTGCCCATGAATTGCGGAGGTTAAACATCGACATTGCCGCGCTCAGGGAAGTACGCCTCCCGGAGTAAGGCAGCCTCCAAGAACTTGGCGCCGGCTACACCCTCTACTGGTCAGGCAGGCCTGCATCAGAAAGACGGCTCTCAGGAGTTGGCTTCATGGTCAAGACCCCCATTGCGTCTAAGCTGGAAAACCTATAAATCGGTCACTCCGACCGCATCATGTCCATGCGCCTCCCACTGAGACACCAGCAATACGTCACACTTCACAGTGTGTACTCCCCAACCCTCCTGGCAGAGCCTGCAGAAAAAGACAAGTTCTACTCTGACCTGCGCAGCCTCCTACAGAGCATCCCTGCAGACGACAAAGTCATCATCCTTGGCGACTTCAACGCCAGAGTGGGCCAAGACTCTGAAGCCTGGAAAGGAGTCCTCGGCAAGCATGGCGTTGGGAACTGCAATGGCAATGGTCGCCTACTGTTGGAGTTCTGTGCAGAGCAGCAATTTGTCATCACCAACACTACTTTCCAGCAAAAGGACAGTCGAAAGACCACCTGGATGCATCCTCGCTCCAAGCACTGGCACCTTATCGACTATGTCCTAGTGCGTCAGAGGGACCACAGTGACGTCCTCCTCACCAGAGTGATGCCCAGCGCAGAGTGTCACACTGACCACCTCCTTGTCCGCTGCAAACTCAGGCTCAGCCTCAAGCTGAAACCCAAGAAAGGGGTCCCCCCCCCCCCCCAAGAAAAAGCTTGATGTTGCCAGCCTTCAGCGTGACGACAAGAAAGCTGCCTTTCAGACAGATTTACAGCGCATGCTTCCAAGACACAGTTGATCCAGCAGACTCCTCCCCTGAAACACTCTGGGAACAACTGAAAACTGCTATTGTAAAATCTTCTGTGGAAGTCTTGGGCTTTGTTAGAAAGAGGAACAAAGACTGGTTTGACGAAAATGACGTAGAGATCCAGGAACTTCTAGCAAAAAAAAAAAAAAAAGAGCCGCCCACCAGGCCCACCTAGCCCAGCCTTCCTGTCCTGTGAAGAAGTCTGCCTTCCGCCTCATCTGCAGCAGTATCCAGCGCAAGCATAGAGAGCTCCAGAACGAGTGGTGGTCCAGACTCGCACAGAGGACCCAGCTTTGCGCTGACAACGGTGACTACAGGGGCTTCTACGAAGCACTAAAAGCAGTGTATGGCCCCAGGCACCTGATACAAAGTCCCCTGCGAAGCGCTGATGGACAGGCACTCCTCACAGATAATACCTCCATCTTGAACCGCTGGTCGGAATACTTTCAGGACCTCTTCAGCGCTGAGCGCACTGTTCAAGAAACAGTCATCCTCCAAATCCCACACCTCCCACTAAAGATTGAATTGGACGAACCGCGCACTGCCGAAGAGACCCTCACAGCCATCCACCAGCTCAAGAGTGGCAAAGCAGCAGGCATTGACGGAATCCCGACAGAGATCTGGAAACATGGAGGCCCAGCACCGCACAACACGCTTAACGACCTCTTTATCTGTTGCTGGGAGAAAGGAACACTACCAAAGGATCTCCGTGATGCAGTCATCATCACCCTGTACAAGAACAAAGGAGAGAAGTCTGCCTGCTCTAATTATCGTGGAATTACCCTGCTGTCCAATTCTTGAAAGGCTGCTCCTGAATCGGCTGGTACCTGCCATCGCTGAAGACCACCTCTCAGAGGGCCAGTGTGGCTTCAGAGCCAACAGGAGTACCACCGACATGGTCTTTGTGCCGAGACAGCTTCAGGAGAAGTGCCGCGAGCAGAACAAAATGCTGTACGTAACGTTTGTCGACCTAACAAAAGCGTTTGACACTGTGAGCAGGCATGTGGCAGATCCTGGAGCGACTTGGCTGTCCCCCAAAGTTCCTCAGCATGATCGTCCAGCTGCACGAGGACCAGCAAGGCCAGGTCAGACTCGACAGTGACTTCTCAGAACCATTTCCCATTCTCAACGGCGTGAAGCAGGGCTGCGTGGTGGCACCGACCCTTTTTACCATCTTCTTTAGCATGATGTTGAAGCAGGCCACAGTGGACCTCGACGATGACGACGCAGTGTACATCAGGTATCGTCTCGATGGCAACCTGTTCAACCTCAGACGACTGCAGGCCTACACCAAAACCCTAGACCAACTGATTCGTGAGCTGCTCTTTGCTGATGACGCTGCCCTCGTTGCACACACAGAGAGAGCCTTGCAGCGCACCACGTCCTGCTTCGCAGATGCTGCCCAGCTCTTTGGACTCGAGGTCAGTCTGAAAAAGACAGAGGTCCTTCATCAGCCGGCACCCAAGGAAGAGCATCGCCCTCCACACATCACCATCGGCGAGTCCGAACTGAAGTCTGTACACCAGTTTACCTACCTTGGCTGCATCATCACGTCAGACGCCAAGCTGGACAAGGAGCTGGACAACAGGCTGGCAAAAGCGAACAGTGCTTTCTGGCGACTATTCAAGCGGGTGTGGCACAATCAACAGCTGAAAAAAGGCACCAAGATCAGCGTGTACAGAGCTGTTGTCCTCATCACCCTGCTGTATGGTTCAGAGTCCTGGGCCCTCTACCGCAGCCAACTACGACTCCTCGAACGCTTTCACCAGCGCTGCCTGCGTACCATCCTCAGCATTCACTGGAGTGACTATGTCACCAACGTCGAGGTCCTTGAACAGGCGGAAACTGTGAGCATCGAGGCTTTGCTGCTGCGGACACAGCTTCGCTGGGCGGGGCACGTCTCCAGGATGGAGGATCATCGCCTACCCAAGATCACTCTGTTCGGTGAGCTCGCCACTGGACACAGAGGGGCACAAAAGAAGAGATACAAAGACGGTCTCAAGAAGTCACTTATGCCTGCCAAATCGACCACCGCCAGTGGTCTTCGCTTGCTGCGGACCGCGACAACTGGCGCTCCACCATTTACAAGGCAGCCGCCTCCTTTGTATCAATCCAGCCTGCCAGTGAACCCCTCTAATCTACCGCCTACTGTTCCACAACACAAGTATTCCAGAGATGATTTGTTGAGTATTAGACCTGTGGCCATACGTCTGGACCCCACTCTCATCCTCCATCTTCGGAGTTTGGGGATAGGGTGTAATTTGCCTCGTAAACGGACCCGGAGAGGTGGTAGGAGGAAACAGAGACAAATTATTGTTCTCATCACTGGCAGGTCCAACACGTTGCCATGTGCACCCGCAAAGGACATAGTTTCGCCTGAAAACCTCATCTGCATAGACACGAAACCTCAGCAGAAATATTTTAACGTCTGTACTTTCAATGCACAATCAGTGGGACAGCGTGACAAAAGGACTGAGATATGTAATTTTGTGCATGACCAGAACATCGATGTGTTGTTCCTGACAGAGACCTGGCTTAAATGTCAAGGAGACGAGGCGAAGTGTGTGGACATAACTCCATCTGGCTATTGCCTTAGATCCTTCCCCCGTGCTACACGTGGTGGAGGACTGGCTTTTTTGATCCGTGACAGTTTATTGGAGCATGCCAACATCACATCATCGTTCCCCTTTTCTCATTCAACGTTTGAGCTTGCCCAGTTGACACTTTCTGTGCCGCAGCATGTGCACCTGTACTGTCTGTACCGTCCACCCCCCAACAGAAAGAATAAACTCACAGACACTACGTTTTTCAGCGAGTTTGCCGATTTCATGGAGCACTGTAATTCTTTGGGTGGTAAGCTTGTGATTGTCGGCGACTTCAACTTTCAATTCGACTGTCCTTCCAACACCAACACGGCTCGTATGCTTGATCTATTACAAACCTTCAGTCTGTCTCAAGGCGTGCATCAGCCTACTCATACCAAAGGTCATACACTCGACTGGGTCGTATATAGAGAGGAGGACTCCATCTTTAGGTCCGCCTCTGTGAGCCACACCATGTCTTCTGACCATTTTCCAGTTCTGTGTCTTTTGGATATAACCAAACCTCAGCTGCAGCCTGTTACCAAGACTTCAAGGAACCTCAAGGGGATCGACCATGGCAAGTTCATAGCCGATGTTGCAGACTTTGTCAGCATCCGTCCCCACATCTCAGCCGAGCAACTCAACGCTGGTCTGCGGGCTGTCCTTGACCAGCATGCTCCCGCCACTCGCCGCCGGGTGTCGCAGCATCACTCCACGCCCTGGTACCCATCTGTGGCCACTGAACTGCGCACCTTGAAGCACGAAAGGCGTCAGGCAGAGAGGCGTTGGCTCAAGTCTGGGCTGACTGTTCATAAACAGATTCTGAATGGTTTGAAGCATAAAATCACTCGCTTGACCACCAATGCCAAGACTGCTTTCATCTGCGCAAAAGTTGCTGCAGCAAGTACTTGCAAAGAACTTTTCCGTGTGACTAATGGACTCTTGGGTAAGACCAAATCTGTTCAACTGCCCAGCACACACCCAATCCGTGACCTCCCAGAACTGTTTTCTCGCTTTTTCTGTTCCAAAGTCAGAACAATACGTGACAACATTGACAAATGTGATGATGCCCAGACATCTTGCTCATTTGAATCTAAGTGTTTTGCTGGCACTCCTCTTGCATGCTTCAGTCCAGTGACTGAAAAGGTAGTGCTAGACACCATGAGTAAGATGTCTCTCAAGACCTGCGAGCTAGACCCTGTGCCTTCGTCCCTTCTTTTTGAATGTAAAGATGCAATTGTACCAGTTGTTACAGCTATTGTAAATGAGTCCCTCTTGCACGGCACTGTACCTACCTGTTTCAAAACTGCAATTGTTAAGCCGCTCTTAAAGAAAGCTTCACTTGATCCCAACAGTTTGAACAACTACAGACCCGTATCCAACCTACCTTTTCTTTCAAAGCTTCTGGAAAAGATAGTGCTCACGCAGCTGCTAGACCATATCAAGAATAATGGTCTGTGGCATGTGTTCCAGTCAGCATATAGGTCTGGTCATAGCACGGAGACAGCATTGCTGCGTGTTGTGAATGACCTACTTGGTGCTAGCGATGAAGATCTAATCTCTGTTCTGACTCTGCTCGATCTGAGCGCAGCGTTTGATACCATTGACCATGACATTTTACTTGCCCGCCTTCATGATGTGTTTGGCATTCAAAGCACAGCACTGAAATTTTTCCAATCCTACTTTGTTGGTCGCTTGCAGATGGTTTCAGTGGCAGGATTTGAGTCCCACCCTGTTGAGCTGCTTTGTGGCGTTCCACAAGGGTCGGTCTTGGGGCCTGTTCTCTTTACTTTGTATACACAGCCCCTGTCGCATGTCATTGAGCGTCACTTAGTTTCTTATCATTTATATGCAGATGATACAGAATTGTACAAACACTCCCTTCGTGAACATGTCGATCAAATGGTGCAGTCTTTGGAGGCTTGTATTTGTGATGTTCAGAAGTGGACCACACAGAACAAGCTCCAGCTGAACAGTGACAAAACTGAGTCCCTCCGAATGATGTGCTCCTCTACGTGCAGTGCTGATCTACCTGAGTCAATGATGGTGGGCGAGAGTGCCATCTCCTTTTCTAGCTCGGCCCGTAACTTGGGTGTCATTTTTGACAACAGGCTGACAATGAAGGAACAAGTGAAGAAAGTTTGCCAGCTTGCCTTCATTGAACTCAGAAGGATCAGCACTGTTCGACATCTGCTGACTGTTGAAGTTACCAAAACACTTGTTACCTCCCTTGTGCTGTCCCGAATAGACTATTGCAATTCTCTTTTGTCCGGTGTTCCGCAAAATCTTCTTGACCAAATCCAGAGAGTCATGAACTGTGCTGCACGTCTGATTTTTCGTGTACCGAAACGTGAACACATTATGCCTCTACTAGCTAATTTGCACTGGCTGCCAGTTTCATACAGAATTCAGTATAAAGTCTGTGTTATTTGTTTCAACATCATCTCTGGTTCTGCCCCTCCTTACTTGTCTGATCTTGTCCAGCTGTATACACCGTCCCGCTCACTACGCTCTGCTTCAGACACTCGTGTTTTCCGTATCCCTAGACGTAATAAGGTCACTCAAGGTCATCGTGCATTTTCGTATTTTGGTCCCATTACATGGAACGCTCTCCCAGCTGATGTGCGTCACTCATCATCTCTTTCCATTTTCAAATCCAAGCTTAAAACACACCTTTTCTCTGTTGCATATACGTAAAGACCATTTTGTCTGCCGGCTCATCATGCGCGTGTGTGTGTGTGTGTGTGTGTGTGTGTGTGTGTGTGTGTGTGTGTGTGTGTGTGTGTGTGTGTGTGTGTGTGCGAGTGTGTGGTGTGAGTTTTTGCCCTTGTAAATTAATGTATATTTTTTGTTGTATGTGCTTGTTTGTGTATTCTGCTTCACTGTTTCATTACTGTGATTGTAAAGCGCCTAGAGCACATTGGTGATTAGGCGCTATACAAATTACCTTTATTATTATTATTATTATTTTGCAGAGCTAGTCTTAAGGACAAGCGGCTCAGGAGAAAAAAAAACAGAGTTGTCGCAACTCAGAACCCTGACCAGACCTTCCCCTGCAGCCACTGCGGTCGAACCTGCCTGTCCCGATTTGGCCTCCGCAGCCACGAACATGCCTGCAGACGACGTGGGCAACCCCTATAGAATCTTCGTTCGCGAAGTCAAGCCAAGAGATTGTAACTTGAGACTCTAAACCTCTGATTTGAAACTGTCCCCATAGAGCAAGTACAGCAGCACCGTTTACTAGGGGTAATTGTAGCAACTCGGTTGGCAACCTCATCTTATACACATCGGAAAGACAATTTCAAAGAAATTATTTTTACCGTCTGAACTGAAAGCGGTCGTTAATTTGACCACGCGTAAACTATTTTTCAATGGATACATCAAGCCCCAAATTGATCATGCCTCGACAGTTTAGGACGGCTGCAGCGAGGTCCAGTTCAAGAAAATAAATTCGCTATACAGGAGAACGGCTGAACAGCCAAACTAATTATTCCTGGTTCCTCTCTACCCACTGAGGCGAGGCTCGGGGCAGCGCAGCTGGACTCCTTCCTCTTGGCAAACACTTACGGTATTTAACAAGTGCGTGCTCAAAGGCCCCCTGCTACTTATCGGAACTCTTTACTCTTACTGAGAAGAGATACAGCATCTCTCGGAGCAGCCTGAGCATAAAGCGGCCCCGCATTGATTTGTATAAATTCAGTTTGTCATACTCAGGTCAGTGGTTTCCTGTGAAATTCTCTTCCTCCGAAACTACAAGTTAATTCCCTAGCTGCGTTTAAAGCAAAACAATACACGCATTTATCTAAGGCAACGTAAATGTAATTATCTCGTGTTGTCTAAACATATTCCTTTTTATTATTCTAAATGTCTTTTTATGCAGTTATTATTTCTTGATCATACCACTTGCGCTCACGTGCCGTTTGTGGGGGTGCCCGGGGTACTTGCACCGTTTATTCGAGCGATATTTTTAGCATGTCATTCGAATGAAGGTATCCTTGTGGCGTGCCCCCCTCCCCCCCTCCTCCCCCCCCCTCGCCCCCTTTCCCCCCTCCACCCCGCCCCCACCCCCCCCCCCCCCCTGGGTGGGATTGTCTGGGGAGGGTTCCCGCAAACGGTGATTATGACACGTGCATACATTTTCGCATGGGTCAGTACCTGTGTGTTTTGTTAAATCACTGTTGCTGTTTGTAGTGTTGCTGTAATTCGCATTATTTTCCATGTTGTTTGTGAGTGTAATGTAACTTTGCCTGTTATTGTATGTCAGTAGATGTAGCAAGGACAGATTGGAAGAAAGACCTATGTGCCTAATAGTCAATCCTTGATAAAGTTTCGGTCAGTCACTGAGTCAGTCTCTCTCTCTCTCTCAGTCTCTCTCTCTCTCTCTCTCTCTCTCTCTCTCTCTGTGACGTACACATACACGCATGCACGCACGCACGCGCGCGCAATTTTGTTTAATGACGACCACGTTCGACTGGCCCGAAGTTCCAGGTGCACGGCATACGAATTCGTAATCTCTCTCTCTCTCTCTCTCTCTCTCTCTCTCTCTCTCTCTCTTTCTCTCTCTCTCTCTCTCTCTCTCTCTCTCTCTCTCTGTGACGTACACATACACGCATGCACGCACGCACGCGCGCGCAATTTTGTTTAATGACGACCACGTTCGACTGGCCCGAAGTTCCAGGTGTGCAGCTGTCGACAACGAAACATGATCACAAGGTGCCAGTGTAAATATGTTGCTGTGTGTTCAAAAGACCATACATATTTTAGTTCGATTTATCCGAGTTTAGAAATACATTCGACTTATCCGAATTTCGACTTAAAGGAGCCGTTTTCAGTTGTATTATTAGTCATAGATTTATCCCAGTTTGGAAAAGGAGACACACGTTCGTATACCTTATCCGAAGTTTAATTATTCCAAACTGGTCAGTTCGACTTAACGGAGCCACTTTCAGTTAAATATTAGTCATAGAAAGAGCAAATTTGGCCTCCCCCCAAAAAATGGTTTGACTTTTCCGAGTTTGGAAAACGAGAAACGCATTCTACTTATACGAAGTTTAATTAACCCAAACTGGACCGTTTAAGAAATACGTTGTAAAATGAGTCCTAGAAGAACTGCTTTGGACAGAGGGGGGGGGGGGGGGGGGGGGGTAATATAGTTCGACTGAAGCGTTTTTTTACCTATCCGTCTTTAACTTAGGCGTATGGATCTGCATTTTCCGAAGAAAAAAAACAGCTTTGCCCGGGGACATTTTTTGTTTGTTTGTTTTTTTGTTCGATTTAAGCGTTTTCGATTTGCCTGTTTTCGACTTAAGCGTATGGGACTGTAATAGTAATACACATTTGCTATATCGGACAAACCCGTTATTTCTGGGCTTAAAGCTGTTATAATGTGAGTCTGTCAATGCACGTACATTTAAACAAACCACATTGAGTTTAACCCATTTAGTCCCAACGCCATACATCATACATAATTCATTATACCTAATTCAAGGGTAGTGCCAGATTAGCTTGGCGCCTGAAGGCGCCAAGCTAATCCGGCACTACCCTTGAATTATCATGGTCAATTCAGTCATCTCCTGCAGCTGGCACCTAGTCCAAAATTGGTGAAATGCAGTCGCGTGTTAAATGGGTTAATGCAAAAGGCATGTATGTGATTGCCTTTTAAACTGCAATTGTTTTACCTTTGAAAATTTCAGACATCCGCAGCAGTCGTCTTTCTTCCTTCGTCTTGTCTTCAGAGGGTCCTGCACATATCAATTTAAAATCATGGATTAAAGTACTTGTTCACAGAAGTGTCCCTCGCCCCTCCCCTTCCCTCAAAAAATTAAAATAAATAAATAAATAAATAAAAATTAAGATGAATAAAATAAATAAATTGTCAAAACACAGTACCAAACATTTCTAGAAGTCCTAGAGCCCGGCAAATACGCTCCGTGTAATGCGATACATTATTACGGTTCAAGTTTTTCTGTAACGTTTGTCTTCGCGTCTAAGGATGACTCTTTATTTAGGTTTTCACTCATTCGAGACGAACTGCATGCGGATACGCGGCTTAAGGCCATTATTACGGTTCAAGTTTTTCTGTAACGTTTGTCTTCGCGTCTAAGGATGACTCTTTATTTAGGAATCCAGTTATTGTATCAGTCTTTGCATTCAAGAAGCAGGAAACATCGCTGCGAACTGTACAGAACTGAACTGAGTATAGATTGTATTTTAAACAACGTTTAAAGTCAATTTTTAAATTCAAAATACCTTTTTGCGTAATAAAGGAAACTCTTTTTTGTGTGCTTGTATAATACTAATCACAGGAACAGATCATATACGTACACTTTTGGACTATAAAATTATATCTTACTTTTCTGTCCGTTTTCTTTCGCCATTTCTCGTAGTCCTGTCGGTCTGTGAGTTGTGGCTGCCACTCGTACTCGCGTGGGGTCCCCCACCCGGGGGTGGTCCCTGGGGTCCAGTCCCCACTCCCCGACCCCTGTCCCTTCTCATCCTCCTTTGGCTTGCGATAGTAACTGACTGGCCAGTCCAGCGCCCCACTCGAAATCGGCATTCCGAAAAGTGCACGTAGGACTTCTGTGATTAAGCCTTCCCTTGTTTCTGAAATCTTGGTTCACTCAAGGACCAAAAGCCAACACCGTCCAAGAAACATGGATACAAATTGGTCTCAGCAAGAGGCATAGATCCTCATAAGCCCCCGCAGTCGCGGGGGCACATGAGGATCTATGTCTCCTGCAGTTGGGTTGCGTTCACTTTTTTCTCGGCAGTCAAAGGGTTAACTACATCTTTTTGAGAGTTACTGTCTCAAACAATGTATCAACACACTGAGCCTCAAGTCAACTCGAGATTCCCAGATTTGGGAGTTTTCGTCCGAACACTACAAGTGCAGTTCCGAAGACATATCGACCATGACAGCTGAAAGGTTGTGCCAGAACAGCTTCACTCTGTAAGGATAAAGCTATAATGGCATCACTCTTAAATTATCGTGGTCGATCCTTTTCCTGCTGTAGCCTGTCCACGTTAACCCATTCGAGACGTTCCTCATCCGGACCCGCGGATTCAGCCGCGTATCCGGATGATGAACGTCTCGAATGTGTTTATCATGTGTCGGAAACTATGATATTTTGTTTACTCATGGTACGATTTGACTGTAAGTGTGAACACATGTACATTATAATTTTATTCATCAGTTCAAACTTGCGATTCTTCTGTCATGTTGTCTACACAACAACAACATGGACAAAATAACGCATCTTTAGGCTAGTTTGTCACTGAAAAAATAAGTACCGAAATATTTTACCTTTGACATAATTAATACCGATTTTCTGTTAACTGTTGAAAGAAAAAGTAGCATATATCAATACTCACCAGGTAACTTTTAATCTTGAAGCGCAGAAATTTCAGTTTGGTCCTCAGTGGGTAATTCGGCAGCTATTGAGAAAGTACGCCACAGAAAATGCTAGCTATTTTACAACGTGTTCAACTTTGTACTTGTCCTGATCGGGACGTGCAAGGGTTAGAAAGGTTTTAAAGTAGCGGCATCTTAGAGTGGATTAGTAACTTTTACTGGAACTAAGTGATTAAATACGGCGAGGTGTAACGACAGGCTCTGGATATAATCTTGTGCGATGATGGGCTTGCAATGAAGCCTTTTCAGGTCGAACATCAAATCGAGAGTCTTTTACTGTTTAGCGCATAACCCTTTTAGCCCCGGATCCCTACAGCAGGGGATGGCCTGACCATGATAATTCAAAGGTAGTGCCAGATTAGCTTGGCGCCTTCAGGCGCCAAGCTAATCTGGCACTACCCTTGAATTATCATGGTCAATCCATCTCCTGTAACTGGTACATTGTCGTTAGGCAACACCTCCGAAATTTGAGAAATGGGACCTTGGGGCTAAAAGGGTTAAATGAGAGACTAGTAATGGCTGGCTGGTCAGTTTATACACGTCGCCGTCAGTGCTGACAGGTTTGTGTGGTATTTTCTTACTGTCTTACTCGTCAGGACCATTTTGTTTACTTGAAAGACTGAGGATGTAAATGTTGCCTGTGCTTGTCGGCGGAAGGCATAGGATGTCATTAGCCGGTCCTCCAGAGGGTCTTTACCTCTTAAAGATGGGCCGGACCATGTATTTATACCTGGAGTTAAGAGTTTATGTGTTCTGAAATCGTTATACGATTGTATTCATTTAAAATGTAGATATCAAACGCCTGTGAGTTTGAGTGTGACTTAGAACGTACAACTAACTTGATAAATCTTTTCACATTCAAAGCCAAAAAGATTACATCTTTCGCCTACTTAGCAACTTAAATCCATGTTGAGATTATTGACCATGACAGCTCGAGGGCAGTGCCTGATTAGCTTGGCGCCTGAAGAGGCGCCAAGCTAATCAGACACTACCCTTGAGCGCTTACAGTGGATTAATCTTCAACTTGGCACTGAAAGCGAAAGACAGGACTGATTACCATTGTAAGACCATGTAGGTGCTGTTCTGTGATTTTGGACCTTACGGCTTTTAGCCGTAAGGTTCAAAATCACAGACCAGCATAAATATGACTTCACCCCCTTGCTGCTCAAAACCGTAAGCCCAAAATCAAAGATAAGCGTGGCACGCAACACAAGACTTCACTACTTTATCTACAACTCAGCTTTTAAATTGCAGTTTGATTTCATTGCGCTGATTGTAAATGTATCTTTCGCCCCTGACCGCTCCTATAGCCACAGGCAGAGGTTTACACAAAAATAATGTGGAATGCATTAATTAATAATTGTCAGTACCTCATGCAGGTTTACTGTGTGAGTTTAAAGTGAATTAAAAATGATATATTGCCTTTCCTCCTGGCTGGGCGCCCGGTTGGCCAAGTGCTCTTGCACATGTTTATGTGACTCATGTATATTTTATACGCACATATTTCCAAATACCTTTTAGTTCCTTATCACATGCTGTTTGTGCAACATTGTTTGACTTGGCTGCAAATCTGAATCAATGCTATTCAATGGAGAAAAGAAATACCACCATACACTTTGTAATGTCTGAATGCAGAAAGCTGTTGTTAATGTTAAACGACTTGATCAATTACTTTAATGCGTTTGTTGGAATTGGCCGTTGCTTATGTAGACGTGCTGATGTAATTAACCGTTTGGCTGTCGGTAGCGGTTTTTGTCGAGGTGATTCCTGCAGGATTCACCTCGACAAGAGCCGCTACCGACAGCCGAAAGGTTAAATTGCATTCATGCTCTCGATATTATTTCACTCGTAATCATAAAAAAATCAAATGCACAATTAACAGGCGTGACAGAAAAGGCATTTTCAGCTTTTAATATGTAGTTTAACATATATATCAACTAATACACGCGTCTCTGAAAAGAATGGAAAAAGTCCCCCGAGAGAAATATAATTATAGGCCGTTTGACATAGAAGCGCACACCGGGTTTTCCATATTTTTCCGCAAGGAAACACTTTTCTCTGCCACCTTAAGAACAAATATCATTTAGTGCCATTTGACTTAATAATTATGGGCTATTTTTACTTAACTCCTATGATTTGTTGATTTTGCTGTACAGTCGTAATATTTTGGTGAAAAGACAAGAACAAGCCATATCCAATACCCTAATAAAGCCCCCGCAGAAAACGGCTACCTCGCGCTGGGACCATAAATATGGCGTTGAGGCGCGTCCCTGGGTGGTGGATAGGGGATCCCTCGCGAGAGGGGTGCACCGAATGAAATAAGGTGCCGTGAACGAACATGGTCTAAAGGAAGTAGACCCCGACAGAAAACCCCTGGTCCTCCTAGTAAGGGGGTTGGGCGTGGGGGTAGCTTCCCCACCCTGCAAATAAGGAAATAGCTACAGAAACGCCGACGAATAGACAAACAGCAATTCCTTTCGTGGAGGAGGAAGGTCCTTCTACCAGAAGATTTATGACGTCGTGTGGTGAAAGCCGGAAGTCTTCGGAAGCCACAGGACCGAGCCGCCTCTCTCTATCCAGGGACACAATCATGGGCACATGGAATGTCAAGACCATGTACCAGAGCGGGAAGGCCGCCCAGATAGCAGCGGAAATGCAAAAGTACAACCTTTTTACGCCTAGGGCTTACAGGTCACAATTCTGATCTAATCCTGCCCCAGAGCCGGGACAAAATGCAGGCTTATGCAAACACTGTTTATGAAAAATCATGCGGGTATTAATGAGAAGATAGTTTTTTTCGTAAATGAAAAATGAAAGTTATGTCAACTGCTTTACAAATTACTCCGAAAAAGTGGTGCTGAAAATTGGCTGATTTTCACACCTAGGACATACAGGTCACAATTGACCTTATCGTACTCGACAGCCGAGACAAACTGTAGCCTTATGTAAATACCGTATACAAAAAAATCATGCGATTATTAATGAGAAGAATGGGGTTTTTTTTATAAAAAAGATTGAATTGTTTTAGGATTATCCCATATAATTCGTGAAATTAATCCCCTAAACGTGAATATATATACTTGTTTAATATATTTGTTTAAAAGTAACGATATATATATATATATATATATATATATATATATATATATATATATATATATATATATATATATATATATATATATATATATATATATATATATATATATATATATATATATATATATATATATAGCACTGAAAGCAGTGTATGGCCCCAGGCACCTGTGGGTTGCATATGCTTGCTTAGCGCGCAAATTTCTTGCTTAGCGCTAAGTTCACAAGCTTAGCTGAAAATGTGCGTTGCATGAGCGTGCTTATCTGCTGGAGCGAGCTTAGTGGCGTGCTTAATTCTAAGGACGGTCCCCCCCCCCCCCCCCCCCCCGTGCGTAGCGGCGTGCTTAGCTGAGGAAGAGTTCTTAGCTGCCGTGTTAACGCGAGAACGGAAATGTGAATTCACTCTCTTAAACCTTGTGGCAGAAACAGCCTTCCATCTAGGATAGAGAAGGAGGAACACGAAATGTACGTGGGAACGCACGGACCCCCTACCCAGCCTCATCTCACGGACATCTGGGAATTATCGGTGAGGAGTCTGCATAACTGATTCAACTGACCCTGCACACCGATGGGTATAACCCAACACCAGCCGTTGTCAGAGAAACATAGATCCTCATACTATGGGAGCCTACTACACGGTAGTCCTTAACTAATGTACATCCACATTAGACTTGAGACATAGATCCTCATACTATGGGAGCCTACACGGTACTCCTTAACTAATGTACGTCTACATTAGATTGACAAGCAGGGTTGCCTGCACGACAAATTTGCCATTCTTTCTCTCTTGACTTCTTGTTTTCCATCGCCGCCATTTCACCGGCGTTTTGTCTACTTCGTTTCCGTTAGGTCAGAAGAAGCGAAAACCGCGCGTTTTTATTGGCCGATTTCTACAATCTATGATGACGTAGGGGAGAACCCCACCATAAGCTATAAATAACCTATCCCCGCTCGCTAAGAACTCGTTCGGAGCTACGCACATCGCTAAGTCGCTCCATGCAACAGAAAACACTCGTGCACTAAGCAAGAGCTTTACTAAGCAAGAAAGACCTTAAGTCAGCGAGCTTAACACACTATATTTAAGCACGCTACATGCAACCCACTCACACAAAGTCCTCTGCGAAGCGCGAATGGCCAGGCACTCCTCACAGATAATACCTCCATCTTGAACCGCTGGTCGGAATACTTTCAGAGCCTCTTTAGCGCTGAGCGCACTGTTCAAGAAGCAGTCGTCCTACAAATCCCACACCTCCCAGTAAAGGTTGAATTGGACGAACCGCCCACCGCTGAAGAGACCCTCACAGCCATCCACCAGCTCAAGAGTGGCAAAGCAGCAGGCATTGATGGAATACCGCCAGAGATCTGGAAACATGGAGGCACAGCACTGCACAACAAGCTCCATGACCTCTTTCTCTGCTGCTGGGAGGAAGGAACACTACCAAAAGATCTCCGTGATGCAGTCGTTATCACCCTGTACAAGAACAAAGGCGAGAAGTCTGACTGTTCCAACTATCGGGGAATTACCCTGCTGTCCATTGCTGGGAAAATCCTTGCAAGGCTGCTCCTGAATCGGCTGGTACCTGCCATCGCTGAAGACCAACTCCCAGAGGGCCAGTGTGGCTTCAGAGCAAACAGGACCACCACCGATATGGTCTTTGTGCTGAGACAGCTACAGGAGAAGTGCCGCGAGCAGAACAAAGGGCTGTACGTAACATTTGTCGACCTAACAAAAGCGTTCGACACTGTGAGCAGGCAAGGCATGTGGCAGATCCTGGAGCGACTTGGCTTGTCCCCCAAAGTTCCTCAACATGATTGTCCAGCTACACGAGGACCAGCAAGGCCAGGTCAGACTCAACAATGACCTCTCAGAACCATTCCCTATTCTCAACGGCGTAAAGCAGGTCTGCGTGCTGGCACCGACCCTCTTCACCATCTTTTTTAGCATGATGTTGAAGCAGGCCACAGTGGACCTCGATGATGACGATGCAGTGTACATCAGGTATCGTCTCGATGGCAGCCTGTTCAACCTCAGACGACTGCAGGCCCACACGAAAACCCTAGACCAACTGATTCGTGAGCTGCTTTTTGCTGATGATGCTGCCCTCGTTGCACACACAGAGAGAGCCCTGCAGCGCATCACGTCTTGCTTCGCAGATGCTGCCCAGCTCTTTGGACTCGAGGTCAGTCTGAAAAAGACAGAGGTCCTCCATCAGCCGGCACCCAAGACAGTGTATCGCCCTCCTCACATCGCCATTGGCGAGTCTGAACTAAAGTCAGTGCACCAGTTTACCTACCTTGGCTGCATTATCACGTCGGACGCCAAGCTGGACAAGGAGCTTGACAGCAGGCTGGCAAAAGCGAACAGCGCTTTCGGGCGACTTTTCAAGCGGGTGTGGCACAATCAACAGCTGAAAACAGGCACCAAGATCAGCGTGTA
Source organism: Semisulcospira habei (assembly GCA_036245525.1). Taxonomy (NCBI): domain Eukaryota; kingdom Metazoa; phylum Mollusca; class Gastropoda; family Semisulcospiridae; genus Semisulcospira; species Semisulcospira habei. The sequence continues at coordinate 141,109,503 of BTPG01000008.1, forward strand.
CAGAGCTGTGGTCCTCACCACCCTGCTGTACGGTTCCGAGTCCTGGGCCCTCTACCGCAGCCAACTACGACTCCTCGAACGCTTCCACCAGCGCTGCCTGCGTACCATCCTGGGCATTCACTGGAGTGACTATGTCACCAACGTCGAGGTCCTTGAACAGGCTGAAACTGTGAGCATCGAGGCTTTGCTGCTGCGGACACAGCTCCGCTGGGCGGGGCATGTCTCCAGGATGGAGGATCATCGCCTACCAAAGATCACTCTGTTCGGCGAGCTTGCTACTGGACACCGTGACAGAGGGGCACCAAAGAAGAGATACAAAGACTGTCTCAAGAAGTCACTTAGTGCCTGCCAAATCGACCACCACCAGTGGTCTTCGCTTGCTGCGGACCGTGACACCTGGCGCTCCACCATTTACAAGGCAGCTGTCTCCTTTGAGGACTCTCACAGAGCTAGCCTTAAGGACAAGCGGCTCAGGAGAAAAAACAGAGATGCCGCAGCTCAGAACCCTGGCCATACCTTCCCCTGCAGCCACTGCGGTCGAACCTGCCTGTCTCGGATTGGCCTCCGCAGCCACGAACAAGCCTGCAGACGTCGTGGTCAACTCCTATAAAATCTTCGTTCGCGAAGTCAAGCCAGATATATATATATATATATATATATATATATATATATATATATATATATATATATATATATCGTTACTTTTAAACAAAGGCGTCGCCCAATGCCAAATGCACTCAATCAGATTAGCTCCAAGGGACGTAATGTTTCATTTCAGTTCTGAGAATGCTCTTGCTCTGCTAATGCCATGGAATTCCAGGCTGGTAAGCTTGCATTGTATCATCAGGACATCAGCTGCCCTTTTTGTGACTGCATCGCTCACTAGATCTAGAAAGAGAGGGAAGAGAAGGGATGACAGACCTAATTTTTTTTAGCCTTTCACTGAACACCTACTGCATATAGCAATAGGGTCTACCCCTAGGCGCCCCGCAATCCGCTGGAGAATATTCTGAACTCCCCCCGAGGGGGGGGGGGGGGGTATATATGAATATTCCCATACAGATCTTGGACCTGCTGGGTAGATTTTTGTTTTGCCGCCTACGACCGGTTTTGCACCAAGGGAGGGCTCTTCAAGTAGGCATACGGCGTAACCTGAAATTTATTCATTCATTAATTCCATTTTAGTGTCCCGCTGGCACCATAGAGTGATCGGGGAGTAACCTGAAAGGTTGGTTGGTTGGTTAGTTCGGGTTTAACGTCCACAGCACCGAGGTGATCATGGACGGCCCTGACGGGCGGGTTATGGGGGACAGGGAAATCTATTGCCTATGGAGTACGACCTGAACACTGATCAACTCAGGCGCACTCCAACTGTACCACTTTGATTTACCAGGACCTTTCAAAGGACATGCTATTGAACAAATCCGTTTTTTCCCCTGGATTGTGAGTCCAGCTACCGGGGCCGGGACGGGATTCGAACCCACGACCCGGCGATTCCCTTCGCTCTCCTGCTCGCCGGGTCGTGGACTCAGGTTCTGTTTACTGATGAGTCACGGTTCACTGTGTGTTTCAACACCGGCAGGGTGAGGGTCTGGAGACGCCAGGGAGACGCGATTCACGGATGGATGCATCCAAGAGGTGGATCGCTACGGAGGAGGCTCAGTCATGGTTTGGGCAGGCTTCAGCAGGGAAGGCAGGACCCCCCCCCCCCCCCCCCCCCCCATCCACGTCATCCGAGGCACTCTGACTGGACTGCGCTATGAGGACGAGATTTGCAGCCCCTCATCCAGCCAGCTCTCCAAGCCATAGGCGACAATTCTGTTCTGCAGGACGACAACGCTCGACCTCATCGACCCTGTGTGTTGGATGAGTACCTTGAGCAACGGGGCTGCCCTGGGGATGTTGTTCCAGGCCTGGACAATGGTATTCTCCAGTTCTGCGGCTGTCGTTGGTCTGGGGCGTACAGCGTTGACCTCCCTTTGCAGTTGGTCCCAAAGATGTTCATATGATGGGATTTAGGTCCGGGCTGAGGGCAGGCCAGGGCATAACTGGGATATTGTGCTGCTGCAAGAAGTGCTGGGTGATACGTGCATTGTGTGTACGCGCATTATCGTGCTGCAAGATGAAGTTTCTGCGTCCCTGAGAAAATGGCAGGACATATGGGTGTAGTACTTTGTCAATGTAGCACTAAGCTGTGATGCCATTTCCGCGACCTGGTACGAGTCCACGGAAGAACACAGGTCCTACTGTCTGGTTCAGGGTAATACCACCCCAAATCATTACGCTTGGCCCGCCCCAGGCATTGTTCTCCACCACACAGCCACCAGCTTAGCGTTCACCCCTTCTCCGCCACACTCTTATGTGCCCATCTGCATGGCTGATGCAGTAGCGGCTCTCATCCGTGAACAGGACGTTCTGCCACTGTCGTCAGGTCAAGTCGACATGAGCCTGTGACCACTGTAGGCGTGCACTGCGATGACGGTCAGTAAGAACAGGTCCACGGGCTGGACGGCGGTTGTGCAGATTATGCTCCTCTAGCCGTCGTCCCATTGTCTGGCCACTGATGTGTGCCTGATGGTTGCCGATAACTTCTCTTGCTGTTTCCTCGGCCTGCTGAAAGCGATTTCGCACGTAAGCCCGAAAAATGTGGCGGTCTTGCCGTGGAGTTGTCACACGTGGTCGTCCGCGCCGGGGAGCGTCAGCACAAGACCCGTTGGCATGATAGCGTTGCTGCAGCCTGAAAATGGTCGAAATGTGTCGTCTAAAGGCCACTGCCACAGCTTGTAGATCTTCTCCGGTTTCCAAACGCCCTAGAGCTCGTTTTCGTTGGGGAGCACGAAGTCTTGGCATGGTTGATGTGGCAACGGCAAAAGTGACAGAAGGCGTAACACTGCTAATTTTTTTTGCCTTGCATTGCTGAAAATAGTTCATGACCCAACATCACTCTGCAGTGTATGCACGTGCGTGGAAAGCATACGCCGTGCGTCCTAACCAATACGGGTGCCTCGTGCACAGGGAGGGTAACACGGTTACTACAGTATGGTGAATGCATGTTTACATGTTGTTGCTCGTACACTGGATATATATATATATATATATATATATATATATATATATATATATATATATATATATATATATATATAATATATATATATATATATATATATATATATATATATATATATATATATATATATATATATATATATATATATATATATATGGCACCGACCCTCTTCACCATCTTCTTCAGCATGATGTTGAAGCAGGCCACAGTGGACCTCGACTATGACGACGCAGTGTACATCAGGCATCGTCTCGATGGCAGCCTGTTCAACCTCAGACGACTGCAGGCCCACACGAAAACCCTAGACCAACTGATTCGTGAGCTGCTCTTTGCTGATGACGCTGCCCTCGTTGCACACACAGAGAGAGCCTTGCAGCGCATTACGTCCTGCTTCGCAGATGCCGCCCAGCTCTTTGGACTTGAGGTCAGTCTGAAAAAGACAGAGGTCCTTCATCAGCCGGCACCCAAGGAAGAGCATCGCCCTCCCCACATCACCATCGGCGAGTCCGAACTGAAGTCTGTACACCAGTTTACCTACCTTGGCTGCATCATCACGTCAGACGCCAAGCTGGACAAGGAGCTGGACAACAGGCTGGCAAAAGCGAACAGTGCTTTCGGGCGACTATGCAAGCGGGTGTGGCACAATCAACAGCTAAAAAAAGGCACCAATATCAGCGTGTACAGAGCTGTCGTCCTCACCACCCTGCTGTACGGTTCCGAGTCCTGGGTCCTCTACCGCAGCCAACTTCGACTCCTCGAACGCTTTCACCAGTGCTGCCTGCGTACCATCCTCAGCATTCACTGGAGTGACTATGTCACCAACGTCGAGGTCCTTGAACAGGCGGAAACTGTGAGCATCGAGGCTTTGCTGCTGCGGACACAGCTTCGCTGGGCGGGGCACGTCTCCAGGATGGAGGATCATCGCCTACCGAAGATCACTCTGTTCGGCGAGCTCGCCACTGGACACCGAGACAGAGGGGCACCAAAGAAGAGATACAAAGACGGTCTCAAGAAGTCACTTAGTGCCTGCCAAATCGACCACCGCCAGTGGTCTTCGCTTGCTGCGGACCGTGACACCTGGCGCTCCACCATTCACAAGGCAGCCGTCTCCTTTGAGGACTCTCGCAGAGCTAACCTTAAGGACAAGCGGCTCAGAAGAAAAAAACAGAGTTGTCGTAACTCAGAACCCTGACCAGACCTTCCCCTGCAGCCACTGCGGTCGAACCTGCCTGTCCCGGATTGGCCTCCGCAGCCACGAAAATGCCTGCAGACGACGTGGGCAAGCCCTATAGAATCTTTGTTCGCGAAGTCAAGCCAAGAGTATATATATATATATATATATATATATATATATATATATATATATATATTATATATATATATATATATATATATATATATATATATATATATATATATATATATATATATATATATATATATATATTATCACTCTAAAGGTTGTAGTTGTACAATGCGGGTTAACGAACTCATTCAATATTTCCCTTTTATATGCAATAATCTAGTAAAAATAAGAAAAATTACGAACTCCAGTGTGGATCAACCGGTTTTTGTGAAACGGCTATTTTCTCGCCAATGAGCATTTTAATCAAAACATCGAAAAAAAGGTCTCGAGATAATTCTTTTAGGGACAATATCCTAAAATTTCAAGCTTGTCCTTCCTCAAACGCTGGCTCTAGTCGCTGTCACACACACACACGCACACACACACACACACACACACACACACACAACACACACACACACACACACACACACACACACACACACACACACACACACACACACACACACACACACACACACGCATGGAGACAAAAGCCTCAGAGTGGGTTACCTGCCATTTTATGTATAAATGGGTTCCCATATTTCTATTTATTATAGGGCTCTGGGGTTGATGCGAATGTTTAGAACTCACCTTGTAACTAAGCGCTACAACTTAAAATAAAATAGACATTTTCTAGAAACAGAGCCACTGGATGGAGAGAAAAATGGGTTTCTACGAATAAAGTGGGTGCCTCTCACACTAAAACTGGCATTACAGTGAAAATGGGTTTTCTCTTCAAATCATTCATTTTAGCATGGACTATTTTAATAAAATTAGGCGTATGTAATAAGGTAAGTTCACGGAATATTTGATGCTTCTTTTCCACATTTATTTGATTGTTGTCATTCTTTTTTCAACTTAATGTGTATTCCTTTTTTTTTCCTGCATTAAAATTGTCAAGCACAGTGACACAACACGCAGTGAACAAAATACCTCACTAAACATACCTCTCTTTGATTTTATTATGATTGTTTGAGTGGGGTTGTGGGGGGGGGGGGGGTCATCACTTTGGGTTTATAGAGCTGTCGAATGCTCTCTTATGAATGAAAGATTTTCATTATCAGTGGAATCAGTAGGTCATTTCAGAGGCGCGAACCGAGTTGCACGTCGAACCACTCACAAATACACATTTGGAGTGCACTAAATGGATCCAGTTGGCCAAGTCCCACATTTCACACTATAGGACAGCTAAGACTGAGAAGCAATCGCGGCGTTCATGGCGCGGTACAAGGTTTAAAACTAAGAAACTGTTGTTTTTAGAAGCGTGTCGGGCAAAAGTTTTTATTAAAACTGTTTTAAAACTTCTTTTAACTGAACTTTTGTTAATGTTAAAAGTGTGTTAATTTACAAGCGTGTCGTAACTGTTATGCATCTATTCCAACGTATAGTGCTGGATATTTTTCCCATTGTCCTCTTCTCTCTTCGCTCAACACTGGACTTTCCAGTCCTTCCCTCAAACGGACAGCATTCACACAAACAATACTTCACTATTACACCTTTTGGCAACATTAGGCTTCTTTCTCTGACCTAGCATTACATCCGAAAATGGCCCATCCAAGCCTGCACTCTTTTTACTGCACTAAACGACCGACTGCAGCAGACGACGCACGTAACGACGCTGACTGTGTGACGTCATTTGCATTCAATCAATTTATGCATACAACCCAAGAGGAGATGCAGCCAAAACGAAAGCATTCATAACACCGACAAACCTACAAACAAAGCAACAGGTTGAACCAAAAGGTCGGGCAGGACACAAGACAACAGCAGCGTCCCCCGAAGTGCACGTCCTATCTCACACTGCGCACTCATACGATCACTTCACTTCATAGCTAGTTGCTCGCGTACAAATACATTGTCCTAGTCAATGGCGCACAGATACATTGTTCTCAAATTTTCCACTAGACATCACATCCAGCCACATCACCCCAGAAGCACAGCACAAACTCAACACTTTTTTTTTTTTAACAAAACAACCACACCCTCAAATAACAAACCTCATTTTGCACTCACAAACCAGATAGGTGAGGCTAGCGCTGGCAGAATTGTATGCAAACCAAGGGGAATCACAGCGCTGGACAGACAACAGTTAGATCCCCTGCCCCCGCCTATCAGGCACCCAATCGCCAGCCCACAGAGAAATACGCAGGTATAGAATAAGACGATCATTTCCATCCTCAAAACGAATGGATCAGGTCTCTTATATAACCCATGTCTTTCTCCGGAACTTAGGAAGTGGGCAGGAGAAACATACATACACAAACATGAAGGTGGGCTACTATATGTGGTCGGGTAAATACCCTGATTTCCCACAGTAGATGCACAGAACATTACACAACAATGTAACGATACAAATTTGCCTCGAGTTATAGATACTCACAAACCAGATAGGTGAGGCTAGCGCTGGCAGAATTGTATGCAAACCAAGGGGAATCACAGCGCTGGACAGACAACAGTTAGATCCCCTGCCCCCGCCTATCAGGCACCCAATCGCCAGCCCACAGAGAAATACGCAGGTATAGAATAAGACGATCATTTCCATCCTCAAAACGAATGGATCAGGTCTCTTATATAACCCATGTCTTTCTGCAGCAACATAAACAATTTACTCCCTCACACAAAAACAATACCCCCCCCCCCCCCCCTTCTTTTCGTATCTCTCCGTTTTCACTTCGGCTCACCGACACAGTCAACCGATCAGGTATTAAGTTATTTATAGCTGAGAAGGGTGATGTCACACTCACGCCCATTTTACGGGTTTTGTGCACACTCACGCACACACACTGCTGGGACAAGTTCAAACACACTAGCAGAGTGTCTTTTAAGCAAAAAAGTGCATGTAAAAACCCCTAAATGGGAAAAACTTTTTTATTTTTTTATTTTTTATAACTTCTTACCGCCAGACAATGCAGAAACAACCATCAGAAAAAAATGGGTGTCTGACTTGGGCACCCAGAATTTTACACACACCCATTTTCCATATGGATGGTAAAGACAGTCACCCATTTAAGGGCTTTTCTGCACACACACACACACACACACACACACACACACACACACACACACACACACACACACACACACACACACCCCTCTCCACCCCACCACCCAACCTTTTCCCACCAACCACTCCTTTTCACGCGCCGGAAAGGGTTAGTGGTTTCACATGGCATAACAACGACTTTGTTTTACCACCACTTACAACATCAGAACATTGCGCACAAGAAGACAGAAAACCAAAACAGCCAACCTCGACCTCCAGCCGAGGCTGTTAAATGGACCTTCTTTATCTTTGCCCGCCCCACTAGCGACTCTCTGTTTACACTCCGACTCGTTGATGACATAACCATCAGGCCAGACGGGTGGCTGACCCAGTATAGTCGTATTCAGCGTCAAGTCGGAAATTTTGCAGCAGTCATAGGGGTTGGTACCGTTGGCAGCCGCCTTGAGGAGCAAGTAATGTTTGCCCAGCCTGCCGCCGCATTTCACCGCGGGTCCTATCTCCTCTTCGCCTGCGTGAAGAAAAAAAGACCGGCAAACAACCGTTTACTCTTTCACTGTCGATATAAATGTGAACACACCCAAAAACAAGAGGCATAGCTCCTCAAGAGCCCGCTATCGCGGAGGTTTATGGGAATCTATGCTTCTTGCTGACACCAATTTTGTATACGTGTTCCAGGGGCGACTGGAGTTCTTCAGCCTTTACTGAACATGCAGGCATTTCAAAAACACGATATGCGGCCACTGGCTGTAAAGGGGGTTAAACCTTCACTGCCGAGAAAAAAGTGAACCCGAACCAACTGCAAGAGACATAGATCCTCATAAGACCCTGCGACTAGCTGGGGCCCATGAGGATCTATGCCTCTTGCTGGGACCAATTTGTATCCATGTTTCTTGGACGGCGTTGGCTTTTTGGTCCTTGAATGAACCAATGTTTCAGAAACAACATTGTACGTACAGTGGCAGGGAATGGGTTAAATATGCATTATATATATGTGTTAGTCAATGATTAGGACCTACCTTCCTAGAGACATACTAATTTCCATGCAGTAAAAGGTTAATAGTTTCCAGTATCTCCTTAATAAATGTTGATAGTATGTCCTACAATATGCTGGACATTGTGAAGTTTCAATGTCTGCACTTCTTCTCCTACGCTCAAACGGCAGTGGAATTCCTCAGGTACGCGTGCCTACTAACACAGATTGTGAAAAGAAGGGCATGAAAGTCTTAGATGAGTTTAGACAGCCTGATAACCCGCTGTATCGGCAAGTTAAGCAATCAAAGCCCGCCATGGAGCAGATCGCTTTTAAGTTCAAAATGCACAGACCAGAACACATCATTATGTGACAGCTGAACACTGGTATCAAGAATACGTAGTCTTTAAAAGTGAAGGTTGTACTCATTCATATTCAGCTTTAAACCTACTTCACAATAACATGGATCATGGCAGTTCTAGGGCAGTTCCTGCAGCAGCTTCGCGCCTTCCTCGAGATTTAAGGGATCTTCGGCTTGTAGTTTGGAAAAAAATGGACACGAACCACTTGACCTGCCATTGGACGTATATTTCGTTTCCGAAATCTTTGTTCATTCAAGGACCGAAGTCACAACCGTCCAAAGGACATGGATACAAACTGGTTTCCAAAGAGGCATCGACCCTTTTTAGCCAATTGCATGTCGCACTATAATACGAAAAGCAAACAGTTGCAGTTTAGACAATCCAGACCAAAAAGGTGACTGCCAAGCTTGTTAAATGCTAAACGCGTAGAATGCAGTTTAGACAGCGTATACTCGGGCAAACACGGGATGACTGTAGAAGGACAAATTGACAGGTGACAGATCATGACACAGATAATTAGAAGGCCAATCGGGCCGACGGCGGCCGCAGATGACCCGCGCGGGTCATCTGCGATCGACTCACCGGCGGCCGCAGATGACCCGCGCGGGTCATCTGCGATCGACTCACCCGTGTAACGGAGAAAGGTGAATATAAAAGCCGCTGTCAGAGCAATGAGGAAGACCGAGGTACAGCAGCCCACAAGGAAACATTTTCGCCGTCGATTTTTCTTGATCACGTCCACTGGGTTCTTGCGGTTACTGTCCTTGAAAACATCCACCTAGCGCGATAACAGAAACAAATAAAATAAAATTAAATTTATAAAATACATATATAATGATGCACATACACATATTATTATAATTTTGTGCACGTAAAGTTCGTTTTGTTAATCACGAACAAATAAAATACCAAGGGTCGACAATTTAGCAATAAATATAGATTATATTTTTACATAACGACATCGCAATGACAATAGTTAGTGTAAAATATCATAGTCCGGTAGGAACACCAGTCCTTATCTCATCTCGTTTGAAGAGATATTATACTGATGATAAAAAATGCGACATTTTTGGAATCATCGGAAACAATTCGATGGTTCAAACAATGTCGCATTTTCTCTTACTCCTCAGTATATTTAGCCCCTGGTCGCGAATCCACAATGAATCCCCGGCCCTCTACGATAGTTGTATTGACGGAAATAACTGGAGACTGATCTTTTAAGAATCTGACGTTAAATGTCACCTGCATTGTGGTGAATGCACAATAAAACTGTCGACTGACTGACCACTCACCTATCAATCAATCCCACCCACCCACCTACCAACCCATCCATCCATCCATCCATCCATCCATCCATCCATCCATCCATCCATCCATCCATCCATCCGCAACGCGTTAATCCGCAATGCGTTAATACAGGTCCATCCATCCATCCGTCCATCCATCCACCCACCCACCCAGACCAATCCATCCATCCATCCACCCACCCACCCCACCCACCCATCCACCCATCCATCCATCCATCCATCCATCCATCCCATCCATCCATCCATCCATCCATCCATCCATCCATCCATCCATCCATCCATCCATCCATCCATCCATCCGCAACGCGTTAATCCGCAATGCGTTAATACCGGTCCATCCATCCATCCATCCATCCACCCACCCACCAATCCACCCATCCATCCATCCACTCACCCATCCACCCACCCATCCATCCATCCATCCATCCATCCACCACCAACCCACCCACGCACCCACCCATCCATCCATCCACCCACCCATCCATCCATCCATCCATCCATCCATCCATCCATCCATCCATCCATCCATCCATCCATCTAAAATGCAACATTTGATTCTTTACCTTGGATGGGAAACAGTCGCATAGCTTCCCCCTCTTCGGCTTCTTGACGCGAAGCGGATCCTGAAAACAATCAGCAGCAACCGAGTTGGAAATTACTTCCAATCATAACTTTTACAGATGTAATCATTTTGTATGTTTTTAGAGGTGTGTGAGGTGAGTTTGTTCAGTTACAAAAAAATATGCACGGGGTCCTCAATGTGACCAGTTCACAAGCAAGCTCGTGAGAGAACAAGAGTGAATCTCGTTTCCACTGACAGGAATTAACCCTTTATCTGCTGGAGTAAGGCGAAAGCTACCCAGCTGCAAGAGACATGTATCCTCATGAGCCCCCCCGAATGCGGGGGCTCATTGAAGATTTATGCCTCTTATTAGTCCTATGTTCTTTTCGCCTATTTTTGTCCCATTGACATCTGCGTTCTTTGCGCCAATTTCAGTCAGCGTGCAGTCGTATCAGACGCGAAATTCGCCATCACCGACAGCGAAGGGGTTAATATGTGCATAATTATTTGTAGAGATGGTAGGCGGACTTATTGGTTCAAATCTGTATCTACGGCGGTATCTCCAATGAGACTGTTTCAAGATGCAGCCATTAATCCTTTAACTCCCAGTACTAAATGACTTCCATTTTAACGATTGGAAGTCATTCAGCTCTGAAAGTTGAGAGATGTAGCCTTTAACCCTTTAACTCCCAGTACTAAATGACTTCCATTCTAAAGAATGGAAGGGTTTAGCTCTTGCGAGTTAAAAAGAGTTACCGATACAATTTTCTGCAAACGCTCCTCACTCCATGCACCCGTCGACGAGTCACTTTGACAAAAACTACCGAATTTACCTTTTTATCCGTCTGTTTTCGCCACTTCTCGTAGTCCTGTCGGTTGCTGAGCTGCGGCTGCCACTGGTATTCGAGGGGGGCGATCCCCCGGGGGGTGGTCCCAGGGGACGAGTCTCCACTCCACGACCTGTCATCCGCATCTGGCTTGCGATAGAAACTGACCGGCCATTCCAGCGCCCCGCTGGAGATGGGCATCGTGACTCGTGACGGTGTAACACGCAAGAATAAACCAAGCGCCAAAATTAGGAGAGCCGACGTGCAGATAATAATTCCTAGTCAGAAACTGTCCCTAGGTCTTATGTAGACAAGACTGGTCGAGATTTAGCTTGGAGCTAAAAACAAATGACTGTGCTGATAGAACAAATCAGCTAGGACTATTCAACATGCAGTTACTGGCGCTTGTCAGTAATCTACAACCGGGCTGGCTGTAGGTCTCTTTGCGTGGAGATTTGTTGGAAAAAAAAATTAACTGATTATAATTTAAATCGACCCATTGCCAAAGATTTTGTTTGACCCTTTCCCTGTCAGCATTGATCGCTGATCGTGCTACTGAAATCTTTGTTTATTCAACGACAAAGTGTTTGAGCCGTCCAAGGAACGTAGATCCAATATGTGTCAGCAAGAGGTATAGATCCTCGTGAGCCCCCGCAACTGCGGTGGCTCACGAGGATCTATGCCTCTTGCAGTTGGACAGTGTTGAATTTTTCAGCATTGAAGGGGTTACAAAACCCTACCCGTCAGATATATAATACAACAGGAGTGACATTCAGCAGGTAAGCCCCGCCACAAAACAAATGAGGTTAACGCCTATAGATAACCAGTGAAAAAAACACGCTGAAAGTCACACTGACTGCCTCCTTCGACTGATTCGCTGCCCAGTGAATCGAGGGTGACAACCGGTGTGGCTGAAAGCTTGGCTCGCAGTGAAATACAGGCACGCACACGAACAAGCACGCACCCAAGCACCCACCCAGCCACCAACACACACCCACACGCACACCCACACACATACCCACACACACCTACACACACCTACACACACACACACACACACACACACACACACACACACACACACACACACACACACACACACACACACACACACAGCACGCAAAGCAAACTTCTCACAAACAAAAAAGGACAAAACACACCCCACAAATAACAAGTAATGACAAAGAACACAGGAACACAGCCTGACAATAATTTACATGTTTTATTACAAAATTTTACGGGATACGTTTTGCATGGCCATCTACATGTGCAGTAATTGATGATAAGGAAAACTAAGAGTAAGAGAGCGAGACTGAGAGAGAGAGAGAGAGAGAGAGAGAGAGAGAGAGAGAGAGAGAGAGAGAGAGAGAGAGAGAGAGAGAGAGAGAGACAGAGAGACAGAGACAGAGAGAGAGAGAGAGAGAGAGAGAGAGAGAGAGAGAGAGAGAGAGAGAGAGAGAGAGAGAGAGAGAGAGAGAGAGAGCAGTTCTGACAGGATAAAATTCAAATCTGAAAAAAGCGTTTGATCTGGCTTAGCCGTTCACTGTACACAATCATCTCTCAATCTACGCTTTAATTACTGTGACGAAGTACACATAAACCGATGACATTTTTCATGCACTTGGCGAGTTGTCAACAACAATCATGGCGGAGAACACACAAACTGATGACGTCTTGTATGCACGTGACAATGTTTTCACATCGTTGTCGATAGTTTAAAACGCAGTACAATGGCGTTTTGGACAAAACTGTTCGCTTTGCCTGCAAAAACGTGTTCAGTACTGATCTCTTTAAAATTCCCTATAACAAATACGAATCCATATGAACGAGTATTAATTCTGACCATGAACATGAATGTTAATTAGTACTGACTACACACAGCAGAGAGAAGAAGAAAATGAAAAAGTAAAACCTGCGCAAAAGGTCCTCGGGCCGACGTCGAACGCGGTTGGCCCGGCACGGCCGTGCGCGGCCCCAACGGCGGTCGACGTCGGCCCGAGGACCTCTTGCCCACTGGGAAGGGGGGAAACCCAGAATAATGCAAGTGTACAAACGCACTAAAAGACCAGCATACGGCGAAGGTGGTGTGTTTTGGCAATAACTGGCTACCATAACCACCAAACACATACCCGAGCCATTTGACAATCTGAGAAATGCAATGTTAAAGAGTCAGCAGAGGTGTTTGTTTTAAAGTTAGTCAAACAAACAAACAAACAAAACAAACAAACAAACAAACAAACAAACAAACAAAACGTTCATGATATCACGCCTTTTTGCACGCTGTATTCATTTCGTTTCAAAATGCTTGATGTCACAATCCACAGTACTATGTACATCTACGTGTTCCAAGCGTTTAAAGATAACAAACAATGCTAGTTACAACTGTAGAACGGGAAAAAAATCCAAGCGAGCAGCAACAAACTGTTCATGCTCAGTCCAAACACGTAGGACACGAAGAACATACAGCAACAGTGAACGCACAAAAAGAACCATCACGTTTAAAGCAGTGGCAACAAAGCTAAACATGTCTTTGTCGAATAGAAAATTAACAAGCGTTCGGGTACTATTCAACTTCACCACCTTGACTGCCGAGAGAAATTGAGCACGATCCAGCTGCAAGAGGCATAGATCTTCATGAGCCCCCGCAACTGCGGGGGCTCATGAAGATCTTTGCCTCTTGCTGACAGCGTTTAGAATCCATGTTATTGGGGCGGGCTTTGGCGTTGAATGAACGAAGATTGCAGAACGCCACAGTCTGCGTCAGCTGACAGTGAAAAGGTTATATGGTTACTGGTCTGTGATTTACCTTTCGACATTCAGCCGTAAGATCCAAGGTCACAGACTAGTACGCATAGCGGTTTAATTATTACTGATTTGTGCACGTGACCCTTCCCGCGAATCTTATCAATACACTAAACGTATCTGCGCGTGTATGCAGATAGGTGATTAATGCTACTTGAACGGCAAATACACGTAGCTAATGGAATTGGAAGAGCCTCTAAACAAAAAACATAATTATACTGACGAGCAAAATAAATGCAACACTTTTGGAATCATCGGAAACTCTTTAGTGTTTCCGATGATTCCAAAAAGTCGCATTTCTTTATATATATTGGTACACGTAGGAGAAAGGAAGAAGATTAAACTACATCTGGATCTTAAAACTGCTATCAACAGTAGGGGTTTTGAGTGCTAACCTTCTTTAGTAATACGAGGTTCTCAATGTTTGTTTTGCTGTAAAGGATTATGGCGCTAAGCTAATCTGTTACTGCCCTTGAACTATATTTTAAATCATACGGACATTTTTAAAAGCTGTTGTAAAGACTGTTTTAATTTTTTCATAGCTGTAAATATATTCATCAGCGTTTATTTTGTTTTCAAGCTTTAAAACAAATACAAAATGCTTCCTAAACAGTCGTACATCAAACTGATGCAACACGCATCAACATAAAATTAAACAGCATAGTACAAAGTAAGCCGTAGCGATCGCACTGCAAAATAAGCCCAAGAAGAAAGTTTACTAGAAAACTGGGAACTAGGAGTAGAAAACTTACGTGTTCTTCAGTTTAACTTTACACACATCAAAAGTGCTAAGTTCGACATACTGCGCAGCGCTGCCCAAACATTAGGAACAACGTAAATTGTGCTTCTTCTCTAAAGCTAAACATTTACAGAGCCATGACATCGAGCCCAAAAGAACAAACACATGATGTGACTGCTGGTCTGTGATTTTGGACCTTACGGCCGAAGGTCGTAAGGTCCAAAATCACATACCAGCAAAGCTTTAATTTCCACTATGCGAATTAATTTTACATTGTATACCATAAAAAGTAAAGACAAAACTCGTCAAAGAATGTAAGGAAAAAAAAAAAAAAAAAAAAAAAAAGAAAGAAAGAAAGAAGAAATGCTATGCTCACACAGTTAGACACTCGTATTATGATCTGTTGGTCTGTGATGCAGAACAATCCACAGACCCGCACACAGAATTGATTATGAGAAATGAGATATGGACATTTGACAGGAACGTCTGAGAGTGAGAACTGTTAAAAATGAGGAAACGGAACCTGCATGAAGAGATGTCTGAGATGACACAACGCTTAAAAAGACACACACACACACACACACACACACACACACACACACACACACACACACACACACACACACACACACACACACACACACACACACACACACACACACGTACCAATACTCAGCAAAGACGTGAACACATACGAGAAACATTTAAAGTCTTGCCTCTGGAATAGCAACACTCAATTCCTTCTGTCGAAACACTAACTCGTCTCCTTCTCTGAGCTTCAGGGCGATTTGTTTAGCAATGAAGTTTTGTTTAATATCACCTTTGTGATGTCTTCATTGTGTTCTGGTCTGTGATTTTGGAACTTACGGCTTTCAGCCGCAAGTTCCTAAATCACAGACCAGCGCACATTTATTGTATTTCTTGATATTATGGAAATTTATAAATATGACATGACTTGCTAATGTCGTACTTGAAAAGAGTAGTATCGTTAAAGTTACTCGGACTAGAATATCAACAAACCATTGTCATGTCTGATAATGCTTTGTTTCATGACATTTCGTGGAGATTTTCATTTTATTTGCGATTTAAAAAAAAAAAATTGCTTACGAGTTTTCTGCAGTTAATGTCAGACTTCGTCTTCACTTCTAAATTTTTATGTATTGTTTCAACAACAACAACAACAACAAAACTCAGCTTATTACAACTCTTCTGATTTGCAAGCATGGCTGACGTTATTAAGCTTTTCATTGGTTGATTCATTGATTGATCCCATGCTTGTTTGATTAACTGATTCAATGATTGATTGATTGAGTGAGTGAGTGACTGACTTCCTTAACTGGTTTTTCGCTTGTTTCGGTTTTTTTTTTTTTTTATCTGGTTGACTAAACCACCACTCTGAGTCTTTCAACGGTAATCTGCTTTCGGTATTGTGCGTTTTGGCAATTGAACCTGAGACGATGAAGATGATGATGATAACAAAGACGAAAAGAACAAAACACATGCGGATGAATATGATTCTGCTGCTGTTGGAAACTGACGAACAATTTCCAGCCAAGGCCGACCGTCTGCAAGAGTCACAGACTTTCATGATACCTCGCATACACGGGGGCTCATAAAGATATGTGACCCTCGAAGGCCGTCATTTACGTCTATACATTTCGGAAAAGGAGGTGACAGGGCGTTCCGTCTGCGATGTTTTGGAAAAGTTTCTCAGCTATTTATATCTACGTTTTCTTCTGAGGAGGAGTAGGCCACAGGGCTTTCCGACTACGACTGTTTAGTATTCGCAACAAAAACATTAATTGAGGGAGATTCATCTGAAATTTAGTGGGCTGAATGCTTGGTTTTAATTAACCCCTTGACTACAGAGAACAGTTTAACGCCACCCAGCTGCAAGAGGTATAGATCCTCATGAGCCCCCGCAGTTGCGGGGGCTCATGAGGATCTATACCTCTTGATGAAATTACTTTGAACCCATGCTAAAGGAACGGCTCGGGGTTTGTGGCGCATAATTAACGATTTGAGAAATACAACCAGCGGCCAATGGCAGGGACGGGGTTAAATATCTTTCTTAATAGCTTTAAACTTTTAAACTAAACGACTTGTCATGGGATACAATTTCTGCAGCTAATGAAAATCACAGTGAAACCGGGAGCAATCGAAGGGGCAACGCGGAAACGTGAAACAATCACTTAAAAAAAATTTAAAAAATGTCATGCCAGTCAGCCCCCATGTGCATGCAGCCAGCGGTACGGCAAACATTCACGCTGGCGGCATGCACAAGGGTGTTTAACACATTCTACCCCAGGACCGACATCCCCAAGTTTTGAAGTTGCCCTCTGAAGGTCTGTTTTATAATTCTAGAGACAGATCGAGCATGACAGTTCAAGGGTCGTGCCGCAATAGCTTGGCGCCTATACGCGCCAACCTATTCTGGCACCACCCTTGAACTATCATGCTCGACCCGTGTCTTGCTGTGGTGTGTCAAGGCTGAATGAGTTAAAGATAGCATCTACCTGTGTCGGAGTTACGGTTAAAATCTACAAAACCATCAAATCGGAAAAGAAATGTGGTTCCATATGAAAAGCGAATATAGTTGTGAAACATTGTTGAAACATTGTCTATTGAAACATTGTATTTTCGATACAAGAGAGTCCGAAGGTTTGGCATCATGAAATCATAGTTCTACGAACACTACACGAATTGAGAAGGTGCCGCTGATACGAAAAGCTGCTCACCGCCGCCGAATTTATGAACAATGCCAAACCTGTGTTTAACATATCGTTTTCAATCGCCCAATGTTTCACACATTCCAGACATGCTGTATTTGAATGCGCGGCTATTTGCCGCGTATCTGGATGCAGAAAGTCTGCGGACTGAGTTTTTAAAAATAATATGGTTAACACGGCCCTCCTCCCCCTCCACAAAAACAGTTTTTAAAAAGTACAGTTTTACGCATTCTGATACCCGTGTGCATGTGAAAACTGACCTGTATCTCCGTGGGTGGGCTACATCGTAAATTCTTACATCTCACCCTTATCAGTTTGCAATGGGATATGTCCGCAGGTGTATTTGTATGCGTTGCAATAAAAAGAAAATAAACAACAGTGATATGGTATGATATGGTCACTTATGATAACTAACTTTCTGTTCTCAAAGCATTGGGATAAACATGTATTCTTATGACAAGGACTCCAGTAGCAGAAAGGTGTTCGGGCCGACGACGGCCGCTGCGGGCCCGCGCACAGCTGTGCGCGGGCCCACTGCGGCTGTCGTCGGCCCGAGGACCTATTGCTTACTGGAGAGATGAAGAGAGTAGCCATGATTTAACCCCCATGTGCACTGCGACCGCCGGCACTGTAAACAGTACCGGTGTCCGCATGCACAAGGAGGTTAATGAAGAAGAACATTATAGTTGTAGAGAAGGGTAACACATGTACAAACCCTACAAAGAACACACAGGAGATGGAGAGGTGAGATATAAACCCTATAACACACACCAAGGCATGAGACAACAGTCGAGCTAAGCCAGAAACGCACACACACACAGAGAGAGAAAAACACATTGGTTTGAATTATTCTGCCCAAGCAATTAATGACACACTGTCGAGAGATACAGAAAAAAAGAAACAGTATTGAATCATTCCAGGAGTTTCTTCATTGAACTTTTTACCAGATGTACACACGAAAACCATGTCAGCTGTAACCGAAAGAAGAATGAACCAAAAAAGCCGGGAAGGGGGGGGATGGGGGGGGGGGGACAGCAAAGATCAGATATGATGCGTTGCCCTTTCAGTTGTCAGTGGTCTTTTTGCCCACGTGATTCTGTCAGGAATCACGTCAACAAAAATTCTCCTAACAGCCAAGAGACTTTTAACATACACGTCTATGTTTAAAACTGTAGACGCCCCTATAGCAAAGCGCTGCGATTTAAAATGACACTGAAAATGTTTTCATAACATGCACTCGCGCGGGAGTTGTATGTATACACGTAGGAATCGAAGAAATAACAGCTGTTTATACGGAAGGAAAAGAAGGAAATAAAAACAATCCATGATCCGACCATCAGAGTCCAATGCTTTGTACAGAAACAGTATAAGCTCAACAAGGGAGTGGGTGAAATTCAACCAATGACGAGACAGACTCACATTGAGAAAGCACTTTTTAACAAGAATCCCATAGCTTAGGAGTCAGTCAACCAGTTTCCATATACCGGCACTGCTTGTAACTACAGCAGAACCTGTTTTGAGCGACCATCTTTATATGAGATTACCTGTCATTACAGATTATTCAGGTGGCCGTAGCCACCAAAATGATGGTTTGTAATGACAGGTACCACTTTGTGCCCTTCAAGACTTTTATTGAGAGAGTATATGTCTTTTAAGACCACTTTGTTGTGCCAAATAGATGGTTGCTCGAAACAGGTTCCACTGTATAATCTCATGTCTCCATCCTTTCCTTTCCAATGTTATGCCAGTTCAGGAATAGCCTGTGCCTACCAAAGTCACGTTTTGCTCAGATCTGTGTCTTTCGCTATCACACGTTCAGCACAGATAGGCGTGCTTTTCGCTAGTGTTACTTTCTGCGCATATGCATATGCGCTTTTTATATATAATAGGGCTCCCGATGACAATTCATTTGTGTTTAACCACAAGCTACCTGTACAAAGATCGAATCAATCAAATGTGTATGTATGACTATATACAGGTATTTTCCTCATCGGCATGGCACAGGACTGTGCAACTGTCTGCTAGCACAATCTCTCAGTGAAATATTACGCGAAACACACACACACACACACACACACACACCAAAAATCTTCCATGATTCCTGTACTGGTCTGTGATTTTAGACCTTACGGCTTTGAGCCGTAAGGTCCAATATAGTAGACCAGGACATATCCATCTGCTTTGTCCAAGTTTTTTTTTTTTTCAGTCAGATTTTCCCCAGAAATTCCGAGCTTACTTTTTACTACACAGACACAAACCAGCCCACAGCACAAACCCAAAACAGACCCGCAGATAGCAGAGAGGTTACGTTTACGCCGGACGACTCCCAATAACGAATGACAGCAGCGTGTCCCATAAGCTTAGACAACACTCCAAACACCTGAAAAAGATGTTTGGGGTGTTGACTATGCTTAATGATAGAAACTCGTTATCCGCTGTGATTTCGCTCCCGTTTGTTGTTGACAGTCGTTCGTTGCAAACGAAACTTCACTAATTTTGTCTTCAGACGGTAAGCGTTCACGTCATGAAACTCCACACATTAAATGCCATAAGTAAACCACACATGAACAGAAACAAATTTTGTCATTCCGTGAATGCAGTCATGATCTCGATGGGGTTAATACGACCGGAATTAATGTTCAGTTCTTTGCTTAACCCTTCGACTGTCAGAATACTTCCCAACAACGTCATTCCTGTAGCACAGCGAGTTGGTTGCACTCATTAGTCACAATTTCGCATTGCGATGAAACCGGAAATTTGTGATCAGTGGTTTCCCCTGGAGTCATGAGTATCATAGTCGCGAACTCCATCGTCTGCAATGAGTGCAGACATCAGTGAAAGAGAGTTTACGTTATCTAGCGAGGAAAGATGTTCTGCGTAGAAGTGACAAAGTACTCTTCGAGACTGCATTCTTCTACATTTGTGAGCTGGAATGTGATTTTGGACCTTACGGCCCAGGGCCGTAAGGTCCAAAATCACAATCCAGCACACATTTGCCTGTGGGCTCAAAGGGAGGTAAACTTCGAGGTGACGATATTAATAATTATCAAACACTCACCGGCGAAAAAATCTCAAGCCTGCAAGTGCGTGACACAAAGTAATCAATGGATTAATTCAAAGACATTGTGGCTTGTTGTCTTGAAGAATTAAGAAGCAGTTACAGCGTTACAGTGTTACAGTTACAGTGAATTGACCCGTATGTGGATGCACCTTCAAGCAAGGTGGGCATCAGAAGAATTCAAGACGACGGCACTATACTTATGTTATACACACACGCACACACGAGAAGAAAACAAAGTCGGGCCCTCCTCTCACTTCCAGCACCAACATTTGACTCACATCTTGAAAGAGATAGTCTGCTACGCACTACGTTAAGTCAAGAGGGAGATGGGTCGACCGGGCTCGGGTACTGCCTGATTAGTCTGGATCAAAGTAGCGTCTTCTTGCCATGTCAAAAGAGAGGAGTGCCTAACGAGACTGGCGTCAGCTTGTCAAGCTAGGTGGTGCCTGAACAGCTTGGCGCCAGAGGCGCCAAGCTGTTCAGGCACCACCTAACTTGACAAGCTGACATGGCACTACCCCTGAACTTAGACATTACGGTCGGCTCGTCTCCAGTAGTGGATACTAGAAGTGAGTGAGCGAGAATTAAGCGACACCCATTTTTGTGATTGTTTATCAATGGCCATTACAAAAACGGGACTGTTGTCCAAGAATCGCACAGTCCATCGTTATAATAACACCAGCACTGATCAGTTTAACCGTAATTAACACGAGCATGTAAAGGTCATTAGTAACGAGGCAAGCACGAAAAGGTAGATAAATTAATAAATCTCTGATTTTAACACTTTCACTTGTGAGATTAACTCCCTTCTGCATGCAGCCACCAGTACTGTAAAGAGTAATCTGTGGATGCATGCACAAGGGGGTTGATATATACACCAAATCCCGTCAACCTTAGAATTTAACACTTCCACTTTTGAAGCGTTTTTTTTTTTTTTTAATCTTCAAGAAAATACGACCGACTTCAGGTTTAAATTTATTTTCGAGAAGTGAATCTACTTTAAACAAGTGACAAAGACCATTCATATAAAAGTATCGAAGTTGTAATATGTTTTTTTCATCCAGTTTTGACCACCTTTTGCGTTGAAATATTATTAGCGTTTCGAAGCAGAAATAATGGAGATATTACCTTAACTCATGCGCACTTTTCATTTCTGAACGCAAGCATTTACGTCAAACAATGCACTTATGTATATAACGTCACATGTACTGCTCTGTGAATTTGAATCTTACGGCTTCTAAGGTTCAAAGTCACAGACATGCACCCCCATGGGAGCAGGGAAAGATGAAGGAAAAAAACTTGGCAGTTTTCCTGTCCCGAATTCAACAGTTTAGATTTCAATGCTGTTGTAGGAAACCTGATGTTCAGCGTGGTTTTCCCCCCTGAATCCTAAAAATAGCCCTTCACTTGAACAAAACGTGGATCCCTTTCACTTCTAGAGCCTACTGGCTCACATTTAGATCCGTCTAACAAGCAATACATACAGATGGATCAGCAATGATAGTTAAAGGATAGTGCCTGATTAGCTCGGCGCCTTGAGGCGCCGAGCTAGTCGGGCACTACCCTTGTGTTGACATCGTCGATGCATCTCTCTCTACTGGCTCTGGAAGTGAAAGAGATACGTCATTGCTGGTTTTACATAAATGAATATGCAGCAGTCAAACTTAGTAATGGCGAATGCGCCATCGGTTTCTTCAAAACAAAAAAGAGAATTAATGCAGACTGAAAAGAATGACAATGTTCATGTTTTACATAATGATAAAACAAAACAGATTGATAGATCAAAGTTTTTATCAGTTTGTTTTCAACAGTCAAAGTTAGCTGAAGTAGCTGTAATTTTTGTCTTGAAATTGTGAATAACTGAAGCCCGTGCCGGTCATTTGATCAGGATTGAATCAGCGAAGAGAAATGAACCACTGTGTATGCCTGGGCTGTGGTTATTTCCGAATTTCAAGTCAGTGTCTAAGCCTTTGTGCATGCAGCCGTCGGTACTGCTTAGAGCACTGTTGGCTGCATGCAAAAGCAGTTTTAATCATTGCACACTGCGTCCAAGCCATGTGGAATACCTCACGCAGCCGCTTCCAACTCGACGTCATTACCACTGTGTCATTCAACCACTAAAACACGTCACGATTAGCGTTACGTCATGCAGCCACTTACAATACGTCATGATTAACACTGTAACAGAAGAATTATGTACAACGACGAACATTGTCACACATTGTGATCTTTGCGTTATATGATGCGAGACAGCACGTTCTGATAAAGAAAACACAACAATTCATTCTGCCTTCAACCACGCACAATTTTTTTTTTTTTTACATTGATTCACAGTTCAGACCTCCAGCTGATGCTCACCGTTTTCCAGGCTCAGGTCAGACTTACACGCCACGAACAACTTCTTCTCAACAGATTTTGGAGTCTGAAATGCCTGAGTTTTGAAATACACTTCGACTCACATTTGATTGAAACCTTCTACATGTCTGAATAAAAAAAATATTTTTAAAAAACCACCCCTGTGTGCAGTTCTGTAATTTTGGACCTTACGGCCCTAGGGCTTTAAAGGTCCACAACTGCAGAACAGCACATGACTCCTGACTTAGAAGAAGACGATTTCTGCTTATGTTGGCTGATCCCATTTTTCAGGCGGGTCGACCCATGTACGATGGTTTAAACAAGACTATAATTATGAAACCCTTAGCTGAAATCTGTACAGTTTAACGGCGATGCAGGAAACTGGAACAAAGTCAGATGTAGTTCTATCTTTCGTCAGCATAAGCACCTGAACATTTTCCATCTGATACGACACCTCTCTTCTAATCTCATACGCCTTTTTGTGCTCGATGTTGGAACCAAGTGGCTTCGTCTTTCTTCAGCACCAACATTTTCCATCGGCCCTCAGCCGTAAAGCCGCTTTTCGAATCACATACGCCCTTTTGTATCCGATGTTGGAACAAATTGAACTGACTTCCTCTTTCTTCAGCACCAGCATTTTCAGTCGGTCATCCGATACTGACGCAGGTCTCTGTTTGAATCGCACACGCTCTTGTGTGCTTGATGATGCTGGCACGAACTGCTTCTTCTTTGCCGTGAGCATGTACTGCGATTTTTCGTAGCGTAGCAATGTGCGCACTATTGGAGGATAGTTCGGATTGGATTTTAGATTGAAAAATAAACTGAATCCTCACCACAGATCTATAAGTCAGCTGGAATCCTGCACTTTCTTCTGAAGAACTTTGCGATAGAGGAACAATTTCGTAATCTTATACTTCGAAAGTGTGTGCCGGTCTGTTATTTCGGACCTTACAGCCTATGACCGTAAGGTCCGAAATAACTGAGTAGCAAACATCCCTCCCGTTCTCGGACCCTCCTCTTCCTTTCGCGCAGTTCCGAAGTGCTCCGAGCATTCTTCAGGCATTCTTCATGGTTTGATCTATCAGCTGGGATCCAGATCGACTTGTCTGCACGCAGTTGTGGGACACTCCAATGCAGCACTCCAGTTCTCCAGTGCACTTCTCAACGTCTCTTCAATGATCGGTCTTTCAACCCGATCCGTTGAGTGTCATGATCTTTGAAGGTTTTGTGTATTGGACCAGTCTTTGGAATACTCCTTGGAGCTTTGAATTTAACCACCTCGCGCGTGCAGCCACCGGTACTGTAAAAAGTACCGTGGCCGCATGCACAAGGTGGTTAAATAAATTATTAATCCCGTCTTTTCGGCTTGTCGTCGCAGTCAAGTGCTTTCTTGTAGTCAACCAGTCTTAAACAAGTCATCGTGGATATTTCAATAAACAAGCAGGTACAATCCGTGAAATTTCTTTTCTTTTGTTCTCTCCAGCTTGTGATCTACACCCAACAGCTATTACCACAGAATTTTAAAGGATTTTTATAAACGTTTTCTGATATCTGTGGTTGGAGCTTTTGCTTCTTCTCGGCAAACACGTTAAGCCGATCCAACATTCCATCCAGTGTTATGGACCAATTTCGGCCAGTCGTTAAGCCGACCCAACATTCCATCCAGTGTTTTGGACCAATCAGCGATTGGAGCCATCAGCAACTGGACCAGTCAGCGAGCAGCACGCCGATCACGTGTGTCCGGGTTTGAAGGAGACGGAGGGCGTGTTGCGGCTAACGCTGCCCCCACTGCTTCCCTCATTGGGTTCCTCCTAAAAAAGAAAAAGGGGATTTTTTTTGTTCGTTTTTGTTTATGCATGGTTCTAGTTTATAGACAGTAAGTCAGCACACAATACGTACATAATTATGTACATACACAATCATAATTATCGTGGTTTGACACCCCCCCCCTCCCCCTCCACATACACGCCCCGCTAATCCCATCCCCCCCCCCCCCACACACACACATTCACAGGTGACATTCTTAACATATTGCATACAGAAATGTAAAAAAAAGTCATGATCAGGAAAACATGTTAATAATTAAAAAAAACAAAACACTCGAAAACCCACAGCTCACTGAAAGGGACAAGGCCGGCAGATATGGGACAGGGAAGCCAGCAAGAGGCAGTGAAGGGGTTCATTTGAGACTCCATACCTTAACACTGGGCTCCATAGGGAAGGCCATGTTCTCAGCCGAGTTGGTGGATTCCTCCGGTGTTTTGCTCATCTCATGCTCGTGCTCGTGTTCGTGGTGATGGCGATGCTTGTGGTGAAACGCCTGCAAGGATTAGCAACCCAGTAAAGGTTAGTTAGTTAGTTAGGATAGGTCCGGCAGTACTTGCGGTTAACGTGTGCGCTGGTCTGTGAGTTTATACCTTACGGCTCGACATAACCGTAAGGTCCCAAATCACAGACCAGCATATCGTACGCATATCGCAAGAAAGTGCAGATGTGAGAAGTGTGTTACTGGGGTTTTAGGCCGAGCACGCTACAAAGACCAACCAGTAAAGGTTAGTTAGCTAGGAGGGTCCGGTAGTGCTTGTAGTATATATGTGTTGCTGGTCTGTGATTTCGGACCTTACGGCTCTACAGGAGCCGTAAGGTCCAAAATCAAAGACAGCCATATCATAAGAACGCGAAGCCTTGCTCAGTTAGTTATTAAGTTTAACGCCGAGGAAGCTACAAAGACCATTTAACGGCGGTCTTCTACAATATAACAGTAATTTTGTAGCGCGCCACTGTCAGGTCTGGGCGAACGTACGTACCTTTTACAAATTGAAAGTTCAAGCTGAATAGAAGTTAACTGGTGTGTAAGGAGAGCAAGGAGATAATAGTTTTGATGCTTGATAACCTTGTGTTTTCTTGTCCTGTTAGTTGATGTTGCAAAAGAAAGATGCAATTGTTCAAGTTCAGTGTTCTTTAAAGGTCCATACAATATGCGTGGTACTATGTTCGTGATATTATATTGAACACTGTTTTATGCTCGTCAATTAAAGCG
This sequence comes from Semisulcospira habei, assembly GCA_036245525.1. Taxonomy (NCBI): domain Eukaryota; kingdom Metazoa; phylum Mollusca; class Gastropoda; family Semisulcospiridae; genus Semisulcospira; species Semisulcospira habei. Next base: position 141,135,679 of record BTPG01000008.1, read on the forward strand.
AAAATAATATCCGTTTATAAACAGTATATATCTCGAATCTTGAATCTGAAGAATCTGTATCTGAATAACTCTTTTGTAAAGTCTTTCAGAATGGCTGCTCAACAAAGATGCACCTAACAATACTGCTGCGGTTCACGAGGATCAGTGCCTCTTGCTGGCCTGCTCAGGGTGACATCTTACCTGTAGGGAGAAGCGACGGTGGGTCTGCTTACGGCCGCCACGTCGCTTGGATATGTGCGGGTTGTCTTTGCGCATGGTCTTGGTTTTGTATATCTGCAGCTGGGTGTACAGCCTCTTCAGCTCAGCCTGCAATAAAACAAACTTAATTCATTGTGATAATCATTAACTCATTCGAGACGTGTCGCATACGGATACGCGGCACGTCTCGAATGAGTTAATTTAGTACCTCAGCGCTGTAACCCCCTCGTGCATGCAGCCATCGGTACTGTAAACAGTACCGGTGGCTTTACGCACAAAGGGGTTACTGTCAGATGCTTTTGTCATGAAAGAGTTATTGAGAGGCACGCATGGCTCATATTCTCTCCCCTTACAATGCTCAGAATGATTTCCGACAAGGACTTCACACAGAACTTCCTCATTTACACCACTAGTGAAAACAACACTGTGACAAGTTGTAAATGTACCTCGAGGCCATTGCGTCCAGTACGTCTACTGTCTTTGTTTTTCAGGAGTACCACCACCTACTTATGAGCAATAACCCATCGCAGAAAGAAACGTGCTCACAAAAGACAGTTATACAACACAATTAAAATCTCATAAAATTATCTATTTATTTATTCGATAAATTGTGTTGAAGCTGTCTGTTTTAAGCGTGTTTCTTTGTTCGTTGGGTTGTTCTCTGCATTTTACACGATCGACAGTCACCTTTTTGGTCTGGATTACCCACTGACTTTGCGCTCTTTTGACCTCATTTAGACATATTGAAATCTCTTCGCTGTCAGTTAACGCAGACCGCGTTTCAACGTCAAACAGCCACAGCCGTCTCAGGATCATGGAGAGAGAGAGAGTGGTCGCAGCACCAGACGTAGATCCGCAAGAGGTATAGATCCTCATGAGCCCCCGCAATTGCGGGGGCTCATAAGGATCTATACCTCTTGCAGCTGGGTGAAGGGGCTAACAACTCCTGCTATACGTACTCGTATGTCCTCGGGGTCCATCTCCGTGAGGCTGATCTCGCCCACATCCACGTCCCCGTTGGAGGAGATGCCGACGTTGAGCTTCATCGTCTCGGGGGCCGTGCTGTCCTGCACGTCAGACTGCGAGTAGGCCCGGGTTCGCATCCGGTCATCGTCCGGCGGCCGGTGCGCGTACCACAGCTGTTGAAAAAGGACAGGTAATGATGTCGACAGAACACAACTACCTCCCCCCCCCCCCTAACCCCCCCCCCCCCCCGCCTCCCCCCCGCCCCCCCCCCCCCCCCCACACACACACAGCCAATAAAAAACAAAAAACAAAACCCAAACCAAAACAACCCTTCAAAAAACAAACAAACAAAAAACAGCAAACAAACAAACAAACCAACCGACCAACCGACCAACCAACCAACCAACCAACCAACCAGCCAGCCAGCCAACCAACCAACCAACCAATCAACCAACCAACCATCCATCCAACCAACCAACCAACCAACAAACAACAACAACAAACCAATAAAAAGAACCAAAAAAAAAGTAATTAACAAAGGGTTTGTTAAAGAATTTAAGCTATAAAACCGACCTCATTCACAGCAACAGCAACAAAACAACAAAAACAAAAAACGCAATTAACGAACAAACAAAAACATACAGCTGATTTAAATATCTATTTTGTCATAGGACTTCTTTCACGTAATAAATTTTAAATGTTCTAAAACTTGTACAGATGCTTTCCAGTTCTGAGAACTTATTTTGCCTATTTAGCATTTGTTCAGAGTTGAGTTTTCCAATGCAGCATTCGTAAATGCTGAACGTATGCATTTTAAACATATTCAACCTTAAGATACCACTTAGCAGATGTAGCGGCAAGGATAATTTTAAAGGTAATGAACAGGCGCCAAGCTATTCTGGCACCACCCTTGAACTGTAACTGTCATTCTATTTTGTTGTTGTTGTTGAACCGTATCGGGAGTGAATAAGCCCATTCCGTTTTTTTTTTCTCGAAACCATCAATGCTTCACAGTGCTTCACCCCAAAACCAATGATAGATGTGACATGCGTACTTACCTTGGGGCCAAGCAGTATTAGCAAATTGATGGTGATTGTGAGCTGGCACCGTAAGAAGTACATCAGGAACAGGTAATCCGGGTGCAGCTTGAACCACCATAGGTGCCTGAAACGCGAGTTAACAAAACGGTTAATAATAATAATAATAATAATAATAATAATAATAATAATAATAATAATAATAATAATAATAATAATAATAATAATAATAAAGGAGATTTG